>OY776116.1:45308899-45908899 GCA_963675035.1 Allygus modestus
ATCCACTTTCCACGGAAAGGAAACTTATGGCACAGAGCATCCTTAACAGATTTGTATATAAGTAGTTCAAAAAGATTGGAAAAAAGAGTTCTTTAAAGTTTCTGTGGATGTAAAACTCAATATTAACTTGGCATGTTTCAAACACTTTTGTATTTATGGACGGAGAGATTCGTTGACGTCTTAGTTTGTTTTGTAAAGATATGCAATTAGTAGAACTCCAATTATCCGAATTAACTGGGGATCGGGCCAATTCGGATATGCAGAAATTTGGATAATCAGGTATACCTCGGGAATTAAGAAAAAAACATCACCATATATAAAAAATCAGAATTTGATCGACAAAGTTATTATAAATGAAGTGAACAGAAAGTGAGCGAACTGTATCAAGAATATACGTCATAAAAATTAAATTACAGGAGTTAAATTGAATACAGTATATACAGTTGCTCTTTTCAATAGGCCTACATACTGTACGTATTTCACTGTTCAATGTTGGTAATTTCACTTGAACATCTCGAGCAAAGTGGGTTTATTACTTAGCGAAAGGACAACACGTTTACGTTTTGTACTCATTTCGAACGATAATCTCGGTGAAAGAACAGTAGCGACTGATGATGAGCAGGGCGGGAAGGGGGTATGACTCATTGTTCCCTGCGAAAATATCGTCCGGAAGGTAACAGCGCAGGCTTTTATTTTAGCGCTCACGGCGCATTATCGCTACACGCGCTCCCGCTGTTATTTTCTTGATTTTTATATTTCTATTATTTCACTCAAAATCGATTCGGATAATTGGATATTCGGATAATTGGGGTTCGGATAATTTGATTTCTACTGTACCCACTACGTATTATTTATACCGCTTATGGTGTATTGTATTTAGATAAGCTGACAAACAAACAATTAGCTAGGACCACTGTAGTAGTCAAAGCGATTGATTATGGTCCACTAGTTAAGGATTGAATTACACCCCGATCTCCAATGGTTTTGATCAATTGTCTATTTCCATGACCCAGCAGTTAGGATTCCACCAACTATCCTAAAGCGTTTGGTTCATTTTCAAACAAAATGCTATATGACCTATCTATGACTGTATCTCAGGAGAAAATAATTGTGTCTGTATTGTAAAACTGACTACTAACTGGCTACTACGATTATTAAAATAATTGAGCAAATGCTGGAAGGAGGATGAAGTAAGAAGGATTTAATTATTTCCGTTTCCATCACAAAACGCACAATAACTCTAAACACAAACATATTTTATTCGTCTTATTTTTTTTATTTGTATGTTTGTAGAACTGTTATTAAAACTTAAGATAGTATTAATCATACAGGGCTAGGTGTTGACTGTACTTCTATCCTGATATGCAACAGGTGTCGGTTATCGTGGCCCTAAGGAGTCAGACCAGGTGTCAGTTGGTATTTAGCCTCTGCTAACACATCATTTTCCATCCCATAAATTTCTTTATTTTACTCTCTCCGATTCTAATATTTCATTTCATCTTGTAGATTGTCATTGTTTATGTATTAAATTAAAATAAAAAGCATGAATCTTCTAAATATATTCAGACATACGTTGACAAATCTCACGTTGCCAACCGTACTTATAACAAAAAAGTTTTGTGTTTTTCACTGTTATTTAAAACTGAGTGTATCATAAAGAATATTTTGTGAAATCTAATAAACTAGGCAGTTCTATGAGAATATTAAATGCATAAATGAAACATACTCAGGCATCAGTTATGCAACCCCTTCAAAAGCCACATGCAGAAACTGGCCACTAAAGCTTAGGCACCCGTGTATGCACAAGATGCATATTTGATACATCAAGGCAGTGGTTTGCAGTGTATTTTTATTCCCTCGTGTAATTTTGACCTACTTCCTAGAAAAGGTGTTTTCTAAAGCAGGCTCCGAGATACACCATGATTAATGTATTGCAGTTAAACTTAAACCTTGCACAGATATTTATTTTTACAATTTTCTTTCTTTATTCTTCCCAATGTTGGTACAAATATTAGTTTAGAGATTTTAACTTAATTTAAATATGAATTCAAAATACAAATTAACACAACAAATCCAACAGTTTATATTTAATAACTGCGGTGGGTTGTGCGAGGAAGAAGATGTTCAAGGATCAGTTTGAGAGGACAGTCTAGAAATAAATTAAAGCTCACGTAAAATGTTGTCATTAGTTAGTTTGTTGACAGTAGAGTTTCTGGAGGAAGATTTAATAAAGTACTAAATGTTGGTTACAAATTAAAATCTTAACTCGTATGTTTATTCCAGGAAACAACCATTAACATTGTGATTGTGTTTCTACTATTGATGCATTTGGGTATAAGTAAAGAATTTAAATGTGTTGTAAATGTGTGTAAATGTCTCATGATTAGGCGCTTGGCTCCACTACAGCAAAAATTTAAATAATAGTTTTTTTTCTCAAGGCACCCTAGATAACAGAAAAATGTTTTACACATTTTCCGAAACGGCAGGTATTTTATATATGGCGTGTCCTTGTGTTTATGTCCATTTTTTAGTAGTATTTTGGGTGTTTTTAAGTGTATGACAAGAGGTTTTGTTCTTCAAAATCTTTGCCAATATGGGAGAAACGCCGCATAACCTGAAGGTGGGTCCAAAAAAATTAAGATTTTTGAATTATAAAACCCCACCTAAGACATAACTTTCAAAGGACAGTGTTAAAGTTTCCCATTGGTTGAAAACTAGTTCATAAAAAAGCGCGTCGCCGAAGTATTCTGATTACGCCATGTCCCCCATATCACTCCTTCACATAGGATAGTCAGAATACCTTGGTGACACGCTTCTGCCACCAGATGACGTCACGCTATGATGCGCAATAGGACACCTATCTTAAATGCACTTAGCTATCTACTACTTCAACCACTAGCTTCAAGGTGAATCACTGCGGATGTTAAGTTATTTTACAGAGCCTTTCACACGGCTGCAATATATCTCAGAGAAGGAAATAATTAAATAACTCAGAAATATGAGTAGTCTTGTTTGTTAATTTTGCAATATATTTAAATTTTTAGGGACTACCGAGAAGGAAGTATGTCAAAAAGGCTATCGCAAGCAGTTTTTAATAAATATTTGCTAAGTACTGATTCTCATCCTTCAAGTTCTGAAACCACATACTCAGGGTGGGAGGTTCAAGTGTCAACAAGTTTATGTTCTCTTGTAAATTCATAGTTTATTTCCTCTAAATAGAACACCATTCTAAGGATAATTAATGAAGAGTTTAATTAAATTTCAATGATGAATAAATACAGTTACAATTTCACGGAAAAAGTACAACTATCCAAAAAATAATACTTTTAGTCTAACAATTATAATAAATGTTACTTTTCTAAGTAATTCATTTCACTATTTGTGTGTATTGGTTTTAACTAAATATAGTGTTTCTAATTTTTTTTTAATAGAAGAGTTATCACAGGATTGTTGACGTTTTCTCCATAATTCCAAGTATACATAAAAATTCAGGTTTTTTAGAAACAAAGAAATACCCCGCTAAATAAATAATTTCAATATTGTGTGTACTTATTGTCACTAAAAAATAATTGTACAAACTTACAATACAACCGTAGGATGAAGAGAACTTACGTAGATAAAGCACTTTAGTTCCTCTATAAACACAGAGGTGTTGCGGGGGTGGAAAGTAAACAACAAACACTTCTATCGGAAATAATAACTGTTTGAGTTTCTCACTTGATAAATCTGTTAAGGCCAGAAGTAAGTTTTACCTCAGGTAAATTCTACCTCAGTGAAAAAGTATATCAAACAATTTTATACATCGTTATACCAATACAATATTTAAGGAATAAAGATAAAATAGGGGAGTCAATTGAGGCTTGGGTTCTTAAGGAAAAAGGAAAACAAATTATTTCTATCACTCCAGTGAGTAGCAGTGACGTGAACGCACAATATTGTTCAAGTAAATCATGGAAGTGAGGCAATAAAAGAAAGTCTGTAAGTTTGCCTATAGTAAACCTTGGAAGGAGTGGTATTTACAAAAATTAAACACGAAGATAGTTCAACAGTTTTCTTATGTGATAAATGGTGTATATTATTATATTTATTTAAACAAAACTTGGACATGTAAACTGGACTTAAGTTGTTATCAAAACATGTTTTTATCGGTCGCTAGGGAACACATGATCATATAATTATATACATAATACTCGTCCCCTTACGTGTCTTGAAACACCAATTGCATGTCTTGGTCGTCAAAAATTGTTTATAAACAATTATATAAATTGTGGTGAAATACATAATTCATACTTTAAATTAAAATAACACAATTTTGGTACTGAAGCACTCCTACTACAGCTGCATTCATCTGATTCAATTTTTAAATTTGTTATTCATAAGTTCATACGATGAGGCTGTTGTACAATCATCTTCGAACGTCTTAAAACATTTGGTTACAGCCCGTAGAGGAAGTAGACTCTGTCGGAATGGTTATAGGTGTAAAAGTTACTAGTTCTGACTCCTCCAGATAACCTTTCCTCAAATGATCCTACATGACAGAACCTGGATTTTCCCAGCACCATAACTGATTAGGTTACTGAACTTACTTTCATAGCAATCACACCTGGAACCCAACTTACTTTTTCCATGCGAACTGTTTTGACCAACACCTTCTACCCTTCCACAAAATCTCGATATTAACTGCGATGCCAATCTGCTACTAGTTTTTCTTCAAATTTTCGATTTTCCATGGAAACCTAAGATTTGGTTTTAACAACGGGAATTTTGAGCGGGGTATACGATTTAAAAACAATTCGGCTGGTGTTAACACCTGGAGCAGAATGTGGAGTATTTTTTTACGCAAACAAAAAGTTGTCTATTCTATGTTGCATTGTTTGAGTATAACCCGGGCTTTGTTCTGACTTTAGTTGTCTAAGCAAATTCTTCTTAATAACCTGAATGGATCTTTCGTTCTGACCATTCGAGGCTGGATTTAAGTGGTGTAAGTACGTGATTAATTCCTTTGGAGGCTAAACATGACTTAAACTCTTCTGCAACGAGCTGTAACACGGTTAGCAGATACCAGCTGTTCAGGAAGACCATATGATGCAAATAAAGACCGAAAGCGTTCGTTTGTTTTCAGAGTATAAATAGATTTAATTGGAAAAACCTCCAACCATTTTGATTGACTATCAATTACACACAATAAAAATGTCCACTCTCCGTGCACATTAGCTTATCTGAAGTGTCCTTAGCAAAATCCACATAAAGACGTTGCCAGCATCTTGATGACCAGCCCCAAGGCTGTAGAGGAGCCTTCATAGCAGCATTGCGGGTACTTTGACAAATAAAATAAGAAGCTACCATATTCTCCATGGCCTTGTCAATATTTGTAAACCAAACATAACTCCTAGCTAGCAGTTTCATCCTCATAATACCTGGATATTGCTCATGTAATAACTCTAGATTTGATGGTCTTAGTTTCTGTTGAATTAAAACTCTTTCCTAAGCACAAACATTGTTGATCAACTCAAAGTTCATCTTTTCGAGAAAAATAATCCGATAACTCCGAAATCTTGTCTCGCCATCCGTGCATGACGTAATCCATTTCCCGGCTCAGGATGTGATCTTTCCTAGTCTCTTGAGAAATATATTTGGTAGTTTTGGTTTTGGTCATTTAACTTAAAATAACAAAGAGCCTTTTCAACTTGAAATACCAGTGAAAAATAGTTTTCAGCAATTTCTAGAGATTTGCATTCCGGTAAAGGTAGTCTGGAAAGTGCGTTAGCATGAGGAATCAGTTTTCCTGCTTTATAATGAATTTCAAAATCATAAGAGGACAAAATAAGCACCCAACGCTGAAGTCTAGCGGCCGTCTTCACTGGAACTTGCTTCTTTTCACTAAAGATTGTGGTCAAAGGTCTATGATAAGTCTGTAAGCAAAACCTTCTTCTTGTAAGCAAAAATTGCGATTCTACCTGATATATTCTGGATAAACTTACAATAAAAATTCAATAAGCTTACATAAGCAAGTAACTCATCTTTACCTGTTGGTTCTGGAGCATTCCGTATTGCTGCCAAAAAATTCGGATAGAGAAATTCCATGTTCTGACAAAGCATAACACAAATATTTCACTTCTGTTTCCAAAAATTTACACTTACTCAGATTTACCCTAACTCCATAGTCTTGCAGTCGTTGCATTACCAGATCCAGCCGGTGTACTGTCTCCTCCCAAGACGCTCCAGATACCAGTATATCATCTAAGTATGCTGCGGTTCCTGGAAGATAATAATAATCCTATCAATGCAAGACTAGAAGAGCGATGGTACTGACTTTAGTCCAAAAGGTAATCTCGTCAGTCGAATTAACCCACAGTGGGTGTTAAGTGTTAGCGAAGGCTGCGATTTTTCATCCACAGGCAACTAAAAATATGCTGATGATAAATCTATGGTGCAAAAATACTTTCCTCCCGCCAATGAAGCAAACATATCCTCTGGGACAGGCAAAGGATAGTACTCGTTCTGTATAACTGGATTTAATGTAACTTTAAAATCACCACATCATCTTACTCCACCCTGTTGTTTTGCCACACATGCACTTGGAGTAGCCCACTGGCTGTTGGTTACCGGGTACCTTGTACAATCAACCGATCAATCTCATCTTCTACAGGACCTCGCATCGAGTAAGGTACTGACCAGGCCTTGCAAAACGTTGGCACTGCTCCAGGTTCTAAGCCAATACTAAACTTATGTTTTTAATAAATCCTAGCCCACTTTTGAAAATGTCTGAATATTTTTGTTTGAGAGCATTTACTATTTTGAAACGCTCATCTTCAATAGGCCTACCATTTAATAATTGTGACTTTTCTTCTGGTTGCAGCCCCACTTGTACATTATATATAGCTTTCCAATCTTGTATTGTTTAACACTTCTAGCCAGTTATGACCTAATAGGTCAGGTAACCTATCATGAGGCTTGGTTTTAATTATTATAAGAGGCAAAGTTGCCTTCTGATCCGTTTACTCAACGTTAACCAACGCCCAACCTAGAACAGCAGGCACTTCATGACCTCCATAACCTATTAATTTGACTTTTTCTGAGTTTAGGCTAACATTAAAACAACTTTTCTTAAATTTACTATCTGTCATTACAGATACGGCCGCTCCACTATTAAATTCCATAGATATTGGTTTGTTTTCTATGTTTAATCTTACCCTGAAAGGGTGGAGACCTAAAGTTAGTTTAGGTCTAACTTCATTCAATGAAGACATATCGTGTTTAGCTGGCGGTGTGGTCTGTTCATTGCTCTGGATCTGGTGGCTTTTCTTCTTCCATGGAATTTAAAGGATTATCGTCTGATTTCCAGGTATTACTAAAACCAGGTCCATTTCGATTTCTACACATTCGTCCTAAATGTCCCACTTCCTTGCACATGAAACACTTGTAAGAAGAATTAATACATTTTTGTGTGTTGTGATCATTTCAGCGTAAACATTTTAAACTTGAAAAGTTGTCGTTTTTCCAGTTCCTATTATCAGCAGACCTATTCTGCCTTTAACTATTTGTTCTTCCTTCACAATATATCAACTTGCAAACTTCCAAATGTTTTTTGGAGCTATTAGACTTGTTTTTATTTCAGCCTGTTCAAGTCTAATTGTCAATTTGAATGCTGAAGCGAAATCATATTCCTCGGACAAAAGCTTTTGTCTAATACTGTCATTTGATATTCCCACAACAAATTTATCGCGAAGTGCATCTTTTAAAAATGTAGAAAACTCGCACGAAGAAGCTAAATGTTTAATTGCTACCGAAAACTCTGTGATAGATCCCTCAGGTTTTTTATTTCGACTGTAAAATACATACCGTTCCGCTACTTTATTCTTTTGAGGTTTGAAATTATCTTTTAATAGTGACTCTAATTGATCGTAGGTTTTGTCATCAACCTCAGACGGAGAAACTAATTCCGACAACGTAGATAGTACTTTGGGACCAATAATCGTTATTAAAACTGAAACTTAATTTTGATCTTTAATTTTATTAGCTTTGAAAAGTTTTTCAATCGCATTAACTATGACGTTATTTCCTCTTCATTTGGTTTGAATTCATTCATATGTCCGATCGCCGCCATTGCCACGCTGGTTCAAGCCAAGCCTAGATAATCCAAAAATGACAAAAACAACAAGTTACTAATTCAATTTGTGAAACTTTTCACTCATTCTTTTGAACACTAACTAATTAAGATTGCACATTAAAACTTATGCATATCCGGTTCGAAGTTAATATTGACTGCGCCAATTATTATATATTTATTTGAACAAAACTTGAACATGTAAACTGGACTTAATTTGTTATCAAAACATCTTGTTATCAGTCGCTAGAGAACACATGAATATGTGATTATATACATAACATATATTATATATTTAAAATAATTATCTAAAAGATGCTTTTGACACACATAACTTTGAAAAGTTTCTAAGATAATTACTTTTCATCATATTATACTATTATATACTATTTTGAAGTTATACTTGTTTAGTCGTTGTTTATTTAATCTGAACTCAAATGAAAAATACTTTGTTGTTAGTACTTAGTGTACTAAGGTAAGCAAAAAATCATTAAAAACATAAAAGGGGATTGAGCTCTTCTCTGATCAATGTTGAATGAAAGACAAAGTGAAAACGCAACCTCATCACGTTAATGTTCACAGTCTGAAAAATATAGCTTCCTACATGCGTTTCACTCACCGTTATCAAACTTTACTGTACTCTTCACCAATGTTGATGATACAAAAAATGTCCACAAAACTAAGCATATAAAATATTAGTGAATTTCCTATGGAAAGTGAACTATTAGCATGACCCGCACGGTGAAACTTAAGCCCGGGACCACCATAGAAGTTCCTAACGTGACCCCCTGAACACGTTGTGGGGGTTCGTTCAAAATTATATATATATGTGCAGGCACTCTAGCGGTCGCATTTTTTGTCCGATTTACTTCAAATTTGGTAGGGACGTTCCTTTCTATAATCAGTTGGACAAGTTCGTTGGCCAAAACAATCGGAAAATTCTAAAACCCTTTTTTGGGGATTAATCTTTCAAATTTCGAGTTTTTGGGCCCAAAAAGGATCAGAAAAGCCCCTGATGTGAAATTAACGAAAGTAAAAAGATTGGAAAAGTGGCGAAACTTTTAAGCCCCTCTCTCGTCATTCTAGCATATATATTTTCCGAGTTATTAAAGGAAATTTGTATTGACCAAACACAGTACGTTGTCTTATGGGGGTTTTACATGAGAAAAGCCTGTTAATCATTTTTTTGGTGTACTTTTATCATTCCCAACAACCTCACGCCTACTTTAAAGCCTGACTGGACCTTCTCCTAACCTTATAATGCGCAAAATTGTATTCCCAGCATTGCAGGTAAATAGAACCAGGAGTATCAGAACAGCCAAAAAATCAATATTTTCAGATTTGAATAAAAATTTGAATAATAATTGTATGTTTTTAACTGATTTTGAGTTTTTATAGTTTTTTATGTGGAAATTCACTTCCCTCACGTCAGCGTGCTGCGTGCGAACTCGTTTATATTGTATTACTCTGTGATTATGTTTGTGAGAAAGCGTAACTAATTTTCATTTTAGTAGAATAAATGGAGAAGTTAGACTACATACTAAAGTAATTTACAGAAGATGCCGATAAAATTAATGATTACATGATTGTAATATACATATATTTTTTTATAAATTCCAAAGCAATTATTAACGTGTTATTTTACATTGATTCTCATTACTTAGTTTATAAATAAGTTCTTTTACAATTTGAGATACCCAGGCAGCAGTAGCTTCCTCACGTTCACATGTCAAGTGACTAGCACTAAGAATCTTTTTGATTTCCACCCGGTCCAATAGGTAGATAGTTTGAAAGAATTTACTGTTATGTAATTTGCAATATAATTAGCTCAAAGTATTTTGTATTAATATTACTTATTTTTGTATTATTTATTTTTCTTATTCAAGAATATATTATAACTAGCGTAACACCGTTGAAAAATCATTTGCAATTATTGTAATTATCTAACATCAGCAATTAGCATATTATTATCACAAGAGAAAATAGAAGCTCTTTGTGGTAAAATTTAAAAATATTTAAATGCAGGATATCCTAGTTAATAAGTAGGTTTACTGCGGCGGGAATGTGTATTTTATTCTAAGCTATCCAGAAGTAAAACTGCAGTTCAATCATATAGTCCGTTACCCTTAATATCTCATCTGTGTTTCTCGTATTGCCGAAGGTATTCAGCACATTACATTTGTAATTGCATTGCTGAAGCTTTGGATTATTGGAATTTAATCTTTGTTAATTATGTGATTATAGCTTAGAATTATAAAATCTTCCTGCGGAAAACTAAGTTTAGACAAATCAAATATTTTACAATTTAATGCAGTGTATAAATCTGTCCTCGGAGAGTACACAGTGTTTACCAACTTGTATACACCATTTATATTTATGCTATATAAAAGGGCATGAGTAACAACCTTAAAAAGTAGCTATTACAAATTATTAAGACAACACTATCTTTATTGTTTTTACAATAATTAGAAAATTACTAGTTAATCAATTCGTAATGGAAATATAATTTAAACTACACCGTATATTCAAAATGGCTTTGTTAGTTAGAAAATACACATATGTTACACTTATTAAACGGATTTACAATTCTCTTTTAACTAATTTGCTTAAATTGGCTGGGCATCGTAGTGGTTAGAGCGCTCGCCTCACAATCCGAGGTTTGCTAGATCAATCCTGAGCTAAGTAAAAAAACAGTATAAAGGTTACAACTAGAGTCGTTTATCTTTGGTGATTGTGCTATTAATTAATGATCCTGACAAAAGAATCAGCTGGTCTAACTCAGTAACAAGCCTACTCATGGCATTTCACTCATCTTACAATCTTTATGTATAATTCTGTAACGACATTTTTAATTTAAAAAATGCGGGAGTTTGGCAAATCGCAGGATAATGAGAGATGCGTCAAATTAAAGGTCTCGATCACAGGGACTTGGAAAAAATAGCGGTATTCCCAAAAAAATACCAGCAATTGAGAAATACCGTAAAAAATCCCCCTTAATAAAAGTTTGTAATAAAAAACCTCTGATTTGTTTACATTAAAACATGTGATTACGTGTCTACTTTTTTCAACTTTGTTCACGAAGTGATTTGTGTTCTTACTTATATTGTTTTATTTTCCTTAGCATGTAGATAATATATTATAAAAATCATATGAGGCAGAGTCCTGAATTAAGGTTAGGGGCAATGGCCCTTTCAAGCTACTTGTTATTCATCTTCGTCTTAAAATACGTTAAAGTGTGTTGAAATTTCAGTTGGTGATTGACAGTCATAAACTTTAAATTTTTCAGCTATAATTGAGTTGAGCTTAGCACTAAACTGAAAGAATTACATGAGTAAACGCACTATCCTGATTCCCTTTTGAAACAGCTTACACTATTTTCCCCCATTTACCCCCTAATTTTTCCCCCATTTACTCCCTGATTTTCTCCCACTTACTCACTGATTTTCTCTCATTTACTCCCTGATTTTATCGGGGTTCGTAACAAATGGCGTACCAAAGTTTACCTTTGTTAAGTCAGTTTGAGTATATTATTAACTTTAAATGAGATCACTCAAATGAGACTCAAGTAATCTGTACCTATAATACCCCCGTCGCAGCAAACCTGCGTACTCAGTGAATTTCCAATGTCATAATACCACATAAAGCCGCATACCAAGATTCATAAAAATATATTCACAATTAAGTGATAAATACAATTTTAATTATTCTCCACAAGAATAACATTTGGGATGAGTACGCAGGTTTGCTGCAACAAGGAACACAAGGTAATGGGTTTCTACGGAAATATCAATATAACTCATCTAAGTAAAGTCACATACCAAGTTTCATTCATATACAGTTATAAATAAGCAATATATAACATTTTAATGATTCTCCATAAGTATAACATGGTGACCGAGTAACCTAGGTTTGCTGCTACAGGAACCATTAGTGAAAATTTTGTTTTTTGTGCAAACAACAACAAACCACAAACAGATGAAGCCAATATAGCAAGTTTCGTCAGTTTATATTCATAAATAAGCGAGATATAAAATTTATTTTTCTTCATAAGAATAGCATTAGACAACGTACTCTGTTTAGCAATTGCAATATATCAGTAACCAACTGACGTAGAGTAATGATCAAAATACCAAATTTTTTAAAGCTGAATTCAATGGTATAACTAAATATTTGATTTAAATCAAAATTACATGTAAAAACCCCAAAAAAAACATTTTTGGGGTATAAAACCCCCCAAACCCCCTCCCTTGGATCGTGCGATTCGTCTGGTTTTCGAACTTGTTCAAATAAATGCTACTTTACATGTCTGTACCAAATTTCATCAAGATAGGACTTTTTTTATGAGAGTTATCGTGCTTACGGACACATAAATAAATACATAAATATATTAATACATACATATATACAAAATTTGAACAAATGGTGTTTTTGGCATCTGGGGGCCTCAAAATGAAAAGTTATCATGGTCTCAGGCTTAAGTGTTACCATGCAATAGCTACGGTGCAACGGTAATAGCTTCTTCCCTAAAGGGGAAATTCTCTAAAAGGCAAAGCCCTCACTGACTCACTGACTCACTCACACACCACGAATTCTCCTACTTACCATTTACCTAGAAAATTAAAATTGTATACACTGATTATTTAGGCATGACATAAGTTTTCATCCTAATCTGACCTTAGGGCTCCGCCAGAGATCCCGACAAGTTCCCAAATATTCCTTATGGACATTCATTTTTTGAGCTGATGGAAATACAAAGAGCATATCTTGATTTGTAGTAGTTCCACGGGGCTAACCACAGAATGCAAAACAAATCAGTCATAGTTAAAAATCATTTTCGGCACGAAGCCCCGGGTAACAGCTAGTATCAAAATAAAATAAAAACTGTTTCCAAAACTATACATTGCTGGTATCATTCTCTTATAATGATAGTATGTTACTACTTCAGCGGCCGGTTGCACCCAGGGTGATGAGTTGAGAGTGATTATTATTTTTTTAGCATATGTTTTCTTCTTTATGTTTAGTATTTATTACGTCATTAAACATGTCTGAGAGTTCGAAGAAATACAGATTAATAAAAGATCATAACATATTAACCTACCACATCGGAGTGACCGTTCAGGGTAACTGTATATTTAGATCATTTTCAGAAGACAAGAATCTTCAGAGATCCAGATAAAATAGACTCTACTGATTTTAATTGTCATTCTTATATTATTTTATATCAACGTTCATAAATCTATGAGGTAAGTTTCATGACAGCTTTGTTGGGATATAGCTTAAGAAACAATAGTATAAAGTACACGATACAGTAATGAACTTTACAAACTATACAATGATTATACAAGTTCGTATGTGACACATCGGAGGCGTTTCTCTCTGAATATTTTAATTAAATCCTCTAAATCGTGTAAAATTAAATAGCATATTTGGTTGTGTTTTAAGCGTTAGTCCAGATCTCTTATTTCAGACTATCAAAACGACTAACTATTTAAGGTGTATTTTGTTTATTGTTTTAATATTTTTCTCAGAATATTCACATTCTGTTTTCTTTTCTTTTTCAAGAAGTATATCAGTACAACTCAACGAGTAAAATGTGTAAATTTATCTTACGGTCTTACCTTTACAACATTTTATACCACCAATACCTAACAGGTTGTTATCTATGATACTTTTATAGGCTTGTTTTACACCGGTATTAAAAGAGTCTGGAAGCAAAACATGTGCGTATAAAAGCATTATTTTAAGCTGTAATATAACGTTGTTGAAGCGTATAAAAACTAACATTTTTATTTCCACTTTAGAAGGAATAACAGCTGCAATTATGACCCTGTGGCATAATTAATGTAATATTTTTGTTAGAAAACACTGTAACGTTGAAAATGAAAACCCATTATTTTCCTGTTACGTTACAAAAACATTTGAAAATTTGAGGGTAGACACAAATATTCTATATATTTAAATGTGAAAATAAAGGTTCAATATAAACAAATTAAACGGTAATAGTTTGGAAAGCTCGTGATAGTTTTCCCTGGATATGAAATAAAGGGTGGTTTAACTCAAGCAATCTAAAGTCCTACTCAAAATATATATAAAACAAGGCAGTTCACGTTTTAAAACCATCGCTACAGTTTCTAGCATTCCTCGAGTTTCAAATTAACTACTAACTTACTCGTTTAAATTTATCTAACTCGAGTGAGCGTTCCGTTATTTTAGAATGGGAATTTAATTATAACAACTTTTAATTATTTTTAGAGCAAAAGTAATTTGTCTTTGTTTGGTGTTTTTGCATTTTGAGATTCGGTTGAAGAGGGTTTGTGGGTTGAAGTGTGGTTAATGACATATATAACTGTAGAATATGCAGTTATAGTCATTAAAACGCCTATTGTATTGAACATATTTAAATACAGTTTAATACTCTGATTTTTACTGAGTATTTTTCCATAGGTAGAACTGTCACGAGACAATGTGAAAAGAAGTAAATTTTTCCCTTGCTTCTCTTCCGTGGGAACGATAGAAATTCATTCGAATTACTTAGCATTATCTTACGTAATACATATATATATATATATATATATATATATATATATATATATATATATATATATATATATATATATATTGACTCAAATATAAATTTGCATAAAATATATTAAAATGGGTAACTCCAGCAATGTAATTATCTTATAAAGTATTTGGGACTTTTTGTCCATAATTGAGTGCAAAAAGTCTTCGATCCCATGCACTAGATCGCATAACAAACATAAAAAATGCCTAGATATGCGTACCGATATAAACAACTGATTTGTATTTCTTATAAAATGCTATTGGTATTGATAAGATAAAATAGGATGTTTGAAAATGAACTCCCTATTTTTGAGAATAATTATAATGGTGAAAAATACAAAATTGTGCATTTCTGAATACATAACAAACTTTAAACATCATGAAACGTTATTGGTATTCGAGTTTATTTACATCTTTGTATATAAATGGCCAATGTTACTTAACACTTTATTCTCTAATAATATATGATCAAATTATTTTTAATTAATATTATGTTAACTAAAGTTTCTACCTTTTCTTGAGCATTACAAGCGATGGTTACATGCTTGCTTTCTAGTCTCTATTCAAAGCCAGTTTAGGTCTAAATCAATTTGGGGTTTAAATAATTATATTAGGGATATAAACCACCTTTGAGTGATGCAAGTACTCCGTTATAGTTATTCAACCAGCAGGGTAACAGTGAATAAAGAGGAGGAAGTTTGTTGCCTGAGAAAATTAAATATTCATCTTGTGGTCAAGCAGAGCACGTAGGCCCTGAGCTACGTGGGTGTTCTTACATATTTAGTGTATGCAATTCATTTATCTTTCCTGTTGAATAGGATCATGAAGGACTTACATACAAATTTATATTCCCAATAGTTTGGGTCGCGTTCAATTTAGCTGGTGTTGATGTAGTTTTTAAAACAAATAGAGTGGCCGGGGGAGTTGAATAAGCACAGTTGAGTGAGCTATTTGTCAGACAGGGGTTGTGGGACCAGGGTTGGAGATGGGAGCGAAGTATTGTACAACCCTGAAAACAAGGTAACTTGGTGTAGAAAAGAGAACGGCGTTAACATCAAAGTCGAGAACTGATATGTAGAAAGGGCTAGTGAGTTTGATGAGCATGATCAAAGGGTTTGATATCCACTGTATTACACAAGGAATCTAAATTGAAACAGTCCTTAATATCATTTACATCTACTACTACAACATTTCACAAGAAAGAGGCTGGCCAACTTCTAATACAGAGCATATTTTAAGTCAAGTTATAACAAGTTAAACACTAAAATCGAATGAAAAAGAAGATTTATGAATAACAATTGCAAGAGTAAAAGCCCCCAACCAATTCATTATGATCGTGTCAGTGCCAGTGATGATGAAAGACCAGGCAAGTGGCTATGATCGGATCACGGAACACCGACCAGGCTAGGAGAGGTCGTTATTAATTACTTCCACTCCATTCCTTGAGTGATGATCAGCCATCAGTGTCTCGGGGAATTAAGTGTAACGTTAAACTCGTCTGGCTTGGTGTTACTTTGAATTGAATGGTTTAAAGAATCTGTCAAAAATTTGTTGTAAAAATAGTTGATTTAGTCTAAATTGTATATCTTTCCAACTTTATTCACTAATTTGTAGATACACGTGTTAAAGGTGATTTAATATACAATACAAATACAAGAACATGGAAACCATTCAATCTGTCATGTTTTCAGCTCCATTATTAGAATTATAAATACTTTACAAATTAAAAACCTGTGCTCTTGGCTTTTGAAATATAAAACTACAACAATTTTTTTCGATCACAATTTGTATAGGTTCAACCACGTCTTGAACAAAATATCAATCCCTATAGAAATATAGCGTATAATACTTTGCGCTTGGGCAAGAATAAGAAAGAAATCAATTGTTGTAAAACATAACAATAATTAAAATGTCATCTCTTCAGGGTTTTCCATTCCTCAGAAGTCAATTAAAAGTGATGGAAGTAAACAAAACAAATATTTCTAATCACACGGTTCATATTCGTTTTTAAAATTTAGAGCCAGCCAACAGGAAAACTGCGTCTAAATCACACAGTCCATTTCCTCTAATATCTCGTCCGCGCTTTCATCGTTATTGAAAATGTTCGAGCACATCCCATTCTGCGACCGGTTGATCACCGAACACGGAAATATCAAATAGATACTTCAATATGGAATATAATTCAGCAGAAGTTATTAAGAGGACACCAAAGCTTTTACCTTTTCTGAGTAACTAATATTGAGCAGATAAAACAAATTTCAGTTTTAAAAAGTTACAAATTTTCAAAGGGGTAGCATGTTTTTAACTTATGATATGAGTGTGAGAGGATAGAGATGTTGATCAAAATAATCTGTCTTTAAATCTAGCCTTTAAGAAAATTGTATACATGAAAATGACTTACTTAATCACTCTGTATATGGATATTCTGAAAATACCGTATTTAAATAGCAATATATTTTAGTTTTCGTAGTTAAGGCTTCTTTCCTCACAGCCTATTGTTGTTGTTAATATTATTTATCTTGTCGCTCTAGAATCACTTCATATTGGTTGTCAAATAGCACGTAACCTACCTGCTCTTTGTTATTGTTATGCATTATTCCTGTTCATTGTATTATGCTTTGTTACTTTCAGTTTGTATTGTCGTTATTACTTATTTCTATTTATTCTCAAGGCTCTGTTTGAAATATTATTGCCGTGTTTTACCACATTGTATCTACATTGTATGGATAAAATTTAAAATGGCTTTGCGTTAAATAAGAAAATAGAGGCTTACGAAAGACCAAAGCTTAAATAGCACAATACCAAAGTCCACCAAAAGTCATATATATTGTTTTAATGGTTGAAAAAAATGTGACAAGATATGTGAAGATTTTTTAGCCATACAGTTATGTATATATTATAAAAACCTTAGGAATAACCTTCATGGATTTTTTGTAGAAACCCTTATTTTGTAGGTTTAACGTCAAAGAAACTCGCGAAAGGGCTTGGTTGTCTTATAAAATATTTATTTATTATTGAAATATTTGTTTTATTAAAGGATGATCAGCCTATATGGTTTAAGGTTGGTTTAAAACCCCTTTTTCAATCGTACAGTGATAAATAGAGAGAGGATGGAAGAGGATGGAACCCTGTGACGACAGCTGATCACCCTATTTCCTTTAAGCACCTTCTATTGTTTTTATTACAACCTTTCCAAGATAAACTTTGGGTGGTTCCACCAGTCGATTTATTATATTTAAATGTCACACTTTATTTATTTTAACGGTTTATCATTCTGTTTAGTTCATACAATTCACTAAACAAGTAATTATTAAACTTGCTTAGGAGGCGGCTTGAAAGGCGTATAAACGCAACTCCAGGAATTGCAGTGTTACCCTTCATATAGTTTTTATTAAAGGATATGGCAGTCGTTTAACAAAGATAACAATTAATTTCATTAACATATCTTATCTATTTCTCTAAAACGTTAAGTTATTATTCTTATTCTTGCTGTTTACAAATTTACCTCAGTTGGTTTAAAACCTTTGAAGGAAAGTTAGACTGAAGTCAAACATTGTAGTGATACTTTGACATTGCAATTATCCTTCTTCAACACAAGAACTGAACAGAACACTTATTGCTTGAAAGAAAAATTGTTTTCAAACGGTTTGTCAGAATAAATTGATATCTGGCTATCTCGAAACAGTAAGAAATTGAAACCGTCTCATAAAATACCAACATATATTTATTATTATTATTATACTGATTTATACATAATATAGTAAATATTCATAAAGGATGTTACTAGACAATCTATTTTGACCAGTTACACCAATTATCATCATCAGACCCAATTGAAAACTACAATTTCAGAATAAATTCCCGTAATTATAACAACACGCTGATCAAGAAAGGGTTTCTCTCGAACTTCCAGGTTTATGTCAAGAATTTTTTTAACAAACCAATAAATTTAAAACTTTTAACTATGGTAAAGTTTCCTCTAGGATACAAAAATTAATTCAAAAACATTAATGGTAAATTGGTCGTTCGAAGCAATGTTAAATCGCAGAAACAAACAGAACTAAACCAGATTAAACAACCAGCTCAATAAATATAGAGACGCTGCGAATCAACGCGGGGATGGAAAGTAAACAGTTCTCTCAGAAATATCAGTTGTTAGAATTCCCTACTCGAGAAAACCGGCACCACTCATCTCTCTACCTCAAAACACTTTTTTCAGGATTGCTTTGTAAACATCCAAAGCGTTTTGGTTTTCGTTTTTGGTTTAGTTGTCTATATTAAACAATTTCAATAAAGGTTTGATTGATATGCTCATTTGTATTATGTAAATCATAACAATCGTTATCCATGAACTTAAAGTGTTTGATCAGTGTAAACGTAATACTAAGCGTAAAGTAAACATAAAATTCATCTGATTATCAATATAACATGTGTTACTTATCCATCAAGCTATGCAATTTGTGTGATTCTTACAATATTAAAGAAGATTAATAAACAATATTCTTTTGAAGGTAGAATATAACTATAATCACTCGCAACATTCTTGCCACAATAACATATTTATCAATAATCGAGCACTAATAAAAACATTTATCTTCAAACTGTCAAAAGATATCAATTTGTAGACCTCTCTAAATCCCAGGTTTACGCCAGACAAATGTCTCCCGACGATCCCTTAAACTTCGAGTTCCGGAGCAACCAAGCTTCCTTTCAGATAGAAATGTAAATACATCTTGAATAAATCGGTAAAATGGTTACTTTAAGGCTTTTCAAATTCGTAGGAATAAACAGAATCACCCCATATTAAACATTTTACATAATAAATGTTGATACGGAGTGATCAACGAGGAGATGGCATTTCTCTGGGAAATAGCAGTTGGTAGAATTAACAACTCAATAAATCTGGTCCCCTCAAACACCCTTATCAGAATTTCCTGGTAGCCATTCAAATATTCTGCTTTTCCCTTTTCGACTATTCACAACAGGGTAGTATTGGCCCACAGATCCGCATTCGGAATACCGGAACTGAGTTTTAGCCTCTTAAAAAGCCAAAGTGAAAAGCCTTCAAAATAACTTGGCAGTTTCAATATAATTTGAGACTACATTTAAGAGTTTTATAAGCTGTGATTAAATACTACTCCCATTCATCCTGATTACGTCATAAAACTCGGACTGAAAAATAAAATTAAGTACAAGTTAATGAAGTATAACGAGGTGTAGCTTAGAAGCTGAAGTTGTGGGGTATATTCTGCTACTATATGTAGCGGGGAGAGAATAAGTTAATTATATGGGGGAATAAGTTAATTATGTATTACCCATGTGTGGGATAAAAATGAGGGGGAACTAAATGGTTAATATGGTGGACTACATTATTGGGCGTGCTGACTCTGCTACTAAGCATAAATAATGAACTGTAATACCTAAATGGAAGTAAGACTGTCTTCAAACCTGTGTTGAAATACCGGTACCAAACTATATAATTGAACTGGAAAACGTGCTTGGGGGACCAGAGGCTCGGAGATCTTTTACCCGAGACCAGAAAGCCTACTTAGCCAGCTTTGATTTAATCTAAATAACTGTAATGAACTAACTAAGATCCTTCCAAAAACTGATATATACTAAATCTGCATCTGAGGTTATTGCAATATTGATCTAAGCATGGTAACTAATCCTTAAGGTAAATGAATGTATAGAAATACTGCAAGCTAAACAAAACTATGGATAATCTTCTGGGGAGTCTGATTAATTTGGTCTAAACGTGCAGAAAATTCAACCTGTTGCAAAGTGTTCGGGCCAGGCCCGAACACTACTATTTGTTCCTACATTCCTGTATCGGGGCGAACCTTATGGGTTTCCCCTTAATAAGCTGTTTAGCCAGCCATTCTGCCTCTAAATTACCCTATACTTAAATGAAAACTTATCGGTTGTGCGAATTGGTTGCAGAGATGAGGTTCAACACGTCCGTCCCTTCTGACGCCGGCAGTAGGAAGGGGGAGAGGACGCCGCTAAGCCAGATTTCGTTGACAAGACGGAAAAAAGTTGTTCGCTCTGTCAACGGCGCGACAGGCGAAGTGCTCCAGGCAGTGGCTGCGCGACGGAGTTTGCGCGCACTATATAAAATAGGGTGACGCTAAGCGTCACAACCACCCCCCTTACGGCAAAAGAAAAGAAAAAGAATCAGTTTTGCTGAAGGTGTGAGGTTGTTGAGTGTTTTGAGTGGTTTTTGTTCGAGTTGCCTCCCTCTATCGTGCTCTGGGTCCCGAGATGTCATGGTCCCGGTTTTAACTCAAGGGAAGCCGAGAACAGATGAGGAAAGGCGAAAACCCCTGACCAGTCCGGCTTCGACTTGGAACCTCGTTCGCAACGTTTGTTTGGGGAAAAAGCTGATTGTTTTGGTTGACCAACCACGGCAGGGATCGGGATCCACCCCCCCTCGCGAATAGAGGAAGGTATGTTGGGTGCGACAGCTAAATTAACCTAACCTAGCAAACTTGTGACTACTGTGATCTTGGCTCAGCTGAAACAGAAAGTCGGAAAGCGACAGTAAAAGGGACGGACAACTGCACGCACAAAAACATGTGTTTTTTTTTTTTTCTTTTTTTTATAAGTTCAAAATCGCACAGAGTTGGAGAAGATAACGTGGTCTTTGGTGATGTTTTTTTGTTTGGGGGGTGTCCGAGAGGAGGTCTTGCTCAGGCATTGACTTGGCTGGTTCCCCGCTGACAGGTGATGGAGAAAACTGGAACAGCCGAGGATTGCAGGCAGCAGGGTGAGATGTGCTCCCAGCAGGTCCTGATCACCGCGTTGCTGTTGGTGTGGGTAATGCTGAGGCTCTGCTGGATCTGCCTTTGAAGATGTTGCCATCCTCTCGGAACTTGGTGTCGGAATATCACTTCTGTCACTTGGAGCTGATGATGTGAACTTGCGGTTGAGAAAATGTCTATTTTACTGTCGAAGTAACTGACACTGTCCATATAAAGCACTGGTAACTGATATTGCTTGAAATCACTTTATTATTCTGTCTTTAAATAATATCATTTGGTTGTCGGTTGTACTGTTTAATGTAAATTTTTTGATTGTGCAGTTGTCGTGGTGTTATTTTAATAGTTGGGGGTATTAATTGTATTGATCGGTGATGATTGCTAAACAAATTTTTTTTTTTTTTTTTTTTTTAAAGGTGAACTGTCGTGGTGAAGGTGATGAAAGGTTGATCGCAAGGCGGCGGTCCGATAACTGACGGGTTGGTCTTTTCCTAACTGGGGTACCGTGGGATTGTCCCATGTTTGGCGCCGGGTTACCAAGGCCAGACTGGTGAGGTCCGCGGAAACTGTTTCTGAAGTGAGTGAGAGTTGTGGAGTTTGGAAGGATCTGCAAAACTGTTGAAAACCCTTTTTTTGTATTTTTTTTTGCTTCGCATGCAGAAAAAAATTGCGCTCGCAATTACGCTATGATGAGCGGTAATTTCAGGTGAGGATAGGTGCTTGTGGACTGTTTGGGGGAAAAAATCTTCCTAGTGCCCGGTTCTTGCTTAATTGAGAAAAATCCTGCCCCTACTCGTTCTTACAATCGACGTTTGTCTTGGTATACCTATTACAACATGAAAATCTTTAACTTAACTACCTTCTGATCTTCTCTAGACTGTTCCTAAACCTAACTACTACTACTTTAGTGACTAATTAAGCTAAGAAGTGTGAAAAGAGCAAAGGGAAAAAGTAAAGTGCAGTAAAAGAGTTTGTCTTCCAAACACTCGACTAGTACAAAGGTCGCCACAGAAGGTGCCACCACTGAGCCTCTTCCTGCGATGGTGAAAAAATGAATAAAAAAAAAAAAAGGTAACCATGCGCAGAAAGGTTAATCTCAATCAGGAAAAAAAATTCTTTACAAGACCCAGTGAGGGTGTCGGAGACGAAAAGGGGAGGGGAAAGATTTGGCCGACAACGCACGGGGGAGGACGTGTAGGGCAGCCCATCCTAGGGAAGGATACCCTGAGACTCACAGTCCCCCGGGCGTTGGCGGGGACAGCGACAGAGAGAGAAGACTTAACCTAATATCACTTTTGTAGAGCGTTTCTGGTCTGGGTAAAAGGTCTTTAATATTTTGGCTGAAAAAATCTTTTTAACTGTGAAACATGAGCGTTTCTAAGCATTGAGGGTACAAATCCAGGAAGTGCCTGCTGGCAACTCTTCGGGTGAATACACCCTTGAGGGCATTTTGTCTAAAAACCCGGAAAACTACAAAGTGAGAAAAAAAAAATTTAACACAAAACACCTACTGCCTATGGGTATCCCTTATCAAGAGTCGTTGCTCAAAAATTCAAATTGCGCAAAAAGGGTAACCCAGGCAACGCGCCCAACACAAGAAAAGAGGTATTTATTTATTTTTATTTTTTTTTTATTTTAATCCGAAATCCCAAAAAAAATCCCATTAATTTCCAGAAAGGAAAAACAAATCCCTAAATGATTGGAGGTTGAGCAATTGCAAAACAATTGGCCGTAACAGACTTTCCCTGGAGCATAAAATTGCTGTTCGTTGAAAACCATTTAAAAAAAAAAATCTACGCCGGCATTGGTGAAAAAGAATTTTCTATTACAGGAATCAACTCTATAAATGCGTCGTTGTTGAAATGTATTCCATCGCGACGCATTGATTTCCCATAATAGGCATGAAAAAATCGCGTGCGATTTGATTCGTCGGGGAGGTCTATCACTTTGACGAAGTGTGTACGGAATGTGAGCAAAAACCTATTTGTTTGATGTAAAATGGTAACTGCTTGGGTGTATTTTTCTATCCGAGGATAACACGGCAATGTTGTAAAAACAATGACCATCCTTGGATATAAACGCCGTATCAGTCTCAAGAAGGACAAAAAAGAATTCTTGAAAACTGTAATATCTACGTTTGCAAAAAAAAATTGTTTGTACCTAAGAAACATAACAAGGGAATATGCGGCTGTATGGCTGAAACATTTAACTTAACAAAAGTCTTAAGGTCAGATACTCTTGCTCCAGAGATGCTCCGAATTGAAATTGGCCGTAAACTCCCAGTTAGGCTGGGATTTGCTCGAGAAAAATTGCAAAAACTGGCGGCATATGAGTCGCCAAGGACCTGAACACTAATCAAATTACTTGCTTGGGCCATAAATAAATTAACAGTGAAGGGAAAAACCCAAGCTACGCCGACCGACACCGGTAGGTGTCTATTTGTGAAATGAAATAAAAAGGTCGGCCCCTAATGTCCCGTAACTAACTACAAACGAAAAGAAATGCTAGTGAGCTATCCTAAATTTTCCCCAAATGTAAAATTCGGTTCCCTGAACAAGTAACTGCACACAAGCAAAAATAAAATTGATAAAAGTGCCGGTTTAACTTCAGTTAAACTAATTGAAAAAGATTTTACTAGCAAAAAAGGCGGGTGCAGCGCTAATCCATTGGCCGCCCAACCAGACGTTAGCTGTAGGTAAGCTAAGTTCAGCACAAGAATTGGTGGCGAGTGACGTAGTTGTGACGTAGCGTGACCGGCCGGAGTATCGACCAATTTATAAACACAAGCCCCGCCCGAATTACTAGAGGCACCTTGTTGCTCAAAACGCATAATTATAAATACATTTGGCACAAGGAAAAAGAAAAAATATATTCTACAGTACGTTACATTAATGCCTTGATGTAAAATGTCAGCTGTACCAAGCCAGAATTCTGACTTAGCCTAAAAGTGAACTGAGTTAAAAACCAACTGAAATGCAAAATATAAACTAAATTGACTATGGTTACCTATGTTAGACATGTCCTGAGAACCCATTCTACAATTATATACCATAAAAATCTAGCCTAAAGGGTTTTACTGATCCAAAATTTGCAAAAAACGTCCTACTGCAAAAACTGCTAGGCCCTAAAAACTTTACTATTGGCAGATTCTGGCCCTGTATTTCTGGCCCACTGAATGCTTACACTAAAAGAATATTATTGTTACTAGGGATGACCAATAGTGTGAGAAAATATATTCACATAATTTTAAGGACAAAATCACATAGTACAAAGAATAAATTAAACATTGGACAGACAAACAGCACAGATTGTAGCCACAGACTAACAGTTGTAAAAGATGAGGCTGTAGCATGATAAATATATTTTATTGAATAAATAAATAACATAAAAAACAGTCACTGAATTTAACACATAGCAAGGTGTTGGCTTTAACTATAGAAACTGGTCTTTATTTGTATAACAAAACAAAACACCTTGGTTTTGGCCAAATGCCATTCTAATTGTAATAAAAATTGGGTTATGGCCGTTAAACCACCATACCTGAGACCTGTACCCAATACATTTTTTATAGACCAGATATGCCTCTTGCTAGGCTTACAAATTAAAATCCTAAACACTGAATCACATCACTGAAACACTTGTACTGCTGCCAAGACCTGATGAGTTGTGGATTCTCACTGAAATACAAAACAGAACAACAAATACAAAATCCTACCTAAGACACACTATTTTCCCTCGGTCACCCTAGTTAGATAAATTTGGAAAAGGTTTAACCTCCAAAATTGAGGGCTAGGCCCCCTACCTTCCTGGTGTCAGTCTAGCATTCTAAAAAAGTCTGATATGGGACATAAACTCCCCAGAAGATTCATCGACCAAATCCTAAGCTTTCTAACCTACAAAAAACAAAGCTGCCTAAAGCTCTCTGGCCCTAGGCTTAACCACGCTCTGCTACCATATGTAGCTTAGTAGCTGAAGTTGTGGGGTATATTCTGCTACTATATGTAGCGGGGAGAGAATAAGTTAATTATATGGGGGAATAAGTTAATTATGTATTACCCATGTGTGGGATAAAAATGAGGGGGAACTAAATGGTTAATATGGTGGACTACATTATTGGGCGTGCTGACTCTGCTACTAAGCATAAATAATGAACTGTAATACCTAAATGGAAGTAAGACTGTCTTCAAACCTGTGTTGAAATACCGGTACCAAACTATATAATTGAACTGGAAAACGTGCTTGGGGGACCAGAGGCTCGGAGATCTTTTACCCGAGACCAGAAAGCCTACTTAGCCAGCTTTGATTTAATCTAAATAACTGTAATGAACTAACTAAGATCCTTCCAAAAACTGATATATACTAAATCTGCATCTGAGGTTATTGCAATATTGATCTAAGCATGGTAACTAATCCTTAAGGTAAATGAATGTATAGAAATACTGCAAGCTAAACAAAACTATGGATAATCTTCTGGGGAGTCTGATTAATTTGGTCTAAACGTGCAGAAAATTCAACCTGTTGCAAAGTGTTCGGGCCAGGCCCGAACACTACTATTTGTTCCTACATTCCTGTATCGGGGCGAACCTTATGGGTTTCCCCTTAATAAGCTGTTTAGCCAGCCATTCTGCCTCTAAATTACCCTATACTTAAATGAAAACTTATCGGTTGTGCGAATTGGTTGCAGAGATGAGGTTCAACACGTCCGTCCCTTCTGACGCCGGCAGTAGGAAGGGGGAGAGGACGCCGCTAAGCCAGATTTCGTTGACAAGACGGAAAAAAGTTGTTCGCTCTGTCAACGGCGCGACAGGCGAAGTGCTCCAGGCAGTGGCTGCGCGACGGAGTTTGCGCGCACTATATAAAATAGGGTGACGCTAAGCGTCACAGAGGGTATTGTCCTCGACAATGAGGTTGGCATTCGAATTAAACCTTAGAAAAAACGTTTTCATGTTTCTTACTATATCACTTTAATGGTATGGTAGAAATTATGCAGGGTAACGATTTCAATAGTCCGATTTAAGAAACTCCATTAAAACTTTATATTTAGTTCTAAGAAACCAATTGTGGGAGGTAATGACGTGGAAATGCTATCACATGAAGTTAAATTGTCTTTTTTAACTTCGCTGCTCCAGTTCTATATAAGAATGTCTTGGATATTTCAGAAAGAGTCTGTGTATTTTGTAATTCGCTAAAATTACTATAACTTACTCAATTGCTGGTTAAAACGTAATTATAAGTAACAGTTCGAATTACTGTAATTAGAACTACGAAGAAACCCACAAAGACCTGAAGGTCAAATTATTTTTTGGGTAGTTAATGTATGTTTTAAATTTGTGTTAAGTCTTTTATGTATCATGTACGTCCATTTTGTGTTTCTGCACCATTAACAAAATCCCCTGGATGGATACTTAAAATAGACTTTGGCGTTCCTGGATCCCTAACTGATGATGGTTCTTCGAATCCGAAATCGATTTTATGATCATAAATGGAAAACGTATATGCTAAGGTAAGACAGTAATGTATAAACATTTAAGCAATCCAGAGGCTAAGATGAATTGTAATTTTAATTGTACGAAGTAACTTCGCAAATGAGTGTTAAGTGGTTTGAAATAATGTAAGTGTCTCAAATTTGGGGAAAAAACAACAAGGTACGTTTGATTTATTTTCAACAACACTATATCAACTTTAATGTAATAATTGCATTAGTATAAATTGAATAAGGCAATCACTCTCTTATTCTGTTCTTGCTGTTGTATTGACATCCAAAATGTTTTACTAGTAGTCTTTCGACTTTAAACTTTATCCAAATGCCACACACTCAATCAGACAAATAGGCAAAGGCAAAATTTGCTTCTTTTGCCGGTCGCTTTGAGTGATGCGCTCGTAAAGGACTTCTCGTAAAAGCCGGACTGTTTACACGGCGTCTCGCAAACGCAGGGACCTCTCAAACTAACAAACAAGACCCGAAATAGAACCACTGCTATGCGGAACAAAGTCCTCTCATGTGACACATGGCTATTACTTACTTTGATGCGGTCGTATCTACCATCTTTAATAATAATTGTGTTGCAACCATCAGAAAAATTGCATGGGCTTTGATACTCGAAGAAGATAAACCCACATAAAATGTAATACCACATAATGTAATCCTTACATTACGGTTTAATGTCTTTAAATTACGTCTCACGAAACTACAAAATATGTTTACATGTATATTCTACTTACATATAAGACAGTAAATACTCATCAAATATGTTATATTTACCGTCTTTACTTAAGTGACGTACAAGTGTAAATACGATATATTGTAGTGTTGTGAGTCATAATTGATTGCATCCTATTTAATTTAAACACCACATATATCATGAGTCAAGCAATTGTTTAGTAGAAAATATACAACAAAATTTTTTCTGTTTTCATTTCTGTCATATAAACAAAAAGATAATTGGGAACTCATTTGAAAACTTGTGAAATATGCAAGTAAACAAATATAATTATCAATTAGTAACAATGGAAACAAATTAAGCTTAAAAATATTACTATTACTCAATCAATGGTTTGAAAACAAGAAACCAACATCGTAAACTAGTACTCTTCCCATTAAAAAAATACCCCCGTCGCAGCAAACATGCGTACTCAGCGAATTTCCAATGCATAATGTATGTCTTAATACCACATAAAGCCACATACCAAGTTTCAAACAAATAATTCAAATATAAGCGATTTTAATTATTCTCTATAAGAATAACACTGGTAATGAGTACGTAGGTTTGCTGAAACAAGGAACACAAACGATTGGTTATTATGCAAATATAAATAGAATTTAACTAGGCGAAGCCACATACTCAATCAATAGGCGAGTCATCAATATTCAATCATGAATAAGCGCTATACACATTTTAGGTATTCTCCATAAGAATATCATGGGGGTTGAGTAAGCAGGTTTGCTGCAACAAGGAACCAAAAAATGGGTTTTTATGTAATTATCAATATAACTTAACCAAGTGAAGCTACATACCAAGTTTTATTAATTTATGTTCATAATTAAGGGAGTCATTACATTGTACTTACTCTCCATAAGAATAACATAGGGGCTGAGTACGCAGGTTGCTGCTACGGGAATAATCAACAAAAAAATCAATTTTTTGTGCAAATATCAATATACCAGAACTACTTGAAGCAATGAATGTCTGTATTCATTGCTTGAAACCACATACCAAGTTTCATCAACATACATTCATAAATAATCGAGATATCAAATTTTATTTATTCTCCATAAGGATAACATTGGACAACGTACTGTATTTAGTACTTTGAATATCTCTGCAACGGTTGGGCGTTAAACACCAAAATGATTGTTTTGTTGAACTGAACAGATTGGTAAAAGCAAATGTGAAGTTTACATTAAAATAAACTGAGGAAAAGCAAAAAACCTTTTTCCCATAAGATTAACATGGGAGATTTTATGAGTAGGTTTTTTGGATTTTATCCGCAACCACTTAACCTGGGTTAATAATTCAAAATACCATATTATTTGTTTTTTTAAGCTCTATAACATGGTCAAATGCAAAATTAAGTTTTTTAACATTTTTAGGGTGAAAAATTCAAAAAACTGATTTTTGGAAAATTTAAAACCCCCATAAACCCCATCCCATGGTCCGATTTTCTGGTTTTCGAACTTAAAGTCATGAATGTAATTTGACACATTTGAGCCAAATTTCAACGAAATCGGACGTTTTTTACTCAAGCTATCGTATTCACGGACACACACACATATATATATATATTTATATATATATATATATATATGAATAAACAACTATTCCAAATATTCCAATATATATATATATATATATATATATATATATATATATATATAAATTTGAACGAATAGTGTTTTTGGCATCTGGGAACCTCAAAACAAAAAGTTATCATGGTCTCGGGCTTAAGTCTTACCATGAGACCTACGGTAATAGCTTCTTCCCTATAGGAGAAATTCGCAAAAAAAAAAAACAGTATGTGCTATGGGGAAACGCATTAGATTTTTCCAAAAGTGTGTTTTATTCTGGCTACCCTTCTGTGGACATGAAAAATGTCTGTAAAATATAATTTATGATGTTGTAGGTACAGGTTTTTAATTGGGATAAAAAAGTTCAAAATAACAATATTCAAATAACGAACCTTTGCAAATCTTTGTATTTTTCACGATAAACCACTCTGTAAACAAATACAGTTTTAATAAATACGAAAAAACACTTCACTGATTTTGATAAATTGAAGTACAATTTTAGAATGGTCCAAATACACACAAATATTTACTTTTATTTATTTCGATTGGTTCATAAAAAATAAAAAGGTATGCAATCCTACCAGGCAAGAACAATATTATAGGGGTTTTTAGTTCAGACGCATTATTTTAGAATCCAAGGATGAATTTGTATTATTGTTAAAATTAGATGTGTTTTTAATGATAATATCCAATAAAACATGTAATTAACTTTTAATGTTTTTAATGCTCTTTAGAAATATTAAACCATTGTATACACAATAACGTTTAGAAGATTTAAACCTTTAAGCCACATTTTCTATAAAAGTTAAAGAAGCAGAAATTATGCGTCAATGTTATTAAGTAAATATTTTATTCAGCAAAAAAGCTATTAGAACCATTTGTAAACTGGAAGCTACAGAAGATGTCATTACTGTGCGCCAGTAGCATTTCAAACGGCAATGTAAGAAGATTTGAATGAAAAAGCAATTGCTTTTTCATTTAATGAGCAAGGAGTACGAGCTTTTGTTAAGCTTTATTAACATCACCCACTAGTTTTATTGCACTTTATTTATAAGTAAAAAGTGCGTAAAACATGAATATTTTTTATACATTTTGAAAGTGCTGCACAAAAAATACCAGTTTCAACTGCCTATATTAGTACTACAGACAGATTACTTAACGTATTCTTTGGATTTATTTTTGTTTTAAGTTTAAGTCACGGGTAACTATTTAGGTTCTTACGAATTTAGCTTCATAGCCTAGTTTCTATAATCATAATAGACAGTTTATTGTTGTTTTAGTTACAATGAAAATATTAGCATTATACTAATAGGTAAGCACAAAACCATCCCATATAGGTAAGCAAAAACTGGGTAGGATTTAACAGCTGTTGATATAACAAGAAATGCTAACAAAACAGCAAGAACAGGTGTTTCAGACTAATGTAAATAATTATTACTACTGACTACTGGAATGGTAGCACCATTTCCGTTTTGACTCCACATGAACAAAAAAAATAAGCCTAGGGAGGGAGTGGGAGGGGATAAGCAGTGGGAGAAAGAGATGTAGGGGGAGAGGTAGAGGGAGTGAGCGAGAGGTTTTTCGTGAAGTTCAGCAAAATGACACTGGTTTAAATATTTTTTCTTCAACTGCTCACTCAGGATGCGTTAAAACATTCTCGCAAACCATTGTTCGTAAAATTATTTTAGGACGAATTTTGACCTTTGGGCAATTGCTAGTATTTATAAATATAAATGTTCTGGTACACAACAATACTATAGTTTACGAAATTTATAATTTTGACTGTACACTGTTTTTATATGTGCATTCAAATGCGCAGTTAAAATTATTTACTTGAATAAAACTTGAATCATGGTAAAAAATGAGTTCGCACGCAGCACGCTGACGTGAGGGAAGTGAATTTCCACGTACAAACTTTTAAAACTCAAAAATCAGGGTAAAAACATATGTTTATTCCAACTTTTATTGAAATCTGAAAACATTGATTTGTTGGCTGTTCTGATGCTCCTGGTTTCATTTACCTGCAAAGGTGGGAACACAATTTTGCGCATTATAATGTTAGGAGAAGGCCCAGACAGGCTTGAAAGTAGGCGTGAGTTGCTGGGACGATAAACTACTCTAACAAAGGTATAACAGGCTCTTCTACCCCTATAGGGAAGAAGCTATTACCGTAGGTCTCATGGTAAGACTTAAGCCCGAGACCATGATAACTTTTCGTTTTGAGGTCCCCAGATGCCAAAAACACCATTCGTTCAAATTTTTATATATGTATATATATGTGTCCGTAAGCACGATAACTCTCGCAAAAAAGGCCCGATCTTAATAAAATTTGGTACAAATATGTAAAATACCATTTATTTGAACGAGTTCGAAAACCAGACAAATCGCACAATTCGTAGGGGTGTTTTGGGGGGGTTTGTACCCCAAAATGTTTTTTGAGTTTTTACATGTAATTATCATTGAAATCAAATTTTAATTTATACCATTGAATTCAGCTTAAAAAAACAAACAATTTGGTATTTTGATCATTGCTCTACGTCAATTTGTTACTGAGATATTGAAAGTGCTAAACACAGTACGTTGTCCAATGTTATTCTTATGGAGAAAAAGAAAAAAATTATATCTCAGTTATTTATGAACATAAACTGACGAAACTTGGTATATCGCTTCATCTGGTTGTGGTTTGTTGTTGTTTGAACAAAAAACTAATTTTTCGCCTATGGTTCCCGTAGCAGCAAACCTAGGTACTCGGTCCCCATGTTATTCTTATGGAGAATAATAAAGATGTTATATATTGCTTATTTATGAATGTATATGGATGAAACTTGGTATGTAACTTCAGTTGGATGAGTTCTATTGATATTTGCATAAAAACCCATTATTTTGTGTTCCTTGTTGCAGAAAACCTGCGTACTCATCCCTAATGTTATTCTAATGGAGAATAATGAATATTTTAAATATCGCTTATTTATGAATATATTTCTTATGAACTCTGGTAAGAGGCTTAACGTGTAATTAAGACATATATATTCATTGGAAATTCACTGAGTACGCAGGTTTGCTGCGACGGGGGTATTGTATTTTATTTTTATATTATTAAGTATTTTTTGCATTGCTTTGTTGGTAAACTCTCAGCCCAGCTAAGGCAGAAACCGAAAAAATGTAGGTTATAAAAAAACAAAACCGTTATATCTAATATCAGACGCACGCAAGCTGCACGATGATTCATACTCTGTCTCGGGGATCACAGACGATTGATTTACTAGGTCGGGTGCTTTGACATCACGCTAGGTAAAAATAATGGAAAAACGATACACCGCTATATGTGGCGTCGGAGAGCCACAGCTATAAAACCTTATTGATACATTCAATTTTAAACATATGTTATAATATTATTTAAAAACCAGAACTCCATTTAAATGTTTAAAAGTTAAACTCACATGATTTTCGTTGAAATATGTCATTCAATTATTACAACTTAACCTCATCGCTCTAAAACCAAGCATATTTTTAAGCAAGCATTGAGATCGTTTTGATGTTGTTTATTTTTTTATTTTAATAACGTGAAAGTAGTTGGGCCAATGATATAGCCGTTATTTTGACAAATGATATGCAAATTAACTTAGAGTAATATCATTCTGGTATTGGATTAGAGGCGATAACGGTCGCTACCAGATGTGACGAATTAGCGTTGTATGTGGAGCCGCTCGATAGCTACACTGTGTAAATAGAAACCGGATTACTGCTACTGGTTGGTTGTTTGGACGATACTACATCATAGATAACCCTAGCAAGCAGCTTAATTAGCTCTTTTGTTGTTTGTGAAAGGCCAAAGATTAATATTTATGGTTTGCATTCTCTACTAGAAAATGGACAGTACGGCAATTGTTCAATAGTAGTGCAATCATTTTAAAACATACAATAGGTTTTGACACATTTTTGAATTTTTCGTTTAATTATGGTAATTTTTTGCTCTGTTTATTGAATATCTAAGACATATTGAAATAAAAATGCGAATACAAATATGAACTATTATTGTTTTGTGGATAATATCAACAGTGTTCAAACAGATGGGACTTGGATCGTCATAACCACTTATAAACAACTTAAACCTGGACATTTTAAAGAATTTTAAAGTAAATCATTTCGGAGTTTGTTGCAGGAACTCTACAGAAACTTTTAAAAAATAAAACATAAATTAATGATTGATGAACTCATAACATACAAATAAATAAGGATCCATAAAGTAGAATTCTTTTGGAATATTCATTTAAGACCTGCCATGTGTCTTCAGTTGTGGAGCCGTTGTGCTTTAAAAATAAAACTTTGAGCTAAGAATTAGTGACGGATTAGTTAACTACAGTCTCTCTGTTTTAGTAGAAATACTCTAACAATTCTCTTATCACGATGATATATTTTTGATTTAGTTTGTTTGGTGTTTAAAACAAAACATTTAACATTTACGGACATAACAATAACTTTTAGGTTATTGAGTCTTTAACAATTAGGTTACACAATGCTGTAATTAAGTTATTCAAAACTAGGTATTATTTAAATAGTAATTGTTGCGATGGATACAATTAGTATGAACTTGCGCTCCCGTGGATTGTGTTGTTGCAATAAACACTATGCGACAGTGCAGAGTATAGTTATAATTAATTACTGTTGTCCTTCTAGAATTGAATGTTAAATACAGTACATTATGTTTCAAACAAGTTTTAACTAAAACAAATATAATTTTAATTAGAATTATAATTAGATGGACATATAATAAAGCATCAAATATTGTAAACATTTTATATTTTATATTATCTTCATATACGGCCTTAACACTTTAGGTATGTCCATACAAAATTACCATACCACTTGCAGTGGAAGCCCTATAGACAGGCAAATCTACAAACCCGATGTCTAATACGTTGATTCAATAATTGAAAACTAATAATAGCCTAATTTCAAATTAGCCTATATTTTTTTGTATTTTTTACTGTGGTTTTTAACGGATTCTATCACAATATTTGTAGCTTTAAATCTTTTAATTTTATTCCTCACTATGCCTGAGATAACTTACAATCCTTAACGATGTAACAATTGTAATTAATCCTAAAGTACTATTTTAATTCAAGTGATTAAAGCAATAATTGAGATTATTAGATTTCTAAGGTAATATTTAATATAGTACAATTAAAAACATTAATAATAAATATTCCACGATTTATTGGATTCCCCATGAACATTTCAAACTACTGAAACTACTGAGTTTGTTTATAGAGTTATATTTAGTTAAGTGATAGTTAATTATCAACTGGAAATAAAAGCTAAAACATTAACTAACGTTGTATTTCGGTTAAAACTATATCGTTAAAACAACTACAGAAATCCCTCAAAATCACATTAATTATCATAGCTAAATATAACATGTAACGTAACCATTATGTTGGAAGTTTCTCAGTAAGAATACTACCGCTATAATTATCAGAAAATAAACGTTTTGAAAATATAAACATCTATCATGTATTTAGCTATGGTCTTTGGTGAACTAATATCAAGTATAAATAAAGGATTGATAAATAAAGGATTTACAATGGTTCTGCATAAAATTACTCGCTTGAATATCTTATATTTACAAATATAAATAACAAATAATTAAAAATATATTTAAAAAATTATATTTCAATATTCTTGTTTTCGAGAAAAACTTGGAAAAAACTAAGGACTGAATCAAATATTGCCACATTTGACCATTCTTTTAAGGGAATGTTTCAATAACTTTAGTATAGTTTTTAATAGCAAAATAAATCCATTTTAAATAATAGTTTTAACTTATAATTTGATGTAAGGACCAATACGACTGATTTTTAGTGAAGATATCTATTTTATTAGAAGCACGCTGAATGACCAGGTCAACTGGGGTGGAGTTAATAATGTTTTTTTTTATAATAAAAAATAATTAAAAAACATTGAACAAAACTGTTGGATTATAAAGTATAATTAAACAGTTAACAGTTAATAAACACAACTTAAGTGAACTCTTTGGTGAGCTTGTTATTGGACATATTTAAATACTAAATTTTAAACATCTATTTGGATGCAATAATTTTTTTACCAGCTTATTCGCTTTCAAAGAAAGAATCTTGACCGAAGTTTTATAATTTAAACTTCCAAATTTAATAAATTAAGTGCATTAATTCACAAAGGCAAATCCATGTACATCTGATATGAAACCTAATTATATAGTTCAACTACAATCCGTTACAGTCGCAACATTACTGGTATGGCATGAGTCTATTTATGTCTTTAAGTGCTTCTATTTCAGTCATTGTTTGTTAATTAAAGTGAACTCTTTGTTTGTAAAACATCGTATAAACTGACCGGCTATACTGGGGCTCCACTACAACCAGAACATGATTTAACACTCGCCATGGGAAACAAAACATTTCCCGCTGTTACATATGTGATAATTAACAAGCTATATACAGTTAACTTTACTACAAACTGTAAATTAATACGGCACACCTTTGTAAAAGTCCAAATGTTGAATAAATATTGTAAGAATGTAAATTAATTTATGCTTGCATTTAGTATTAGGGTTAATTATTATTCAATAATAATTCTATGAAAGTTAAATTGCGTGAAGCATAACTTATTTATACGTGATGTTTATTTTAATTTTTGGCACTTTTGTATGTTTTAATTACAAAATAAATCTGCACTTTATATACAAAATATGGTTTATACATAAAATAAATAAATTAGAACCTTCAAAAAACACTTACATTTCTGATTAAAGATTACACCAAAATTTTTGATATTTTATTATATTATATACATTTTTCCTGGGTACAATTTTCAAAATAAACCGATATTATATTTTAAAAAATCCATTATTGGTCACCTTTAACAAAAGATAATTGGAAATAAAATGTTTTATTCCAAATGGTATCATCAAACATAATTGGTTTCATAATTTCACCAAACTCGCTTTGATAACAGAAGTTCAGAGTTAACACTGATTGAATTCATTCACAACCTCTCATTTAATACTTTAACCTTGTGTTATTTATCCATTTCTTAGTTTACCAACAAATAGAAATAGTATAGGATGTTTTTAAAGGCTATTGTAAAGTAATAAACAATATTCATATGCAAATGTTGAATTATTGTTAGCCACTGCACTGTTTACAAATAATTACCACAGTGTGTATAAGCAGCAAAATTAAAAAGATAATGTGTTTTCTGATTAAATATTATTTTTATCGAATCAAAATCTCCATCACCAAAACGTGTCCACTAATGTAAAGCAATTTAAATCTAAATACAAATTGTGTATTTTCTACACATGTTCCCAATGCTATATCATCTGTCATGTTGTGTTTGTCACTACAGTTTTGATATCTTGTACAGTAACGTATTCGTCTGACCCAATCTGAAACTTTAATATTAAAATATAATATTTTTAGTGTTAAAATATATTTATATATATATATATATATACTATTATATATACATATATATAAATTTGAACGAATAGTGTTTTTGGCATCTGAGGACCTCAAAACAAAATACCCCCGTCGCAGCAAACCTGCGTACTCAGCGAATTTCAAATACATAATATATGTCTTAATACCACATAAAGCCACATACCATGTTTCATACAAATATATTCAAATATAAGCGACTTTAATTATTCTCTATAAGAATAACACTGGTAATGAGTACGTAGGTTTGCTGAAACAAAGAACAAAAACGATTGGTTATCATGCAAATATAAATAGAATTTAACTAGGCGAAGTCACATACCAAGTTTCATCAATATTCAATCATGAATAAGCGCTATATAACATTTTAGGTATTCTCCATAAGAATATCATGGGGGCTGAGTAACGGGTTTGCTGCAATAAGGAACCAAAAAAATGGGTTTTTATGCAATTATCAATATAACTTAACCAAGTGAAGCTACATACCACGTTTTATTAATTTATGTTCATAATTAAGGGAGTCATTACATTTTACTTATTCTCCATAAGAATAACATGGAGGGGGGCTGAGTACGCAGGTTTGCTGCTACGGGAATAATAAAAAAAAATCAATTTTTTGTGCAAATATCAATATACCAGAACTACGTGAAGCCACATACCAAGTTTCATCAACATACATTCATAAATAATCAAGATATCAAATGCATGATGTGCAGAGTGAGTTCCGTCGAGTTGTTGCCGCTTACACCGTGTGATACCAAATACAACGTCCCTGGTTGAATATCTCGCAAGTCTTCATTTTGTAGCAGTTGAACAAATCGTTTTGGAAGAAATACTTGAAACTTTGGCTCATCTCCTGGAGTCATAGGTCCTTCGCACAATGATACTAGAATTGCTTCTCCATGTGTGGTTTCCACTTTCTTGATGCTATGAATAATGTAGTGTCTTTGTTCTTTTAGTTCTGAACATTTTTTAGTTAGCAGAAGGTTGGATTTTGAGTGAGTGTTGAATTGATCAACCAGTGTTTGTAGATATTGTTGTGATGCCATCTTCGTCAGTGGTGTTGGTGTCTTCTGTGATGTTGCCTCTTCGGAGTCTCGAATAATACTCGTGCTGGAGCGGTGTTGTCTCCTCGTATTTATAGGCCCCGCTACCCCACCCACATTTCTGTTCTCCGCTACCCCCACCACATTCCTGCGTTTGTTTCAAGTAAGCAGCCAAACGACATGCGTTGTACAATGCACAGTTCGTTTGACCGTGTTTAAGATCTTTTGCAGCGACAAAAATATTACCGAGATTAATGTTAAAGTCCTTACTGATAGTTATATCGAAAACATCACCGTGCGTCTACTTTTGTATCCAGTTCTTTTTTTCTAATCCTTTTGTGTATATATGCGAATATTGTTTGAAAAAGTTAAACATAATACTGTGCAGATTACTGTAGCTTATAAAACCTTCATACCAGTGTATGTGATGAAAGTAGTTTGTTATCCAATTGTTTGTAGTTTTTGCTTTGGCGTTAAGTTTGTTAAAAGAAAAAGGAGCTTCAAACGTTCTTCAAACATTCAAATATTCTGATTTTCCCTTTTCGACTATTCACAACAGGGTAGTATTGGCCCACAGATCCGCATTCGGAATACCGGAACTGAGTTTTAGCCTCTTAAAAAGCCAAAGTGAAAAGCCTTCAAAATAACTTGGCAGTTTCAATATAATTTGAGACTACATTTAAGAGTTTTATAAGCTGTGATTTAACTACTACTCCCATTCATCCGGCTTACGTCATAAATTCGGACTGAAAAATAAATTTATGTACAAGTTAATGAAGTATAACTATTGTCGAGGAAAATGAGGTTGGTATTGGAATTAAACCTTAGAAAAGGCGTTTTCATGTTTCTTGCTTTATCAGTATAATGGTATGGTACAAATTATGCAGGGTAACGATTTCAATAGTCCGATTTAAGAAACTCCATTAAAACTTTATATTTAGTTCTAAGAAACCAATTGTGGGAGGTAATGACGTGGAAATGCTATCACATGAAGTTAAATTGTCTTTTTTAACTTCGCTGCTCCAGTTCTATATAAGAATGTCTTAGATATTTCAGAAAGAGTCTGTGTATTTTGTAATTCGCTAAAATTACTATAACTTACTCAATTGCTGGTTAAAACGTAAATATAAGTAACAGTTCGAATCACTGTAATTAGAACTACGAAGAAACCCACAAAGACCTGAAGGTCAAATTATTTTTTGGGTAGTTAATGTATGTTTTAAATTTGTGTTAAGTCTTTTAAGTATCATGTACGTCCATTTTGTGTTTCTGCACCATTAACAAAATCCCCTGGGTGGATACTTAAAATAGACTTTGGCGTTCCTGGATCCCTAACTGATGATGGTTCTTCGAATCCGAAATCGATTTTATGATCATAAATGGAAAACGTATTTTGCTAAGGTAAGACAGTAATGTATACACATTTAAGCAATCCAGAGGCTAAGATGAATTGTAATTTGAATTGTACGAAGTAACTTCGCAAATGAGTGTTAAGTGGTTTAAAATAATGTAAGTGTCTCAAATTTGGGGAAAAAACAACAAGGTACGTTTTTTTATTAGTAATTATAACAATGGCTTACTTAAGTTTAAGAATTGAAAGGTACGTTTGATTTATTTTCAACAACACTATATCAACTTAATGTAATAATTGCATTAGTATAAATTGAATAAGGCAATCACTCTCTTATTCTGTTCTTGCTGTTAAATTTAATTAAAATATCATCTCTTCAGGGTTTTCCATTCCTCAGAAGTCAATTAAAAGTGATGGAAGTAAACAAAACAAATATTTCTAATCACACGGTTCATATTCGTTTTTAAAATTTAGAGCCAGCCAACAGGAAAACTGCGTCTAAATCACACAGTCCATTTCCTCTAATATCTCGTCCGCGCTTTCATCGTTATTGGAAATGTTCGAGCACATCCCATTCTGCGACCGGTTGATCACCGAACACGGAAATATCAAATAGAGACTTCAGTATGGAATGTAATTCAGCAGAAGTTATTAAAAGGACACCAAAGCTTTTACCTTTTCTGAGTAACTAATACTGAGCAGATAAAACAAATTTCAGTTTTAAAAAGTTAGAAATTTTCAAAGGGGTAGCATGTTTTTAACTTATGCTATGAGTGTGAGAGGATAGAGAAATTTCAGTTTTAAAAAGTTACAAATTTTCAAAGGGGTAGCATGTTTTTAACTTATGATATGAGTGTGAGAGGATAGAGATGTTGATCAAAATAATCTGTCTTAATCTGCCTTTAAGAAAATTGTATACATGAAAATGACTTACTTAATCACTCTGTATATGGATATTCTGAAAATACCGTATTTAAATAGCATTATATTTTAGTTTTCGTAGTTAAGGCTTCTTTCCTCACCGCCTATTGTTGTTGTTAATATTATTTATCTTGTCGCTCTATAATCACTTCATATTGGTTGTCAAATAGCACGTAACCTACCTGCTCTTTGTTATTGTTATGCATTTTTCCTGTTCACTGTATTATGCTTTGTTACTTTCAGTTTGTATTGTCGTTATTACTTATTTCTATTTATTCTCAAAGCCCTCTCTGTTTGAAATATTATTGCCGTGTTTTACCACATTGTATCTACATTGTATGGATAAATTTTAAAATGGCTTTGCGTTAAATAATAAAATAGAGGCTTACGAAAGTCTTAAGGATAATAGCACAATACCAAAGTCCACCACAAGTCATATATATTGTTTTAACGGTTGAAAAAAATATGACAAGATATGTGAAGATTTTTTAGCCATACAGTTATGTATATATTATAAAAACCTTAGGAATAACCTTCATGGATTTTTTGTAGAAACCCTTATTTTGTAGGTTTAACGTCAAAGAAACTCGCGAAAGGGCTCGGTTGTCTTATAAAATATTTATTTATTATTGAAATATTTGTTTTATTAAAGGATGATCAGCTTATATGGTTTAAGGTTGGTTTAAAACCCCTTTTTCAATCGTACAGTGATAAATAGAGAGAGGATGGAAGAGGATGGAACCCTGTGACGACAGCTGATCACCCTATTTCCTTTAAGCACCTTCTATTGTTTTTACTACAACCTTTCCAAGATAAACTTTGGGTGGTTCCACCAGTCGATTTATTATATTTAAATGTCACACTTTATTTATTTTAACGGTTTATCATTCTGTTTAGTTCATACAATTCACAAAACAAGTAATTATTAAACTTGCTTAGGAGGCGGCTTGAAAGGCGTATAAACGCAACTCCAGGAATTGCAGTGTTACCCTTCATATAGTTTTTATTAAAGGATATGGCAGTCGTTTAACAAAGATAACAATTAATTTCATTAACATATCTTATCTATTTCTCTAAAACGTTAAGTTATTATTCTTATTCTTGCTGTTTACAAATTTACCTCAGTTGGTTTAAAACCTTTGAAGGAAAGTTAGATTGAAGTCAAACATTGTAGTGATACTTTGACATTGCAATAATCCTTCTTCAACACAAGAACTGAATAGAACACTTATTGCTTGAAAGAAAAACTGTTTTCAAACGTTTTGTCAGAATAAATTGATATCTGGCTATCTCGAAACAGTAAGAAATTGAAACCGTCTCATAAAATACCAACATATATTTATTATTATTATTATACTGATTTATACATAATATAGTAAATATTCATAAAGGATGTTACTAGACAATCTATTTTGACCAGTTACACCAATTACCATCATCAGACCTAATTGAAAACTACAATTTCAGAAAAAATTCCCGTAATTATAACAACACGCTGATCAAGAAAGGGTTTCTCTCGAACTTCCAGGTTTATGTCAAGAATTTGTTTAACAAACCAATAAATTTAAAACTTTTAACTATGGTAAAGTTTCCTCTAGGATACAAAAATTAATTCAAAAACATTAATGGTAAATTGGTCGTTCGAAGCAATGTTAAATCGCAGAAACAAACAGAACTAAACCAGATTAAACAACCAGCTCAATAAATATAGAGACGCTGCGAATCAACGCGGAGATGGAAAGTAAACAGTTCTCTCAGAAATATCAGTTGTTAGAATTTCCTACTCGAGAAAACCGGTACCACTCATCTCTCTACCTCAAAACACTTTTTTCAGGATTGCTTTGTAAACATCCAAAGCGTTGTGGTTTTCGTTTTTGGTTTAGTTGTCTATATTAAACTATTTCAATAAAAGTTTGATTGATAGGCTCATTTGTATTATGTAAATCATAACAATCGTTATCCATGAACTTAAAGTGTTTGATCAGTGTAAACGTAATACTAAGCGTAAAGTAAACATAAAATTCATCTGATTATCAATATAACATGTGTTACTTATCCATCAAGCTATGCAATTTGTGTGATTCTTACAATATTAAAGAAGATTAATAAACAATATTCTTTTGAAGGTAGAATATAACTATAATCACTCGCAACATTCTTGCCACAATAACATATTTATCAATAATCGAGCACTAATAAAAACATTTATCTTCAAACTGTCAAAAGATATCAATTTGTAGACCTCTCTAAATCCCAGGTTTACGCCAGACAAATGTCTCCCGACGATCCCTTAAACTTCGAGTTCCGGAGCAACCAAGCTTCCTTTCAGATAGAAATGTAAATACATCTTGAATAAATCGTTAAAATGGTTACTTTAAGGCTTTTCAAATTCGTAGGAATAAACAGAATCACCCCATATTAAACATTCTACATAATAAATGTTGATACGGAGTGATCAACGAGGAGATGGCATTTCTCAGGGAAATAGCAGTTGGTATAATTAACAACTCAATAAATCTGGTCCCCTCAAACACCCTTATCAGAATTTCCTGGTAGCCATTCAAATATTCTGCTTTTCCCTTTTCGACTATTCACAACAGGGTAGTATTGGCCCACAGATCCGCATTCGGAATACCGGAACTGAGTTTTAGCCTCTTAAAAAGCCAAAGTGAAAAGCCTTCAAAATAACTTGGCAGTTTCAATATAATTTGAGACTACATTTAAGAGTTGTATAAGCTGTGATTAAATACTACTCCCATTCATCCTGCTTACGTCATAAAACTCGGACTGAAAAATAAAATTAAGTACAAGTTAATGAAGTATAACTAACGAGGGTATTGTCGAGGACACTGAGGTTGGCATTCGAATTAAACCTTATAAAAAACGTTTTCATGTTTCTTACTATATCACTTTAATGGTATGGTAGAAATTATGCAGGGTAACGATTTCAATAGTCCGATTTAAGAAACTCCATTAAAACTTTATATTTAGTTCTAAGAAACCAATTGTGGGAGGTAATGACGTGGAAATGCTATCACATGAAGTTAAATTGTCTTTTTTAACTTCGCTGCTCCAGTTCTATATAAGAATGTCTTAGATATTTCAGAAAGAGTCTGTGTATTTTGTAATTCGCTAAAATTACTATAACTTACTCAATTGCTGGTTAAAACGTAATTATAAGTAACAGTTCGAATCACTGTAATTAGAACTACGAAGAAACCCACAAAGACCTGAAGGTCAAATTATTTTTTGGGTAGTTAATGTATGTTTTAAATTTGTGTTAAGTCTTTTAAGTATCATGTACGTCCATTTTGTGTTTCTGCACCATTAACAAAATCCCCTGGATGGATACTTAAAATAGACTTTGGCGTTCCTGGATCCCTAACTGATGATGGTTCTTCGAATCCGAAATCGATTTTATGATCATAAATGGAAAACGTATTTTGCTAAGGTAAGACAGTAATGTATAAACATTTAATCAATCCAGAGGCTAAGATGAATTGTAATTTTAATTGTACGAAGTAACTTCGCAAATGAGTGTTAAGTGGTTTGAAATAATGTAAGTGTCTCAAATTTGGGGAAAAACAACAAGGTACGTTTGATTTATTTTCAACAACACTATATCAACATTAATGTAATAATTGCATTAGTATAAATTGAATAAGGCAATCACTCTCTTATTCTGTTCTTGCTGTTGTATTGACATCCAAAATGTTTTACTAGTAGTCTTTCGACTTTAAACTTTATCCAAATGCCACACACTCAATCAGACAAATAGGCAAAGGCAAAATTTGCTTCTTTTGCCGGTCGCTTTGAGTGATGCGCTCGTAAAGGACTTCTCGTAAAAGCCGGACTGTTTACACGGCGTCTCGCAAACGCAGGGACCTCTCAAACTAACAAACAAGACCCGAAATAGAACCACTGCTATGCGGAACAAAGTCCTCTCATGTGACACATGGCTATTACTTACTTTGATGCGGTCGTATCTACCATCTTTAATAATAATTGTGTTGCAACCATCAGAAAAATTGCATGGGCTTTGATACTCGAAGAAGATAAACCCACATAAAATGTAATACCACATAATGTAATCCTTACATTACGGTTTAATGTCTTTAAATTACGTCTCACGAAACTACAAAATATGTTTACATGTATATTCTACTTACATATAAGACAGTAAATACTCATCAAATATGTTATATTTACCGTCTTTACTTAAGTGACGTACAAGTGTAAATACGATATTTTGTAGTGTTGTGAGTCATAATTGATTGCATCCTATTTAATTGAAACACCACATATATCATTAGTCAAGCAATTGTTTAGTAGAAAATATACAACACAATTTTTTTCTGTTTTCATTTCTGTCATATAAACAAAAAGATAATTGGGAACTCATTTGAAAACTTGTGAAATGTGCAAGTAAACAAATATAATGATCAATTAGTAACAATGGGAACAAATTAAGCTTAAAAATATTACTATTACTCAATCAATGGTTTGGAAACAAGAAACCAACATCGTAAACTAGTACTCTTCCCATTAAAAAAGTACCCCCGTCGCAGCAAACATGCGTACTCAGCGAATTTCCAATGCATAAGGTATGTCTTAATACCACATAAAGCCACATACCAAGTTTCATACAAATATATTCAAATATAAGCGATTTTAATTATTCTCTATAAGAATAACACTGGTAATGAGTACGTAGGTTTGCTGAAACAAGGAACACAAACGATTGGTTATTATGCAAATATAAATAGAATTTAACTAGGCGAAGTCACATACTCAATCAATAGGCGAGTCATCAATATTCAATCATGAATAAGCGCTATACACATTCTAGGTATTCTCCATAAGAATATCATGGGGGTTGAGTAAGCAGGTTTGCTGCAACAAGGAACCAAAAAATGGGTTTTTATGTAATTATCAATATAACTTAACCAAGTGAAGCTACATACCAAGTTTTATTAATTTATGTTCATAATTAAGGGAGTCATTACATTTTACTTATTCTCCATAAGAATAACATAGGGGCTGAGTACGCAGGTTGCTGCTACGGGAATAATCAACAAAAAATCAATTTTTTGTGCAAATATCAATATACCAGAACTACTTGAAGCAATGAATGTCTGTATTCATTGCTTGAAGCTGCATACCAAGTTTCATCAACACACATTCATAAATAATCGAGATATCAAATTTTATTTATTCTCCATAAGGATAACATTGGACAACGTACTGTATTTAGTACTTTGAATATCTCTGCAACGGTTGGGCGTTAAACACCAAAATGATTGTTTTGTTGAACTGAACAGATTGGTAAAAGCAAATGTGAAGTTTACATTAAAATAAACTGAGGAAAAGCAAAAAACCTTTTTCCCATAAGATTAACATGGGAGATTTTATGAGTAGGTTTTTTGGATTTTATCCGCAACCACTTAACCTAGGTTAATAATGCAAAATACCATATTACTTGTTTTTGTAAGCTCTATAACATGGTCAAATGCAAAATTAAGTTTTTTAACATTTTTAGGGTGAAAAATTCAAAAAACTGATTTTTGGAAAATTTAAAACCCCCATAAACCCCCCTTCCCATGGTTAGATTTTTCTGGTTTTCGAACTTAGTCATGAATGTAATTTTACACATTTGAGCCAAATTTCATCGAAATCGGACGTTTTTTACTCAAGCTATCGTATTCACGGACATATATATATATATATATATATATATATATATATATATAAGTAGTAGGGAAAGGGGACTTTTGGGCCAAGTGATTGACAGCTTCCGGTCACGTGACCGGAAGCGCTGAGTCATGAAAGACGTCATCTGAGGCTGAGCCAGTGACGTAGGCGGTTTTGTGACGAAATGAGTAAAAGTTCAAAGTTCAAGGTCACGGTGAAGTTTTTTAAAAAAAATCTACCTCGCACTCGTAAAATCGATTGTGATTCGATAGTTAATCGATAAGAAATATCGAATGAAAACAATCGAATGAAACAATCGAATGATACGAGTGCGAGGTAGAACAATTACAAATATTACTTTATTTTATTAACAATAAGTCATATTACAAATATTACTTTATTTTATTTACAATAATTCATGTTTACAATAGTTCCCCGTTGTTGGTTGTCATCGATGTTGTTGATCCGGACGAGTTGCGGCCATCACTTTGCTTTCTGAAGAAAGACGGTAGATACTTCGTTCCCTGCGCAGAGTCCATGTTGTTTTTTGATGCGTCAAGTTCCAAAGATAAATCGTAACCGGACGCAATAAGAAGTCTTAACTCTTCACTAAACACCTCGAGGTCTTGGTAAGTCGCAAGATGAATAGAGTCATAATGAATACACCTAATTTTAATGGACATTTTAATATAATGTTTTACGTTTGTGAAGAGCACTCGATGTTCACCAGTCGAGAGCCGGAGGTGTACTGACTATTCGCTAGCTAGCGTTCTGGTATGAAACGAAATGGTGGGGGTAAAAGTGTGGTGGGGCGGAGAAGATGGCGGACAGCAGATGGCAGGCGGCAGGTGGTGCGAGGCAGATGGTTGCTACTACATTCGCCGCCACAGTAATGCAATCCTTCGGCGTAATTCTTGTATTTTATCTTGTCGGTTCATTTGATACGTTTTACATCTACATATGCAATAGCTGAAACACTTGCACTTACGACAAGCTTTCCCGTCAACTTGATCGCCTGGTATTTTAAAACATTGTAACTCGCAACAATATGTCTTCAAATTGTTATCGAAAAATAAATTGTTCATAGGTGGCACCGACATGTTAGCTGCAGCGTGTGTTAGACAAGACTGAGACTAACTTCACTGCTCCCTCTCTTTTATACCTCTTCATAAGTTAACCCTGAATGAAAGTTCAAGGTCATCCATTTGAAATTTTAAAAAAGCAACACAGCAGTATATAAAATAATATACTGCTGTGTTGCTGTTTTATTTCTTTTTTTTATATTTTCTTTATTAAACAAACATCTTACAATACAATAAGCTTAAGTCTAACATTGATGACTAGAAATACAAACAGAAAAATACAAACAAAGACATTATGTACAAGGATGCGTGATGTGCAGAGTGAGTTCCTTCGAGTTGTTGCCGCTTACACCGTGTGATACCAAATACAACGTCCCCGGTTGAATATCTCGCAAATCTTCATTTTGTAGCAGTTGAACAAATCGTTTTGGAAGAAATACTTGAAACTTCGGCTCATCTCCTGGAGTGAAAGGTCCTTCGCTCAATGAAACTAGAATTGCTTCTCCATGTGTGGTTTCCACTTTCTTGATGTTATGAATAATGTAGTGTTTTTGTTCTTTTAATTCTGAACACTTTTTAGTTAGCAGAAGGTCGGATTTTGAATGAGTGTTGAATTGATCAACCAGTGTTTGTAGAAACTGTTGTGATGCCATCTTCGTCAGTGGTGGTTGTGGTGTCTTCTGTGATGTTGCCTCTTCGGAGTCTCGAATAATACTCGTGCTGGAGCGGTGCTGTCTCCTCGTATTTATAGGCCCCGCTACCCCCACCACATTTCTGTTCTCCGCTACCCCCACCACATTCCTGCGTTTGTTTCAAGTAAGCAGCCAAACGATACGCGTTGTACAATGCACAGTTTGTTTGGCCGTGTTTAAGATCTTTTGCAGCGACACAAATATTACCGAGATTAATGTTAAAGTCCTTACTGATAGTTATATCGAAAACATCACCGTGCGTGTACTTTTGTATCCAGTTCTTTTTTTCTAATCCTCTTGTGTATATATGTGAATATTGTTTGCAAAAGTTAAACATAATACTGTGCAGATTACTGTAGCTTATAAATCCTTCATACCAATGTATGTGATGAAAGTAGTTTGTTATCCATTTGTTTGTACTTTTTGCTTTGGTGTTAAGTTTGTTAAAAGAAAAAGGAGCATCAAACGTGAATGGGTAGGCTACAAATGTAAGCAAGTCTAAAATTACTAATTCCTTGATAATAAACCTATCATCATTATTTCGAAATGCTTGAAATTCTATTACACAAGGCTTTACACTCACTTCTTCATCCCCTCCGCTCATCATGGCACCTAGCGATCAACTAAACTGTTTTCCACACCACGGTAGGTTAAATACCAGGCCGTACAGTTGCAGGCGCGTTGGTGTATATTTAACGTGGGCACCGTCCCCAATAGGCCTACCCCACGTGTGTTCTTCTTTACTAAGTCAAACTTTAGTCTTTTTTAACTTCTTCTTCTTGTGTTTCGTTTTCTTCTTCTTGTTTCTCCGTTTCTTCTTCCTGTGTTGTTTCTTCTGTAGCTTCTGTAGCGATTTCTACAAGTGGTTCAAAATCCTTTAACTTTCTCCACATGCAAACTTCATGAGGTATTCTATTAAAAATAGATGTATCCACAGGTCCGTACACGATGGTGCTATCAGGTTGTTTTTCCAAAGTATCGACCAAATATTCTTTAATAATAGCGCTTGCAAATACCAACTGTCTCATGTACCTTGTAATAGGTTCTGTTGCGTAGTTTAAAACGTAGAATTCTTCACGTGACAGTAGAATCTTATTTTCATGTTGAGTCAAGTCTCTAATTCGTACTTGTAGTTGTCCACGATGTTTAACAATATCGATTTCATTGTCACAATCCAAAAGTCGAATATGTGTTTTCCTTCCACACAAACTGTTAGTTAAATAACATTCTATTAAATGTACATGTTTCAAAAATGACTCCCAAGCATTTTGCGAAAATAAAACCTTTTTTGTTCCATGGTGTAGTATTACTGTAGGGGAATAATCCAATGACTTCATCAATCCAACTGATACACTTTTACTGATGCATGCTGAGATGGGGTAAAAGATTCGCAAAAAAACTTCAGTTAAAATGTGAGGAGGAATATTTTCTTCAACTTTCTTCTTCCTCTTTGGTACTACCTTTGATGGGTCTGCATTACTTTCCTCCTCTCTATCTCTTTTACCAAACTTTAAAAATGCAGTTATTTCCTTGATGATTTCTTCTTCACTAGTATTATCACGTTCCAATAACGGTGCTACCTCTGCATCACCTTGTACAACAGATGGAGAACTCATTTTGTAGAAGATGTTGCCCATGCGACGATAGACGATCAACTGAAGACCTGCATTGTTGCTCCGCTATTTATAGGTTAGCGACAGTGGCGGTGCCGGTGGTGGTACAACGTTTTACAATACCGCCTTTACGATACCAGTCAACGGTGTGTATGTAACAATTTTATCGTGCAAAATTAAACAATACGCAGATGTATTTGCAGGTACGTTTTCTTGAAATTCCATTTCTATTTTTATATCAACACTAGACGATTTTACAGATTCGTTTTGTTTGGAGCAATCAATTACAACAATCGGAGCTTTCGATTCAAACTGTACGGGAGATAGTAGAGGTGTGTTTGTTTTGCCGTAATATGAATTTTGGAACCTAGCGTACATATCGTATAAAACACTGTACCTTTTTTTATCAAAAGAGATATTAAAGTTGTCGTAGGGAAAGAATTGTGAATTCAGGAACACTTTACAGTTTGTTAATTTACAATGGTCAAATTCACCAGCATTTTCAGTTAATATACTTTTTTTCTTTGTTTGTAATCCAAAGATTACATATCTCGCTTTTTCCAAATGAGTAGAAGTTTTTACAGTCCATGTATGCCGTTGTGTTGAAGGTAAAACGGGGTATTCATGAAACTCCCAGCTTCTGAATGGCATTACAATGTCTCGATCTGATTTTAACTTTCTTAATAATGTAATCCTGTGTTCATCATTTAGTCGCACATGTAGTACTCTCCAAACAATCTTGTCTAATGTTAGTTTCCAGTCTAAATTGGCTTCAGTTGTTCCAGCAGATGCTTTAATAATATCATTATCGTTTGATGACCTTAATAAAACTAGTTCTTGTTTTACATTTATTATTATTCTTCTGTAATCTTCAGCAAATCCTAAAAGTAATCTTAAAGGTAAGTAAAAATCAAAGTTTCCCGAAGCGTCAGGAGTAATTATACTTTTGTCTGGTGCAACCCATCCTGCAACAGCTAACAGATTCTTCTCATTTGGTGTTAAAGACGCTAATCCTTTTAATGTACTGGAAATTCCAACCTTTTTTGTTGAATCGACTGTAACTCCTGAAATGTCATATCTAATCTCGTCAAACAAAAATGCCATAGGATTATTTATGAACGGAACAGTGGTTCCAACAGTACCGTCAGCTTTTGTTACTTTTCCTTCAATATATAAATAACTTTCGCATGGAAGAGTATAAATGTCTTGTTGTTGTATAGGAATCCTAATTTCATCGTTATTGTTTAATTTGGACGAAGCGTAAGGGTTGTGCGTGTGATATTCCTTTTCCCATAAGGTCTCGTCGAATGTTGGGCCCTGCGCTATATCCAGTATATCCATTGTTAATGACCTTTAATCCAATTTCTTCTAGAAAACGAATGTTGTCACTTGTTAATCCTTCTACAGCTGATGAGCTACTGACCTCTTTGCTGGTTGGCTCTCTCTTTTTAAATGATAACCCCATTATCTAAGCGGATGATTTTATATGTATTCTTACAGTAATAGCTTCTCCTCGAAAGTCAATAAGGTTTCCGTCTTGATCCACTATGTTCAGCACGATGTCTGAAATGAAACTGGTGTTTAACGGTAGGTACACAAGGTTTTGAGGCTTTTCTACTATCTTGAAACCCGGTGCGACTGATGGGTAGAATGTGTGTAATATATGCCGATTTTCTCCATCTCTGTAGGATCCTTGTATAATGTTACATGTAATGTCTATGTTGTTTACTTTGATGATCGTCACAGTTCTATTCCCAGAATGAGTTGTATTAGGTTCTAATATCTTTGTTTCCTTAGAAAACCCCAATAAACTACCAATTGAACGTTCTTGGCCAAAATCAATATAATACTTAGAAGTAATTTCGGCTTTCATTGTATTGTTATTGCCTTTTATCGTTATATTTTCTTTTCCCATATGTTTTTGTATAACTTCATTTATATTATCAATTTCATAAGCTCCTGTTGGTAAACTGAATTCTTCCAAAGCTGAATATTTTCCTTTATTATCTTTTGTCTTGTAATAATGTATTTTGTTATTAATTCCTTCACTAACGTTTGGAATAGAGTTATATGTTGTTAAATCCAATAATGCGGCTTCCCATAGTCTTCCTTTTTGCAAACGTAGCGCTGGAAACAGAATACTGCGCAAAGTACATGAGTTACCGGTTAATGACACTGTATACGAAGACATCTTAAAGTTGACTAACACTTTTAGCTAAAAAGTCTAAACATAAATGACCGCAAATGGATGTATCATCAGGTTGTTTTCTTGTATAATTGTAAAAAACATTTTCTGCCGCACGAAAGTATTGTTGAAGTTCTTTCGGTGGTGGAAGGTTTCCAAAACTGTCGAAATAATAAATCGTTTCACCAAGTTTCTTGTAACACACCCAATGAGTGCCTAATCCTTCACTATTATCCAAATTTACTATACCAGTCTCATTTTTCCACATTTTAACCGGTAATTCATCTTTCATAAATACTCCTCTAAAAAATGGGATTTTCAAACAAGAAGCATATGTAATCAGTTCTTCATTGGTTAATTCTTTGTTTTTAATTATTAATTGCTCTTTCTTATTTAATACACACGATACGGTCTTAGGTATAGTCCTCCTCCCTTTTTTATCATTGACCATATTGTTGGTTTCTTTTTACCTTTACCACTAGTAGATCGACGTTTTCTTCTGATATTACCTCCTTGTTTCTTAGCGGGTCTTTTCCCACGCCTTCTTCTCTTTCCTACTCCAAACGTAGTTTTTGCTTTCATTGCTGCTGTTACTGCTAAAGACGCTGCTTTTTCACCAATACTCGCGTCACTAGATTTTACTCTTTGCCAAGCTTTCTCAGAAAGTGCTCTATCTGCTATTGATCTATTTTTTGTATCACCAAATTTGGAATACGCTATATCGTGCTGTTTACAGGCCTGATCAAGCTTATTTATTCCAGGATCTCCTCTAGCAAGCCGTTTCTCTAATTTGGTTCCAGGACCACAATATTGATATCCTCCAGGTAAATGTAATTCCACAGGTAATAAATCAATCGCCTTGTTTACTATAGCTCCAACCGGTTTACTTAATAGAGAAAATGCTGTTGATGCTATTCCCCTTCCTCTCTGTAATCTCTCTCGATTATGACTGATGCGTTTAGCCCTCGGCATGACTATTTATAGCCAAACTTACAATCAGTAGGTGCACTCTATAAATGTTTTACAATGAATGTAATATTAGTCTTGGCTTCTTGTATTATATATACTGTTTAAAATCCATTTATTATATAGAAATGGATTAATTAATTAAATGAAGACATAATAAATAAAAGTAGTAAAAATAGAAATAAGGTGTAATTGAAGATGTTTCAAATGTTTCTCCGCTGGTGATGGTATCGTTGTTTTCGGTAAAATGAATAAAATCTAAATAGTTGTCATGTTCCCTTAGAAACTTGCCACTTAATCGTTGGTAATTAAATAACACATTCCAGTCTAGTTTATCTTTAAAATTGTCAATGTAATATTCAGAGAGATTTTGATATTTACTTATTACTTCCCAACAGTTATTAAAATTTGATGTCATCTCTACAAGGAAGTCTTCTGAAAACTGTTGTCTTTGTAAAATATGAATCCAGTTAACTCTGTGAAAATAAATTCTTAACATAGTCATTGTGAAGAGGTAGTGTATGGAAAGTTGTTCCCAATCCATATATCTATCAAACCGTTGAACAAAACCATCTGTCAGCACTCCTTGGGGAAATCTCGGCTCTTGAGATATTAAACTCCACGCAGTAATATTGGATTCCATCATCCTCTCTGTATTATCTCTCGAATATGACTGATGCTTTATCCCTTATCATGGGTATTTAAATTCTTTTTTCTCTTATATAATCTTCATCGTTTTCTGTTGGTTCATTAATCACATTCACTTTATCCCCCTTTCCTAATGTCTTGACTTTAGAAGGCTCAGACGGTTTATCTAATTGATTAGGTTTTTCTGGATTGTGTATCTTTTTCCAGTCTAAATAATTGTGGCTGTCAACATCTGAAGCTACAGCTCTTCCTGAAGCCCGATGGATATAATTAAATAAAGCTGCACCAAACCTTTCCATATGTTTTTCATATTCTGTAGTCCATTTCTTGTGTACTATATCAAATATTTTCTTATTTACAGCGTCTCCATCCTGCTCACAATCACCTACATTTGACAATTTTAATTTTTTTACATCATAGCTTGTATCAGTTTCATTCTTTTTGTAAATCGTTAACAATTTTAAAGTCGCTAAATTTACTGCTTCACCATCATAAATGGGATGTTTTATATTGCTTAACCTTTTACCGGAAAATCCCCAATGGTCTTCGTGTACAATCGGGGTTCTTTTATCCATATATTGTACCGTAACCGCATCAGAAGACAAAAGCGGATCACCAACATTTTGAATTACTTTTCCTTCAAAATTATAATTACCATCAGGTGTTAACGGAAACCCAGCTCTTTTTTCACTATATCCAGATTTTACTCCAAACTCGGAATACCGTCCAAACTTGTCCACACTCATGATGTAACTGAATCGCTATCGTTTAGGTTCTTACTATATATATATATATATATATATATATATATATATATACGTCTACTGAACAATTATTTCTCGTTTTCGCAGTTCATCAACCAAAGCTACCCATTCGTTTTCTTAACCAGTGTGCCCGGCTTCCATAGCTTCATGTAATAACCTCATTCGATCAACTAACTTATTTATATCGTTGTAATATATTATATTGGTTTTATACAAATTTTTTAATAATCCCCTTCCAGATGTAGTAGGATCAGTTGTTTTTCTTTTTTTATGCAAAACATTTAATTCAGCAGAAGATAAAGCTCTTCTTTTAATTGGAGCTTTATTTGATTTCGAGGGGAAAAGACTAGATATAATGTTTGTGTATTTTATTGACCTGTTTCTATGAATAGGTAGGTCTTTGGAATATTTTTTTCTATGTGCATTTGTATACTCTAGTATATTTTTAAACAATTGTAAATCCTTTTTAGTATATTTACCAGGATTATTTTTAAAGATGAGTTCAAACAAACCTGTTGTACCTTTATATTTCTTATCACCAATAACTATATCATCATTTTCGTTTATATCTAACTTTCTATCTCCAATCATTAATCCTTTATCCTCTATTCTAGCTCCATATGTATGATAATTTCGATTAGCATGTGTGCCATGTAACAATTTTAATGTATATTTTCTTCCAAGTGTTCCTTTAAACATAATATCTGTGCCTAATTTGCTTAAGTTGGATGGGTTGATATCCTCTTCTTCTGCTCTTGTATCTTCCGCACTTGTATCTTCTGTACTTGTATCTCCTGCAATGTTCTTTTCCCTTAAATCTCCTATATCTCCGCTTTCTTCATACTCGTCGCTTTCTTCAGATGTTTGTAACTGGTCAGAACTTTCATCATTCTGAAATTCTTCTTCATATTTGGAAATTGGTAGCATTTTGTCTCCTTCGAAGCGAATTGAAGGTTTTTCCATATTTTGTGCTAATCGCTTTAAAGGTTCAGTAACAGGTTTGAATGTTGTTTCTAAAAATTGCTCTCTTTCATTTATACCTGATATTAAAGCTCGGTTTTTTTGTCTAATAGAATCACTAAGTGATTTTATTTCCTTTAATAGCTTTTCCTGGTTAACCATCTTCACACCTTGACGACTTGTACAGTAATACCGCTAATCAGTGTATTAAAACGAATTTATCAAAACCTATTCTATAACGACCATCTTTTATAGCTTGATCTTTCATAATAACCAAAAATCCATACTTTTCCGCCCATGCTTTTCCGCAAAGCTCTTTAAACTTTTCAAATGGCATATCCGCATTCACATGATCGTTATATATATGTTTTAGGTTAGTATCATCTTGTTTGAATACAATTAGAATATTTGCATTATCTCTGATAAGTTGTTTTGGGATTTTGCTATAAGTTTGTCCTATATATATGCTGTCGATGTTATTATGTCTTCCCATGGCAAAGTAGTTTCTAATAGTATCCTGATTTTCACAAGATACATCGTCAAATATAAATACAGAATACGGTTTCGCTTCGTTTGGTTGCATAATGCTATCACTAGCGTTAAATTTGTAAAAATTAACATCAGACACATCAGATAGGATTTTATCCAGCAATTGATACTTTGGTTGATGTAGAGACTTTGAAAAAATATATAGGTTACTAAACCTTAATCCCTGCGGATTAGTGATCAAATTAAAGACAACGTTGGTCTTTCCACAGTTTGAGGGGCCACTTACTATACATCGAACAGTGTTTGGAAGTAAACTACCGTGTTTACCATTGTTGATTTTAACGTTATCCACAGTTAAATCATCTATGTTATTAATATTGAATCGATCTTTATGGTGAATAATCTCCATCCTGCTCAAAGGTTAACGATGAAATGAGTTGCTTGTATTAAACCAAGTCCTTTATAGGTATCCATGAATCCTCAGTTTTGTTAAACCCTAACCACCGCACTTTAACTGCGTCCTTTTTTCTTTGTAACACTTTTTCAACAAGATATACATCACCTACTGTTGACTTTAACATTTCATGTCCATAAAATGCACCTTGCAACAAATCTCCTTTGTTATCTTTTAGGATATACGTTTCAGGTACAGTCGGTTGCACTTTATACACTGTAAAAACTTCATTCGTCCAATTGGGAAGGTATTTTTTGGTAAACACTCCCTTATATTTACTAATCCGTACTTTATCACTTACATTAAATTTTCTTGGCTGCATTTTTTCTACTTTAGGCTTTGTATTTTTCTTTATGCGTTTTAATACATCTTTTGCATTTCTTCTATTTACTTTGTTAGGTTTCATACCAATAGTTCTATGAAACCTGTTGTTATAATCATTTATTAATTGTGGTAAAACATCATACCATACGTAAGAACCTCTTTTTGAAAATTGTTTATACAGTGCTCCTTTTAAGGTTCTATTAAATCTTTCTACAATAGCAGCTTTTTTCTCTGAATTTGTAGAATAATGATTTATTTTATATTTATTCATTAACTGTGCAAAGTTTGTATTAAAGTATTCTGTTCCATCATCAGTTTGTAAATGTTTAATTTTGTTTTTATCTCTTTTTATGGCTATTTCCATGGCTTCTGTTACGCTTTTACCAGTCTTGTCCTTTAGAGGCAAAGCGTCTGCAACTTTTGTAAAACAATTAATAATTGTGAGTATATATTTAAATCCTTTGTTTATTCTGCTATGCGGTCGCATTTCAATTAGATCCGCTTGATATAGATCATTTATCCCTTTTATAACAGTATTTCTTCTTGGAAACTTTATTCTTGCAGGTTTGTGTAGTTCATTAATAATCTTCTCCTTCAGGTCTGACATGATGGTTTCACGAAGGCAGCTGATATGGTATTAAATATTCTTTGGTATAAATCTGCTTATATATACATATAGTTCAAGGTCATTCAAAACTTGTGTAAAAAAAGGGGAAACACAGCTTAACATTGCTGTGTTTCCCCTTTTTTTACGGAAAGGAAAAGGATCAAGGATCTAGGACGATGAAAAGGTTACTCGTCAATAGGGTTGAGGGAGTAGTGGCCGAATGGCAATGTGTTGATTTTGTCTGGAAGGGTTTGTCTTTTGTCGTCATTACAGGATAGCGCCTTTTTAACTTCAGTCACGCTGTACAGCTGATGGTTAAAACTTCTGATGGTGTTGAATTTAGCTGTAATGATGTTATCTTCAAATAAGCATTGCTTGTAGTGTTCAAAATGCACTTTCTTTTTTAAATATAAACTCTTTACACCTTTAGCTTTCTTAATATAGCTATTCTTCTTTTCTTCTTCTTTTTCATTATAGAGTTTCAAAGAATATAGTTTAGACATCAGTGCAACAATCTCTTCAAGCAGAACACCATTAGCCTCATCCTTGAATTTGCCTAGTACTTTTTTGTGTCTGTCATTGTCGTAGTTTGGATGATCTTTTGGATAATCGGAGAAATCAAAATCGTTCTTGTAAATAAATGTACGTAAATCTTTATACATGTCCAATGTTACTATGCGATATATAAAAGCGTCAGTGTCCATATATGTAATAGATATATTTTCTCTTCCGTAGAACGCCACCATTTTGTTGTAGTGAAAATCGTACATGTGTGTTTTTGAGATGTCCAAGATTGACATGCCTATATACAAAGGACGATCCATCTTCACACTCGTCTTCTTCATGGACACTGCTACAAGTTTTTCATTAATAATTATAGATGTTCCAAAATTTGGCTGCTGTACTAGTTTCTGTAATTTTTTTGCGTCGGTAACAAGTTTAACATTTTTGTGTCTTCTTTTGTTTTCCAATGTTTTTCCAAATATCGCATTATTCATTAATTTAAAAAAATCTTTTTGAAAGTCTGATGTAGCTGCTGCTCTTCTGATGGTATTTGAATCAATGTAGGGTTTCAACCAGCATGATTGAGAAAATTCCAAAACTCTATTAATTTTTGTTAGACGTAGTCCTAATTCGATAGCTTGTTGAACCACCCAAAGGTGAGCCACGTAGCGTTGTTTATTATTTAATGTCATCATTAATTTGGGGTGTTTTCCAATTGGTGAAATTTCTGTTTTAGCAAGAAGTGGAAGGTCATAATGAAGATCATGTAAATTTTCTGGGTATTCAAAATCGCAATCCAAAATATATCCAGTGTCACCATGTTTCGGAATTTGTAAAATATCGCCAATAGAGTCGGGATTAATCCATTTAAAGTTATCAAAAGGAAGTGGGTTTGACATTGCCCAACCGTACAGGTTATTTGCATCGAAATATCCTAAATAGGTTGACGGTTTGGTTTCATCATAATCGGGTAGGTATTTGTTGTTGGCTTTGACATGTCTGGTAACACTTTGGGTCAATCCGCCTCTTACTCCAGCTTCATCCATTAAAACCATGTCAATGTCTGTTAAAAGTTGAAGTTTGCATTTTGTTTCTTTTAACATGGCTTGCCAAGCTAATCCTGGTGAAGTATACGAATGTAGAGGGTCCAAACCGTAGGCAGCAAAACAAGTGTTTCGGAATTCTTCCATTACATCACAAAGAAGAGTTACATCTAGTTTGACATAAAAGTCCGAGTAATCTCCTAAGGTCTTCATATCTAACTCGTTCCATACTCGACGTGCGTGTTGATAGTCCTCAAGTGATATTTCCGAATCATTAAGTTTGTTTTTAAAGTGTTCTGGTGGAGGTAGTGATGTTTCATCAAATCTATGCAGTCCATCGATGTAATCATAGGGGAAGACTCCTTTTCGAAGAACCAAATCCATTTTACTATTGGGTACACTTTTGCTTGTTTCTATCAAATCTGTTCTTCTTAGATTTTCAGATAATTTCATGAGGCTTGAAGGCATAAATCTAAATGAATCAACAAACCTTAATTTAATTTTACCCACCTTTTTTGAAAAGCTTATAAATTTTTCCATTGTAGTAGCCAAAACGTCTATTGCTCCATTATCTCTTCCTAGTTCGGGGATTATGAAGTGCGAATCATAACCACTCAGATTGTGCAGAACTACGGGGATGAAATATGGTAGTTTGTAGTTCAAAATGCAAGCGTTACAGGCTGCACCTCTATACGCTCCCGTAAGATGATCGTGGTCACGAACTTTAACGTTATCCAGTGTAAAGGTGTTATTACACAAATAACACGTTGTTGTTGAATAATAATGTTGAAGCTCTTCTTCTTCCATAGGTGACATGGGTACCTTTGTTCCATACAGTTCTTCTACCTTTGCAGCTATTTCATACAGATCATCGACAAAGTATTTGGCTGCTTCTTCACCGCGATAAATCTTTGGAGAAGATGATAGTCCATATTTTTGAAGATGGTCTTCAGTCAACGTGGATTTAATTAGTATGCAATAACTGTTTGGTGAATGAAGTTGGTATTTGCTTCTTCTTGTAACGTCCTCTTCTTGTTGTTCAAGTGGATGTAAAGAAGACTCGAAATCAGCGTAAACAGCAACAGGTACACGGTATTGTTGTATTATTTTGTCAAATTTTATCTGCGCTCTGCTGGAATGTGGCAATTTAATTCTAACCTCATAGTTTCCATTACATAACCTTTGATGTTCTACTAACCATTCTGAACCTCCCCTTCTTAATGGTTTGCCTACATGACAAAAACATCTTTTACAAATGGTTTTCTCTCCGTGTTTTTTTGATATTTGTTTAGATACAAGAGCTGCAAAGTTTTTTATGTAGACATAGTGGGATATGTCCCCTTTAGTGATCAATAGCAAATCCGTATGATCTCTGCGCTCAATAGGTGTTATGCGCAAGGGGTACGCATTGTTTGACGAATCTAAGCCGAAAATGTTGACAGAAGCTGAAGGATTTGCTTTTCAAATTTTGATATATCAGTAATTGCAACAGGGTAATTCATTCCCTGGAAATTATACTTATGTTGTATTTCTTCATATTTTTGACTTGGTCTTTCAGGATGGTTTTTTACATATTTAGCCAACATAAAGTATTTAAAACATTCATTATTTTCATTTTGCACATTAATACAGGATAAGGTATTTCTAATCTTTGTTGGTAAAGGGATATAGCTACTGCCACGAATTCCATAACCGTGTTTGTGCACTCTTAAGTCTAGCCCTGTGATGCTTAACAAACTCCATCCAGATCCTCTTCCTTCGTGTTCTTGTATTTTTGTCATTAGCTCTTCAAAACATTCAGATACGATTGAATCAATATCTGAGGAAGACATAATAGTTCGGTTTTTTGTTAAGAAACCTCTCGGTGAAGTTTCATTCTGAATGTTTGTAAATAAACCATCTAGTAATAGGCCAAATTTGATAAAATTTAATCTTTTTAATTCATTTTGCAGAGTTTTACTTACCAATCCTTTTGCGTTATTTAAAAATTCTTCAAGTTGTAATTTTGCATTGTCAATTTTAAAGTGGGTTACTACATTACCCGGAAGTGCTCGGGCATGTAGTTCTACATTTACTGCTGTTGATGCTGAAGGACGGTGAAGTGTAGACAAAGCATGCGTAGAACTCGATGCAGCTGATGATGTTGAAGGACGATGAAGTGTAGACAGAGCAGGCGTAGAAGTCGATGCAGCTGATGATGTTGAAGGACGGTGAAGTGTAGACAGAGCAGAGGTAGAAGTCGATGTTGATGGTGCATATTGAATTACAGTTGGTCTGGAATGTTGGTGTTGAGCTAACATTTGATCTATTTCTTTCAATTCTTCTTCTTCATATTTTTCATCTTGGTTGTTGTTATGTTTTAGTTCATTATGAATCATTAAAAGAAATTCATCCTTAAATGAAGACTTGCAAATATCGCAGCGATGCATAATGTAGGTGCGATCTCCGCAAGGGTCAAAGCAATAATGAAAAACACTGCAAATACCCCTCTATTTATACCCTAGCAAAAGTGGTGGGGGTACGTATTACGTTAAGTTTACTATTTTTTTGCATTTTATATTTACTATTGTAGCTGAAGGGTACAAAGTTCTGTATTTAGGTCAAGGTCATTGAACATATTTGCCAAAACGGGGAATAGAGCAGTAAATGATTTCATATCAAACCATAAACTGATCTATTCCCCGCTCTGTATTTAACTAAGACAATTTTCTCCAACAGGAACATTTGATAGATTTTAAACTCGGATGTGAAGTCGGATTGTACACATTGCATCTCGATCAACTAAAAATTTCATAAAACAATAGGGATCTTCAGTTGTAGATTCATCTTTAACATATTCGATGGTCAACATTGCCGAACGAAGATCTTGTGGAATTACGTCGACTTTTATGAGTCGCCTTTCGAGTTCAAACCGTTTTGTTATTGATGTAAGTTTTATCACATCATCGATATCGATGAGGGGAAAGCTGTAGCAAACGGAGTTTCCTGGTGGGTTCATCATGCCGATATGATAAATATACACTGTTGCATCGTCTTTAAATAGGCGTTCCCCCACCATTAAATGTATAAGTTACCCCACTTTTTCAATCTTGTAAATGGGTCAAGGTCATACAACGATATTACCAAAACGGGGAATAGAGCAGTAAGTGATTCTCACTATAACCACAAACTGATCTATTCCCCGCTTTGTATTTAAAGTAAACTATTTGAAGACAACAAAGACTTATTCAGATTCTTCCGATGATAATGATGATGATGATGAGCTCATATCACTAAATAAGCGACGACGAACACAAAAGTTCCCTGTGATTGGATCTAGAACTACATCATCGATATTAATACTGCTTGGAGGGGTTTCACTATCAACAAGGTCCATTTCCTCCAAACAGAGCAACTGATGATGACATTCTGGTTCATTATCATCGTCGTCGTCGTCGTCAGTCAACAGCTCCAACAGCTCCATCTCTCCAAGATATGGTTCACTGCTAGCAAACTCACTCAGTAGTTCAAGATCACTAAATAGTTCATCTTCCATCTCTGAATCGTCTTCGTCTTCATCTTCGTTTATATTTACTGGAATATTTTGAATCAATTCCAGTATAGTCTTCTTAGAAGGGAAAATGTTATCTCTGGGCGACATGATTCCAAGTAGCAGACTGGTTTTACCACTAATACGAAACCACCTTTTATACCTGATTTTGGTGGTGGTGGGGGTAAGTGTTGAAAGTGAAAGTGGTAGGGAAAAGTGATAGGGAAGAGGTATTATTGTAACATAAATGATTAAGTCCTGTAAGTGGGTCAAGGTCACCTTATCCTATTACCAGAACGGGGAATAGAGCAGTAAGAGATTCTTATTCAAACCTCAAACTGATCTATTCCCCGTTCTGTATTCCCCTCCCCCCTTTGGCCTTTTATGTAGTTTATGAGGTTGTGTAATAAAGGCACAGGATGTAGCCTTCTCGTAATAATTGGTCAATTTTTTTCTTCAAAGGGATTGGTTTTACATCTATTTTTACTTCTTCTGTTCCACGAATACCCAATCAAAAGGTGGAGGGTTGTGTAAAACTTCTTTGTGAATTGAGGACGGTTCTTGAAGCTGCGATTGTAGGTTTGCAATGTATTTTATTGTCTTTTGTATAGTGGTTAATTTAGAATCATACGGATTGGAGGATGGTAATATGCTTCTTAATACTTTATAACGGTCAGCGATCTTTGTTCTCATTTTCCGAGAACTAGCATTGTTTCTCTCGGTTTTGAGAGATCTCGAGTTTAAGTTTGGCGAAGTATTACTAGTCTCTGGAAAAATGTTGGATAGAATCATAGCCTGGACAAGTATCGATGGGGCAGCAGAAGATGAAACAGTGATGTGCTCCATGGTGTCTGAGGTGGGCGAATACAAGCAGCAGACTAATTTTACCATCGATAAGGTGTCTCTTTTATACCCAATGGAAGTGGGGGGGGGAATATATGTTGAAAAACAACATATATTTCAATGTTGTTTTTTACCAAACGAAAATTGTCTAAGTCCCAAGGTCATCTAAACAAGTTGCCAAAACGGGGAATAGAGCAGTAAGTGGTTCTCACTTGGACCGCAAACTGATCTATTCCCCGCTCTGTATTTTAAAGTAAACAATAACTCTTCTCACTATTGAGCAGCCTTTGTTCTTTGAAGCTCAAGTTCTAAGTCTGCAACCAGGCGAAAGTCTGCATCATGCTCCTCCCATTGTTCAGGAGAACGCGGTTGACCACACCACTTAGTAAAGGCGTACCTCATCGCCTCATTATACTCCTCCAGGATAACATGATAGGGTCTTGGTTGTTGCGTTGTAGACTGCATCGATGATGTAGTTTGTTGCGGTTGAGACTGAGCACCATTCTCTGCAACCTTATTAATCTTATAAACCTCAGTCATTTCAGCAGCCTCAGCAATCGCGTACAACTCCTCTTCGCTAATTTGCTTTCCCCATGTGTTGCTGTTGACGCTCATGACGATACAACTAATAGTTATATTCCGAATCGCTTGCTTAAATACCCGCTTACCCCCTCCCTTCTTCACTGTTGAATAATATCTTTAGTATAATATTTCTCCTTTTTCCTTTTACGTTTATCTTTGTCTTAGTGTAAAATATCTAAGTCCGTTATCTAGGTCAAGGTCGTTGTAACATTGTAAAAAAAGTGTGGACAACCTATTTACACTCTGCAGCATATGCTACAAATTGTAAATAGGTTGTCCACACTTTTTTTTAATTTGGAAAAACTTTATTTAATTTGGAAAGAATGTTTTTTTTTTTTTTACAATTTTCTCCACACAGTGGTTCCTGAATCGCCTCGGATTAGATAGTGCTTTTTCGTAGGGTTTTTGGGATGACGCATGCCTTTAGGTAATCTTAAAATGTAAAGGCGGTCTCCACATTTTAACATGACCTTCAGGAATCCCATTATTTTTACAAAGACGTATTGTTTGTTTTTAGCTAGCCTATTAATCCGAGTCTTAGCTGGTTTCACCGTCGGATGTGGTGAAGAAGGAGAAGCGGTATTTTTTAAATGAAGATTGCACAGTTCTTCATTTAAAGTACACTGTTTTGCACAGCGTTCGCCTTTCTTTGCACCTTTTTTGAAGACATAATTACATAGTTGTGCAGGACGTATGCACCTCCTATGCAATGACTTTAATTGATTAAATTTCTCTGAAGGAGATTGACTATTTGTGCAAATTACTGAAGGTCTGGTTGAACTAGTGGAAGGTGGAATTTCCATTGGGGGTCTTGTAAATATTTTAGAGCTTGAGGTGGAGCTTGATCTCGAGGTGGAGCTTGATCTTGAGGTGGATGATAAGGAGGAGCTCGAAGAAGTCCTTGATCTCGAGGTAGATGATGAGGAGGAGGAGGAGCTTGACGAAGGCCTTGATCTCGAGGTGGATGACGAGGAAAAGCTCGACGAAGACCTTGATCTCGAGGATGATGGTGAAGGAGAAGTTGGACGTGAGCGAGATGTTGGACGATCCATGATGGGTGGTGAAGTTGACTTTTCAGGGATGATCAGGGCCATTAAAAGAGCCTGACGAAGAATTGAACCAGCAGCCAAAGTCGAGGGTGATGCAGAAGTCGAGGGTGATGCAGAAGTCGAGGGTGATGCAGAAGTCGGCAGTGATAACGGGTGTGACTCCATAGTTCTGAGTGTGAGCAAGCACAAGCAGCAGAATGATCTTACCAGTGATGGGAAGCCTCTTTTATACCCAATATAAGTGGAAGGGGGGGGGGTGGAGATAGGCTATGGTTTAAAATATTAATCTTTCTATATGTGACCAGACAAAAGTTTATAAGTCCTGTCAGTGGGTCAAGGTCATCTGAACTTGTTGCCAAAGCGGGGAATAGAGCACAAATTGGTGCTCTATTCCCCGCTCTGTATTAGGGGACAGGTAATTACAAGCAATGATTTTAATAATGAAAAATAAAGAAAAAAACCCCTAAAAAAGAAAAATCACAACAGTTTCTCAGGCTAAGAAAGGTAATGTCAACCGGTTTACATGGCCGTATTGACAAGTCCGGTTTTCAGGGCCGAACCTTATTGTCAGGGGGTTAGGAAAAGGATGAGAAACAAATTACATTACTTTGAAACAAACTGGTCAGTTAGAGTTAAAGTTAATTTTACAAAGAACAATCAGTATCACTGAAACCCAGTCGGACGTAAATCAGCGAACGGGCGTCAGGATACTGCGGTCAGTTTAACAAAGGTCACAACAGCAACACTGAAACCCAGTCGGACGTAGATCAGCGAACGGGCGTCAGGCTACTGCGAACCAGTGTTTTGACCAAGGTAGTTTACAAAGACCGACATTTAAATTACTTTGATAACAAACCCCACGGATATAAAGACTTTACCCAGGGATAAGGATGTGTAAGGAAGGTACATATTTCATCATTAAATAAAACACTTGAAACCAACACCAACATTCATTAAACTAACTACATTAATTAGCAGCAATCTACAAGCGATAATCTAACAAACAAACTACCATGCTTAACAAACTACCATGCACATGCAAAGGCGCGGATCTCTTAATTGCGCGTCGGGCCCAACGCACACTTAAAAGACCTACGCTGCAGCAGAATGCAACCCGGACGGACGTAGATCACGAACGGGCGGCAGCCTACTGCGAAGAGACTGCGGACTGCTCCCGCTTATAAAGGCGGCGGTCAGTGGTGGGAGGTGACTCCGCCCCGTGACGTCGGGGGGGGGGACACCTTGAACATGACCCAAATCGGGGGGGGGACACCTTGAACATGACCCAAATCGGGGGGGGATGTGTCGTCATGAAGGGAAGGGGAACCTGATGTAGACCGGTTCTTAGCTTTCTACCCGTATATGGAAATGTCAAGGTTACACTTGGCGAGCCGCTTTGCTCCGCCGTCTGCAACCTCATTCCAGCTTTGTCTCTCGAACTGGAACTACGTGCCGATCAGCAGCGCTACGATGACTTCCCCTGTGAGCCTCGAGAAACTGCAACGTCTGAAGGAGTCCCTGAAGGAGACGGTTGAGAGAAGAAGTGGTTTTAAGAGACCAACTTCTTTCAAGGCCACAATAAGAAGAAATTTTAAGAACCATCCGCTCTACTTCAACCAACATCCGTCATCTGAGCATCGACTTTCGACTTCGACTACAAGTCAGCCTCGGCCTTCAACTCCACCTCTCACCGTGGATGAGGTGATGGAGCGGACGAGGGTGTTGAAGGAAGAAGAATTAGTCACTCCTCTAAACTTCACATCACTTAAATTTAGAAAGCTAAAAACAAATATCGAATATAAGTTTGTGGCAAGGCTCAGCGGAAACAGCTATATTTTGCAACATGAAGATTTTCACTTCAAGGTCCAACTGCCTCATTCCCTGCCGCAACCGCCTAGAATCCCATCCGAAAAGTAACTGTTTTTCGTCAGACAAGAGGGCAAGGCGCATTGGCTAATTAAATAAATTGACACATCCCTTGTCCATTTCCTCCACCTCGACTAACCGCAACTCCTTCAGGACTCCTCTTCATGGCACCAAAAACGGTCCTTTTCAGGACCACCCTAAGCATTTCAAGTTAGGGACTTGGCCTGTACATAGGCAGGAGACTGTTAGTCTTATGTTTGTGTGCAGCCCACTTTGTAAAAATTTCTAAGTCCCAAGGTCCTTGACCTTGACCATGACCTTGAACATGACCAAAAAAAGGGGGGGGGTTATAAAGTTTGTGCAAAGTATGTCATGTGGGTACTCAAATTACGCGGATTGATCAGACGAACAAGTTGGTGCAAACAGAATTCAGATCCGACCAAGGGTATAGCGGTAATAGCTAAAAACAACTATTTAGAGGGTCTAACCTAAATAACTTCTTTATTTACGGTTTAAAATATATTAAGTGGGTACTCAATTTACGCGGATTGATCAGACAAACAAGTTGGTGCAAACAGAATTTAGATCCGACAAAGGGTATAGCAGCAACAGCGAAAAAACAACTATTTTCAAGGACAAACCTAAATAACTTCTTTGTTTTGGTTCAAAGTATAACATGTGGGTACTTCAATTAAGCGGCTTGACAAGCCAACCCAGAAGGTGCAATCTAAATGTAAATCTAACCAACAGTATAGCATCCGTAGCGTAAAAACGATGGTTTGAAGGACAAGGTAACGTTGTGGTGGGGGTTAGGTGTCTATCATACACGATAACGCTACATCATTATTCTTCCAGCTCTTGACGGATGAACATCTACCTAGAGGGACTGAAAAATGTCGCAGTTTTACAGGAACATGAGGAAGGTGACCTTCAGTAGTCCCCTTGACACTACTTTCTACTTCCCTGACAATGAAGACAGAAGGTCTACACTTTTAGTGGACAATGAGAGGTTTCGTCGAAGAATAATCGAGGTTGAAACACTTTTAACCAGTTGTTTGCTACGCAAAAAGAACCATATGAATACATGCACCGGTTTAGATCATAGTAGCTGTTATACTTATACAGCGTTGAAGCGCAAACATTATTGAAGTTTTTAGTTACGGAGGTAAGGTCTTGTCAGTCTAAGAGCTAAACCCTAACTAACACATGTAAACGAGTTATTGTGCGATGTAAAACTTGGTGGGGAGACTGGTGTAGTGGGGGGACTGGTGTAGTGGGGGACTACCATCTGCCGCACACTTGCCACCTGCCGCCTGCCACCTGCCGCCACCCATCTGCCGTCCACCATCTGCTTCGTTCTACTACACATTTACCCCCACCATTTTGTTTGATACCAAAACGCTAGCTAGCGAATAGTCAGTACACCTCCGGCTCTCGACCGGTGAACATCGAGCTCTCCGAGACGCTCTTCACAAACTAACAATATCATTTCACTCAAGATCTGATGGATGTTTCTATTTCATTGCCGTCACGTATTATTTCCACCTGACAGCAATGAAATGCAAACACCTAACAGAACAGATAGGTGTCGAAGTATCTACCGTCTTTCTTCAGAAAGCAAAGTGATGGCCGCAACTCGTCCGGATCAACAACATCGATGACAACCAACAACGGGGAACTATTGTAAACATGAATTATTGTAAATAAAATAAAGTAATATTTGTAATATGACTTATTGTTAATAAAATAAAGTAATATTTGTAATTGTTCTACCTCGCACTCGTATCATTCGATTGTTTCATTCGATTGTTTTCATTCGATATTTCTTATCGATTAACTATCGAATCACAATCGATTTTACGAGTGCGAGGTAGATTTTTTTTAAAAAACTTCACCGTGACCTTGAACTTTGAACTTTTACTCATTTTGTCACAAAACCGCCTACGTCACTGGCTCAGCCTCAGATGACGTCTTTCATGACTCAGCGCTTCCGGTCACGTGACCGGAAGCTGTCAATCACTTGGCCCAAAAGTCCCCTTTCCCTACTACTTATATATATATATATATGTATATATATATGTATATATATATATATGTATATATATATATACATATATAAATATATATAAATTTGAACGAATAGTGTTTTTGGCATCTGGGAACCTCAAAACAAAAAGTTATCATGGTCTCGGGCTTAAGTCTTCCCATGAGACCTACGGTAATAGCTTCTTCCCTATAGGGGAAATTCGCTTAAAAAAAAACAAAAAAAACAGTATGTGCTATGGAGAAACCCATTAGATTTTTCCAAAAGTGTGTTTTATTCCGGCTACCCTTCTGTGGACATGAAAAATGTCTGTAAAATATAATTTACGATGTTGTAGGTACAGGTTTTTAATTGGGATAAAAAAGTTCAAAATAACAATATTCAAATAACGAACCTTTGCAAATCTTTGTATTTTTCACGATAAACCACTCTGTAAACAAATACAGTTTTAATAAGTACGAAAAAACACTTCACTGATTTTGATAAATTGAAGTACAATTTTAGAATGGTCCAAATACACACAAATATTTACTTTTATTTATTTCGATTGGTTCATAAAAAATAAAAAGGTATGCAATCCAACCAGGCAAGAACAATATGATAGGGGTTTTTAGTTCAGACGCATTATTTTAGAACCCAAGGATGAATTTGTATTATTGTTAAAATTAGATGTGTTTTTAATGATAATATCCAATAAAACATGTAATTAACTTTTAATGTTTTTAATGCTCTTTAGAAATATTAAACCATTGTATACACAATAACGTTTAGAAGATTTAAACCTTTAAGCCACATTTTCTATAAAAGTTAAAGAAGCAGAAATTATGCGTCAATGTTATTAAGTAAATATTTTATTCAGCAAAAAAGCTATTAGAACCATTTGTAAACTGGAAGCTACAGAAGATGTCATTACTGTGCGCCAGTAGCATTTCAAACGGCAATGTAAGAAGATTTGAATGAAAAAGCAATTGCTTTTTCATTTAATGAGCAAGGAGTACGAGCTTTTGTTAAGCTTTATTAACATCACCCACTAGTTTTATTGCACTTTATTTATAAGTAAAAAGTGCGTAAAAAATGAATATTTTTTATACATTTTGAAAGTGCTGCACAAAAAATACCAGTTTCAACTGCCTATATTAGTACTACAGACAGATTACTTAACGTATTTTTTGGATTTATTTTTGTTTTAAGTTTAAGTCACGGGTAACTATTTAGGTTCTTACGAATTTAGCTTCATAGCCTAGTTTCTATAATCATAATAGACAGTTTATTGTTGTTTTAGTTACAATGAAAATATTAGCATTATACTAATAGGTAAGCACAAAACCATCCCATATAGGTAAGCAAAAACTGGGTAGGATTTAACAGCTGTTGATATAACAAGAAATGCTAACAAAACAGCAAGAACAGGTGTTTCAGACTAATGTAAATAATTATTACTACTGACTACTGGAATGGTAGCACCATTTCCGTTTTGACTCCACATGAACAAAAAAAATAAGCCTAGGGAGGGAGTGGGAGGGGATAAGCAGTGGGAGAAAGAGATGTAGGGGGAGAGGTAGAGGGAGTGAGCGAGAGGTTTTTCGTGAAGTTCAGCAAAATGACACTGGTTTAAATATTTTTTCTTCAACTGCTCACTCAGGATGCGTTAAAACATTCTCGCAAACCATTGTTCGTAAAATTATTTTAGGACGAATTTTGACCTTTGGGCAATAGCTAGTATTTATAAATATAAATGTTCTGGTACACAACAATACTATAGTTTACGAAATTTATAATTTTGACTGTACACTGTTTTTATATGTGCATTCAAATGCGCAGTTAAAATTATTTACTTGAATAAAACTTGAATCATATGATGGTAAAAAATGAGTTCACACGCAGCACGCTGACGTGAGGGAAGTGAATTTCCACGTACAAACTTTTAAAACTCAAAAATCAGGGTAAAAACATATGTTTATTCCAATTTTTATTGAAATCTGAAAACATTGATTTGTTGGCTGTTCTGATGCTCCTGGTTTCATTTACCTGCAAAGGTGGGAACACAATTTTGCGCATTATAATGTTAGGAGAAGGCCCAGACAGGCTTGAAAGTAGGCGTGAGTTGCTGGGGACGATAAACTACTCTAACAAAGGAATAACAGGCTCTTCTACCCCTATAGGGAAGAAGCTATTACCGTAGGTCTCATGGTAAGACTTAAGCCCGAGACCATGATAACTTTACGTTTTGAGGTCCCCAGATGCCAAAAACACCATTCGTTCAAATTTTTATATATGTATATATATGTGTCCGTAAGCACGATAACTCTCGTAAAAAAGGCCCGATCTTAATAAAATTTGGTACAAATATGTAAAATACCATTTATTTGAACTAGTTCGAAAACCAGACAAATCGCACAATCCGAAGGGGGGTTTTGTACCCCAAAAATGTTTTTTTTTTAGTTTTTACATGTAATTATCATTGAAATCAAATTTTAATTTATACCATTGAATTCAGCTTAAAAAAACAAACAATTTGGTATTTTGATCATTGCTCTACGTCAATTGGTTACTGAGATATTGAAAGTGCTAAACACAGTACGTTGTCCAATGTTATTCTTATGGAGAAAAAGAAAAAAATTATATCTCAGTTATTTATGAACATAAACTGACGAAACTTGGTATATCGCTTCATCTGGTTGTGGTTTGTTGTTGTTTGAACAAAAAACTAATTTTTCGCCTATGGTTCCCGTAGCAGCAAACCTAGGTACTCGGTCCCCATGTTATTCTTATGGAGAATAATAAAGATGTTATATATTGCTTATTTATGAATGTATATGGATGAAACTTGGTATGTGACTTCAGTTAGATGAGTTCTATTGATATTTGCATAAAAACCCATTATTTTGTGTTCCTTGTTGCAGAAAACCTGCGTACTCATCCCTAATGTTATTCTAATGGAGAATAATGAATATTTTAAATATCGGTTATTTGTGAATATATTTCTTATGAATTCTGGTAAGAGGCTTAACGTGTAATTTAGACATATATATTCATTGGAAATTCACTGAGTACGCAGGTTTGCTGTGACGGGGGTATTGTATTTTATTTTTATATTATTAAGTATTTTTTGCATTGCTTTGTTGGTAAACTCTCAGCCCAGCTAAGGCAGAAACCGAAAAAATGTAGGTTATGAAAAAACAAAACCGTTATATCTAATATCAGACGCACGCAAGCTGCACGATGATTCATACTCTGTATCGGGGATCACAGACGATTGATTTACTAGGTCGGGTGCTTTGACATCACGCTAGGTAAAAATAATGGAAAAACGATACACCGCTATATGTGGCGTCGGAGAGCCACAGCTATAAAACCTTATTGATACATTCTATTTTAAACATATGTTATAATATTATTTAAAAACCAGAACTCCATTTAAATTTTTAAAAGTTAAACTCAAATGATTCTCGTTGAAATATGTCATTCAATCATTACAACTTACCCTCATCGCTCTAAAACCCCATTATTTTTAAGCAAGCATTGAGATCGTTTGTTTATTTTTTTTATTTTAATATCGTGAAAGTAGTTGGGCCAATAATATAGCCGTTATTTTGACAAATGATATGCAAATTAACTTAGAGTAATATCATTCTGGTATTGGATTAGAGGCGATAACGGTCGCTACCCGATGTGACGAATTAGCGTTGTATGTGGAGCCGCTCGATAGCTACAACTGTGTAAATAGAAACCGGATTACTGCTACTGGTTGGTTGTTTGGACGATACTACATCATAGATAACCCTAGCGAGCAGCTTAATTAGCTCTGTTGTTGTTTGTGAAAGGCCAAAGATTAATATTTATGGTTTGCATTCTCTACTAGAAAATGGACAGTACGACAATTGTTCAATAGTAGTGCAATCATTTTAAAACATACAATAGGTTTTGACACATTTTTGAATTTTTCGTTTAATTATGGTAATTTTTTGCTCTGTTTATTGAATATCTAAGATATATTGAAATAAAAATGCAAATACAAATATGAACTAATATTGTTTTGTGGATAATATCAACAGTGTTCAAACAGATGGGACTTGGATCGTCATAACCACTTATAAACAACTTAAACCTTGACATTTTAAAGAATTTTAAACAAAATAATTTCGGAGTTTGTTGCAGGAACACTACAGAAACCTTTAAAAAATAAAACATAAGTTAATGATTGATGAAATCATAACATACAAATAAATAAGGATCCATAAAGTAGAATTCTTTTGGAATATTCATTTAAGACCTGCCATGTGTCTTCAGTTGTGAAGCCGTTGTTCTTTAAAAATAAAACTTTAAGCTAAGAATTAGTGACGGATTAGTTAACTACAGTCCCTCTGTTTTAGTAGAGATACTCTAACAATTCTCTTATCACGAGGATATATTTTTGATTTTGTTTGTTTGGTGTTTAAAACAAAACATTTAACATTTACGGACATAACAATAACTTTTAGGTTATTGAGTCTTTAACAATTAGGTTACACAATGCTGTAATTAAGTTATTCAAAACTATGTATTATTTAAATAGTAATTGTTGCGATGGATACAATTAGTATGAACTTGCGCTTCCGTGGATTGTGTTGTTGCAATAAACACTATGCGACAGTGCAGAGTATAGTTATAATTAATTACTGTTGTCCTTCTAGAATTGAATGTTAAATACAGTATATTATGTTTCAAACAAGTTTTAACTAAATCAAATATAATTTTAATTAGAATTATAATTAGATGGACATATAATAAAGCATCAAATATTGTAAACATTTTATATTTTATATTATCTTCATATACGGTCTTAACACTTTAGGTATGTCCATACAAAATTACCATACCACTTGCAATGGAAGCCCTATAGACAGGCAAATCTACAAGCCCGATGTCTAATACGTTGATTCAATAATTGAAAACTAATAATAGCCTAATTTCAAATTGGCCTATATGTTTTTGTATTGTTTACTGTGGTTTTTAACGGATTCCGTCACAATATTTGTAGCTTTAAATCTTTTAATATTATTCCTCCCTATGCCTGAGATAACTTACAATACTTAACGATGTAACAATTATAATTAATCCTAAAGTACTATTTTAATTCAAGTGATTAAAGCAATAATTGAGATTATTAGATATCTAAGGTAATATTTAATATAGTACAATTAAATAAATTACTAATAAATATTCCACGATTTATTGGATTCCCCATGAACATTTCACACTACTGAAACTACTGAGTTTGTTTATAGAGTTATATTTAGTTAAGTGGTAATTAATTATGAACTGGAAATAAAAGCTAAAACATTAACTAACGTTGTATTTCGGTTAAAACTATATCATTAAAACAACTACAGAAATCCCTAAAAATCACATTAATTATCATAGCTAAATATAACATGTAACGTAACCATTATGTTGGAAGTTTCTCAGTAAGAATACTACCGCTATAATTATCAGAAAATAAACGTTTTAAAAATATAAACATCTATCATGTATTTAGCTATGGTCTTTGGTGAACTAATATCAAGTATAAATAAAGGATTGATCTTACAATGGTTCTGCATAAAATTACTCGCTTGAATATCTTATATTTACAAATATAAATAACAAATAAATAAAAATATATTTAAAAAATTATATTTCAATATTCTCGTTTTCGAGAAAAACTTGGAAAAAACTAGGGATTGAATCAAATGTTGCCACATTTGACCATTCTTTTAAGGGAATGTTTCAATAGCTTTAGTATAATTTTTAATAGCAAAATAAATCCATTTTTAATAATAGTTTTAGCTTATAATTTGATGTAAGGACCGATATCACTGATTTCTAGTGGATATATATATTTTATTAAAAGCACGCTGAATGACCATGTCAGCTGGGGTGGAGTTAATAATGTTTTTTTATAATAAAAAATAATGAAAAAAATTGAACAAAACTGTTGGATTATAAAGTATAGTTAAACAGTTAACAGTTAATAAACACAACTTAAGTGAACTCTTTGGTGAGCTTGTTATTGGACATATTTAAATACTAAATTTTAAACATCTAATTGGATGCAATAATTTTTTTACCAGCTTATTCGCTTTAAAAGAAAGAATCTTGACAGGAATTTTATAATTTTAAACTTCCAAATTTAATAAATTAAGTGCATTATTTCACAAAAACAAATCTAATGCTTTCCATGTGCATCTGATGTGAAACCTTATATAGTTCAACTACAATCCGTTACAGTCACATTACTGGTATGGCATGAGTCTATTTATGTCTTTAAGTGCTTCTATTTCAGTCATTGTTTGTTAATTAAAGTGAACTCTTTGTTTGTAAAACATCGTATAAACTGACCGGCTATACTGGGGCTCCACTACAACCAGAACATGATTTAACACTCGCCATGGGAAACAAAACATTTCCCGCTGTTACATATGTGATAATTAACAAGCTATATACAGTTAACTTTACTACAAACTGTAAATTAATACGGCACACCTTTGTAAAAGTTCAAATGTTGAATAAATATTGTAAGAATGTAAATTAATTTATGCTTGCATTTAGTATTAGGGTTAATTATTATTCAATAATAATTCTATGAAAGTTAAATTGCGTGAAGCATAAAATATTTATACGTGATGTTTATTTTAATTTTTGGCACTTTTGTATGTTTTAATTACAAAATAAATCTGCACTTTATATACAAAATATGGTTTATACATAAAATAAATAAATTAGAACCTTGAAAAAACACTTACATTTCTGATTAAAGATTACACCAAAATTTTTGATATATTATTATATTATATACATTTTTCCTGGGTACAATTTTCAAAATAAACCGATATTATATTTTTTTAAATCCATTATTGGTCACCTTTAACAAAAGATAATTGGAAATAAAATGTATTATTCCAAATGGTATTATCAAACATAATTGGTTTCATAATTTCACCAAACTCGCTTTGATAACAGAAGTTCAGAGTTAACACTGATTGAATTCATTCACAACCTCTCATTTAATACTTTAACCTTGTGTTATTTATCCATTTCTTAGTTTACCAACAAATAGAAATAGTATAGGATGTTTTTAAAGGCTATTGTAAAGTAATAAACAATATTCATATGCAAATGTTGAATTATTGTTAGCCACTGCACTGTTTACAAATAATTACCACAGTGTGTATAAGCAGCAAAATTAAAAAGATAATGTGTTTTCTGATTAAATATTATTTTTATCGAATCAAAATCTCCATCACCAAAACGTGTCCACTAATGTAAAGCAATTTAAATCTAAATACAAATTGTGTATTTTCTACATACACATGTTCCCAATGCTATATCATCTGTCATGTTGTGTTTGTCACTACAGTTTTGATATCTTGTAGAGTAACGTATTCGTCTGACCCAATCTGAAACTTTAATATTAAAATATAATATTTTTAGTGTTAAAATATATTATATATATATATATATATATATATATATATATATATATATATATATACTATTATATATACATATATATAAATTTGAACGAATAGTGTTTTTGGCATCTGAGGACCTCAAAACAAAATACCCCCGTTGCAGCAAACCTGCGTACTCAGTGAATTTCAAATACATAATATATGTCTTAATACCACATAAAGCCACATACCAAGTTTCATACAAATATATCCAAATATAAGCGACTTTAATTATTCTCTATAAGAATAACACTGGTAATGAGTACGTAAGTTTGCTGAAACAAAGAACAAAAACGATTGGTTATCATGCAAATATAAATAGAATTTAACTAGGCGAAGTCACATACCAAGTTTCATCAATATTCAATCATGAATAAGCGCTATATAACATTTTAGGTATTCTCCATAAGAATATCATGGGGGCTGAGTAACGGGTTTGCTGCAACAAGGAACCAAAAAAATGGGTTTTTATGCAATTATCAATATAACTTAACCAAGTGAAGCTACATACCACGTTTTATTAATTTATGTTCATAATTAAGGGAGTCATTACATTATACTTATTCTCCATAAGAATAACATGGAGGGGGGCTGAGTACGCAGGTTTGCTGCTACGGGAATAATCAACAAAAATAAATTTTTTGTGCAAATATCAATATACCAGAACTACGTGAAGCCACATACCAAGTTTCATCAACATACATTCATAAATAATCAATATATCAAATTTTATTTATTCCCCTTAAGGATAACATTGGACAACGTACTGTGTTTAGCACTTTGAATATCTCTGCAACGGTTGGGCGTAGAATCACAATTTAAACACCAAAACGATTGTTTTGTTGAACTGAACATATTGGTAAAAGCAAATGTGAAGTTTACATTAAAATAAACTGAGGAAAAATAAAAAACCTTTTTCCCATAAGATTAACACGAGAAATTTTATGAGCAGGTTTTTTGGATTTTCTCCGCAACCACTTAACCTAGGTTAATAATTCAAAATACCATATTATTTGTTTTTTTAAGCTCTATAACATGGTCAGTAGGGGGCATTAGATGGTTCAAAACCAGCAAAGGCGCGGTGTGGACGCGTGGACGCGAGGACGTCCCCCCCCCCCCCGTCACGTGACCCATTAACCTAACTTAAGCCTGGCACCTGGCGTGAGGATGCGAGGATGCCCCCCCCCCCGTCACGTGACCCATTAACCTAACTTAAGCCTGGCACCTGGCGTGAGGATGCGAGGATGCCCCCCCCCCCCGTCACGTGACCCATTAACCTAACTTAAGCCTGGCACCTGGCGTGAGGATGCGAGGATGCACCCCCCCCCCCCGTCACGTGACCCATTAACCTAACTTAAGCCTGGCACCTGGCGTGAGGATGCGAGGATGCCCCCCCCCCCGTCACGTGACCCATTAACCTAACTTAAGCCTGGCACCTGGCGTGAGGATGCGAGGATGCCCCCCCCCCGTCACGTGACCCATTAACCTAACTTAAGCCTGGCACCTGGCGTGAGGATGCGAGGATGCACCCCCCCCCCCCCGGTCGCCAGCAGCACTTTTCGTGATGAGGAAAAAACTTTCGAAAATTAATAATTAGCCTATTTATCCACCGATTCCCACGGGACTTTTTCCAGAGTGTAGGCCTATCCCCAGGGAAGCGAATGACGTAAGAACCCCATAGATCCACCATCAAACAAGGCCGCTATTAATTTATAACCGCGTTTTCCTTATGGGATCTCAGCTGTTTACCGACTGATTTTGACGAAACCTCACCACATGTCAGGCCATGACCTAAGAAAACCATCGCTTAAAGAAAATTGAAAATCCACTGTTAAACGGGCCCGCTATTAATTTTTAAATGTGTTTTCCTTATAGGATCTCGGCTGTTTACCGACCGATGTTGATGAAACTTCACCACATGTTGGGCAGCGGCTTAAGTAAACCATCGCTTAAAGAATATTGAAAATCCACTGTTAAACGGGCCCGCTATTAATTTTCAAACGTGTTTTCCTTATGGGATCTCATCTGCTTGCCGACCGAATTTGATGTGACTTCGTTACACGTTGTATGCCGGCTTGACTAAACCAACCTGCAAGCGGCTCCGCGGCGTCACGTGTCGAGGCGCGTGCTAGGGCCTACGTGACTGTCCCAGCCTGTCCACTCCTCCTCCACTCCGCTATCCCTCCACTCCTCCTCCACTCCGCTACCCCTGTCGTGGACCGCGGTGACATCATCTCCATGCCTACGTGACCGTCCGGGCCTGTTTACTCATTAGCGGTTCCGAGAACTGTTTACCGCTCTCACCGCCTACTGTACGGTACGTAGCTATGTTACTTCAGTGATTGTCATCGCTTCCTTCATTCAGTTTTTGTTTGGAGCCCAGTGTGTGTAGACGTTCTACTTCAGTGCTGTGCTAGTCCTTACCGCACCATATTCCGAGATCTGTTAAACGTAAGTATATGTAGTCTTATAAGTTGTAGTGTGGACCGCCTCAGGCCGTTTACTCATTATCGATAATTGCCGCGATTTCGAGAAATGTTCCACCGCCTTCTACTGTACGGTACGTAGCTATGTTACTTCAGTGATTGTCATCGCTTCCTTCATTCAGTTTGTGTTTGGAGCCCAGTGTGTGTAGACGTTCTACTTCAGTGCTGTGCTAGTCCTTACCGTACCATATTCCGAGATCTGTTAAACGTAAGTATATGTAGTCTTATAAGTTGTAGTGTGGACCGCCTCAGGCCGTTTACTCATTAGCGATAATTGCCGCGATTTCGAGAAATGTTCCACCACCTTCTACTGTACGGTACGTAGCTATGTTACTTAAGTGATTGTCATCGCTTCCTTCATTCAGTTTGTGTTTGGAGCTCAGTGTATGTAGACGTTCTACTTCAGTGCTGTGCTAGTCTTTACTGAACCATATTCCGAGATTTTTTAAACGTAAGTATATGTAGCTCTTATAAGTTGTAGTGTGGAAGACTATTACATTTCCCTTTATAATAAGATTCTCATTTAAGGTATGATCGTTCAGCAATTTTGAAGTCATAATGTGTAAAGAGAGGTCTGGCCTATTAATAGGAGTTGAATAATTCGCATTATGTTTTAGGGAAAACGATTCGTTAAATGTTTGAGCGAAATAATTATCTAACATTAATATTTAAACTTTTACATATCCCAGTACACTGAGCCTTGTCGTTGTTTCTTTTCAGATGGAGACGAGTGGATTTGTAATGACCTTAGAACAGTTATGTTTTATAACGATTAAAATTAATGAGTCAAACTTTAAAAATTTAAAAATAGATTCATTTCCACTCTTCTAAAATTTTTTGAGGGAAATAAAATTAGGTTTTTGCTTTCCAAGCCTTTGTGGTGGGTGGAGAGTATAGATACCCGATGTTGCAGATGGCTGTTCCTCGTATGTGTGAGGTCTGCGGTCGCGTCTTCGCTGGAAACCTGGCTCGTCACATGGCAGCTGCTCACAGGGACCGCCATTTCGACTGCAACGTCTGCGGGAGACGCTTCGGGCGAAGCGACAGCCTGCGACGCCACCTCACCGCAGTTCATCCTCCTACTCCTCACGACCAAGCGCCAGGTACGGTTTTTATGTTAAACAAGAAAAGGTGGATTGCTAGCCTCTGTGTAATTCCTCAACTTTATATTTACTGGACCTAGGTAAACTGGCGATTGAGATGAGGAAGAGGTCGTTATTTCTCTATTCAGTTCCTCACCCATCCTCACGATCAAGCGCCAGGCATGGTTTTTATGTTAAACAAGAAACCGCTAGTACTAATGACTTGTTTTCGAGAGAGTAAACGGCTTTAGTCGAGTAAACAGATTCAAGTAGTAAACAAGGGGCTGCCAGCCTCTGTGCCTCACTCTTGTATTACTGGACCCGGGTAAACTGGCGCTCGAGATGAGGAAGAGGTCGCCAAGCCTCTATACAATTCCTCACCCTTGTATTTACCGGGCTCAAACTGGTGAATGAGATGAGGAAGAGGTTGCCAGTTCCTCACCTTCATGTTTATCGGGGTCACTAATAGGACTTGTTTTCCTGTTCGCAGGCCATCCGTGTCCGTTGTGCTCCGTCGCCCTGGCGAGCCCCGAGGATCTTCACCACCACATGGAAGCGGTCCACGGTGCGATCCCGTCAGCTTCGACCTCCTCCTCCGCAACGCCACCTGTCAGAGACCCACGGCCCGAGTGCGACGCGTGTGGGCGGCGATTCTCCCGCGGGGACCTGCTCCGGCGTCACGTGCAGCTGGTGCACGCCAACGAGGTCCGCTGTCCCGATTGCGGCGCCCTTTTCCGCAGGGCAGCGTACCTCCAGCGGCACATGGAGAGCGTCCACCGCGGCATGAGGTTCACGTGCGCCTACTGCGACCGAGGCTTCACCCGGCGCTACAACCGGGACCAGCACGAGGCCCACAACTGCCCCGTCGTGAGGAACCTCGTTGTGGACGAGATGCCGCGCCTGCCCGTTCTGTCACCCGAGCCCCGGCCCAGCCGCGAGCCCCAGCCCGGACCCAGCCGCGAGCCTCAGCCCGGACCCAGCCGCGAGCCCCAGCCCGGACCTAGCCGCGAGCCCCAGCCCGGACCGAGCACGGCACCTGATGGGATGGTGGGTGGTGGCGGACTACCCACGTTTCGCCCCATCCAACGGGCGTTCCGCGGACGCCTCCTGACCTTCGGCCTGTCCCGGCCCATGGAGGACTTCTTGACCGTGGAGGACGCGCTGGTGCTGCTGTTCGACAGCGTCCTGGAACTGTTGGTCGACGTCAGGACCCGACACCCTAACATCAAGGTCAACATGTTCCTGGAATGTGAATTCGCCAACGTTCACGGAGCCACCTGTCTGCGGGCCTTCAAGACGAAGAACGTGCCTCTCACCGCCGCGTCCAACTTGGAGGACTTCCTGTCAGCGTCCTTCCACAAGTTGGAGGAAGAGAAGGAGCAGTGCCTGCTAGTGGGCAGCGGGTGGAGCTATCTCCGGATACGCGACCTGGAGATCCGCGTCAACCTCTACACCCCGTTGGGAGAACGCGGAGCCAGGTTCGTCCAGCTTCCCAGGACCATCTGCGAGACGCGTGCCGTTATCAACGTGCAAAACGTCGATGACATGTGCTTCGCGTACGCCATCCTGGCCAAGTTCGTCGCGCAACACCCGGAGAGGCCCACATCGTACACACCGGACGTCATGGCACGCTACGACTGGGTCGGCCTACGCTTCCCCGTAGCCGTGAAGGACATTAAGGTCTTCGAGAGAAGGAACGCCATCAGCGTTAATGTGTACGGGATCGAGCGCGCCATGGTGGGGAGACGCCCCGACGGATCGCCAAAGTTCCAGGACCGCGTGTTCCCGCTGAAGATCTGCAAGCGGGAGTTGGAGGATCACCGGGACTTGCTGTACGTGACCACCGGCGGGGACAGTCACTACGCCTACATCGCAAACATGAGTAGGTTAGTGCGAGCCCAGCTGACGTCCCACGTCAACGCCATCCACGTGTGTAAGCGATGCTTCGCTTACTTCGACAACCAGCCCAACAAGCTGCAACTGTCCGGTGCCGAGCGTCTGGAGGAGCACATGCGATACTGCACCGCCAAGGCTCCCCTCCGCTTGGACTTACCGAAGAAGCAGCAGATCCGCTTCGCCCACCCCGAGTACACTCGGCGCGAGAGCTTTTGCGTTTATGCCGACTTTGAGTGTGCTCTGCAGCCCGTCGCCGCTGACCCTGCGGAAGCGCCGCCCGGCACAAGGCCCCTGCAACTGCACGTCCCGTACGCCTTCGCTTACCAGATCGTGGACTCGCTCGGCCTGGAGGAGTTTGAGCCCCGCGTCTACTTCGGGGCTGACGCGTCCAAGGTCTTCATGGAGAGGTTGAAGATGGACGTGCTGGCGCTGTGGGAGTTCCTATTCAGCATGAGAGCTCTGCACCCTTCTCTGACCCGGCAGGAGATGAACGAGTACCTGGCAGCGACTCACTGCTACCTCTGCGGGAAGGAGTTCACGGACCAGGACGTCAAGGTGCGGGACCACAATCACGCCCCGCCCTACGAGTTCCGAGGAGCCGCCCACCGCTCGTGCAACCTCAGGTACCGGGAGCAGCGACACATCAACTGCTACTTCCACAACCTGTCCAACTACGACGCCCACTTCGTAGTGCGCGAGCTGGCCATCGACCCCGGCGACGTGGACGTGTTGGCCCACACGGAGGAGCGGTACATCGCTTTTACCAAGCGATTCCACTTTGGTCAACCCGGGGACAACCAACGTCAGAGCAGTTTCGCGGTGCGCTTCCTGGACACCTACAGGTTCCTGTCCATGAGCCTGGCCAACCTGGCGGCGGGACTCCCCACGGACAGGATGCGTGAGACGAGGAAGCGCTTCCCCGACGACCGGCTGTTCGACCTGGTGCGCAGGAAGGGCGTGTTCCCCTACGACTTCGTTACGTCCTACGACACGCTGTATAGGACCAGGGAGTTACCGCCCAAGGAGGCGTTCAGGAACTCCATGACCCTGGAGGACATCAAGGACGAGGAGTACGAGCACGCCCTCAACGTGTGGCGAGCCTTTGAGTGTCACAACCTCAAGGACTATGCCGACAAGTACCTGCGGTGCGACATCGCCCTGCTCACCGATGTCTTTGAGCAGTTCCGCGACACCTCGCTGGCAGAGTACGGGCTGGACCCCGCCCACTACTACACCCTGCCGTCCTACGCCTGGGACGTGATGCTCAAGACCTGCGGTGTGGAGCTGGACACGCTGCAGGACTTTGACATGTACCTGTTCGTGGAGCAGGGGATCCGGGGAGGCATCTCACAGGCCATCACCCGCTACGCCAAGGCCAACCACGACAGGTGCCCGGACTACCGCCCGGACGAGCCCACGCGCTTCCTCCTGTACCTGGACGCCAACAACCTCTACGGCTGGGCCATGTCCCAGCGCCTGCCGACCGGAGACTTCGAGTGGCTCAGCCGAGAGGAAATCCAGGCGTTGGACGTCGCGGCGCTGGACGCAGAGGCCGATCGAGGCTACATCTTGGAGGTGGACCTCCACTACCCCGCGCGCCTACACGACCTGCACAAGGACCTTCCCTACTGCTGCGAGACGAAGCGTCCGCCAACAGGGAAGTTCCCCAAACTGTTGACGACCCTGGACGACAAGACGCACTACATCTGTCACTACAGGGTCTTGCAGCAGGCGCTGCAAAACGGATTGGAGCTGGTCGCGGTGCATCGGGCGATCTCCTTTCGCCAGTCGCGGTGGTTGGAACCGTACATCCTGATGAACACGGAGCTGCGGAAGAGGGCCAGGACGAAGTTCGAACAGGACTTCTTCAAGCTCATGAACAACGCGGTCTTCGGCAAGACCATCGAGAATGTACGGAAGCGCCTCAACGTGAAGCTGGTGTGCACCCCGGAGAAGTTTTCCAAGTACGTCGCCAGATCCAACTTCCTGGACCGGACGTACTACACGGAGGACGTGGCCCTGGTGCATCTGTCCAAGGTCAACATCGTGTTGGACAAGCCCGTCTACGTAGGCATGACAGTCCTGGAGCTGAGCAAGTGGCTCATGTACGAGTTCCTGCGGAAGATGAAGGAGCGCTACGGTGACCGCCTCACCGTGGACTACATGGACACGGACAGCTTCGTCTTTGACATCGTGTCCCAGGACGTCTACGCAGAGATGAAGGAACACCTGGACGATTTCGACACCAGCGGATATCCGAGGTCTCACCCCTGCTACAGCCCCGTCAACGCCAAGGTCATCGGAAAGTTTAAGGACGAGTGCAACGGCCTGTCCTTATTCGAGTACCTCGGCCTGCGGTCCAAGCTGTACTTTATGGACATCGAGGACGCGGCGACAGGCGGCAGCAAGGCTCTCAAGCGGGCCAAGGGGGTGGCGAAGGGCGTTGTCAAGAACGTCCTCACCCCCGACGACTACAGAGAGTGCCTGTTTGACGGGGTCCAAAAGCACACCACCAACGTCCGCTTCCAGTCCCACTTACACCGGGTCTACACCGTGGAAGTGGACAAGCTGAGCCTCAGCCCGACTGACGACAAGCGGTGTGTCCTCCCCGACGGCATCCACACTCTGCCGTGGGGACACAAGGACGTCCCGCCACTACCGCCAGCCAGGAGAGGAGGAGATCGACCTCAGCGGATGGAGGTGGACGGTGAGGAGGAGGAGGAGCGCCAGGACGAAGACGAGGAAGAGGAATTCCCTGTTTAGATTTAATATTAATTTTAAGAAAAATTTGTAAATAGTATTTGTAAGAAAATATAATAGCTTTATGTACAGCACGAACCTGAGTTGTTTATTTCCTCCCCTTTGCTCACTCAAAAGTCACAAGCCGTTAGGCTCGGAAAGGCGTTATGGGCCGTTTGGCCCGAGCCGTGCAGCTTAAAAAGCCCCCGCCAACCGGGAGCGATTGGCGGCGCGTGTCGGGGGACGGCCCTGAAGGAGTTGCCCAGGAAGGAATTACTCAGCGGTCTGCTGACGCTCAAGGTTGCACCCTCGAATTGCTCAGCGGTTTGCTGATGTCCGAGGGGTCTCGTGACGCGCCCTCTTTGGCGACCTTCACTGCCGCTTGGCGGGGGCTCAGCCAGTGACACGCGCCGCTGGTATATAAACCTGAGGTCCAGCCCCGCTGCCTCAGTTTTGCTAATTTTTTTTAAATTTAGTAAGGAGAAAGGAGAAATGAAAACACAAGCTTTATCATTATGAGGCATGTATTGTACAGTAATAAGGTTACATACACATACTACAAAAACCTTACAAATTAGTTTTAAGCGAATATGGAGTGACTTCCTTCATTCAGTTTGTGTTTGAAGCTCAGTGTGCGTAGACGTTCTACTTCAGTGCTGTTCTAGTCCTTACCGCACCATACTCCGAGATCTGTTAAACGTAAGTATATGTAGTCTTATAAGTTGTAGTGTGAACCACCTCAGGCTGTTTACTCATTAGCGATAATTGCCGCGATTTCGAGAATTGTTCACCGCCTTCTACTGTACGGTACGTAGCTATGTTACTTAAGTGATTGTCATCGCTTCCTTCATTCAGTTTGTCTAGTGATGTTGCAAAGTAAACACAAACATGGCTAGTGCAATTGAAGTGGATGAATCAGTCCAGACGTTGTTGAAGGAGTTGGAAGCGATGGAAGGCTACAGCACCATGTACTTTTCTCCACGAAGTCCTGAACAACCACCGCCAGCACCATCACTGAAACGGTCAGTCGCCACACCATCGAAGCTGGCGACCTGGAAATGTCCATACTGTGAGGAGTCGTTCACGTCGCGAGATGGACTTCGTCTTCATCATCGTCAGCACCACCTCTGTGTTAGAAGGAAGCGAAGAAACAATCGTTCCTCACAACCGAGATCGTTCATACCAACCTCAGCAGGAAGAGGTCCGCAGAAAGTCAACACATGTATTGATAGCAGTTGTATAAACGACATTGAAAGTGGCAATGCTCCGGAGATATCTGAAGACTTTGCATCACCATCATCCAACCAAATAACCGAAGGGGGAGGTTCCCAGAACGTCAGCATATGTGCCGATAGCAGTTGCATAAACGACAACAGTATAAGTGTCAATCACCCGGAACTACCTGGAGACTTGGAGCTTGTGGAAAAAGATTCGAACGATTCACCACCGACTGTCAGTTGGGTAGATTCCGGTTATCAACATACAGTACAAAATCCCGCCAATCAGGGTAATGTGTTCTTGAACATCCAGTTACATCATAGAGGTCAGTATACACATGGTTGCAACTTATATTTGGATGAAAATAAAGACTATGAAATCTATATTATGATTATGAACATTATAACGCGATTGGAAAACCTTTGGGTGGACCGTTATTCAGGAGTCCCCAGAGTCACTGGTTTGACATATACAGTGAAGCCGGTGGTGATAAAGCGTGCAACTGGTAGTAATGAGGGTATCACACAATCGGCGGAGACTGCTTCCGCCCGCGATGAACACCACCCAGATTGACAAGCGCCTGGTGGTAGTCTCTACAACAGGTATCGACTCCAGGGCTACGGTACTTCTGTTTATGACCACTACTGCCTCACCTACCTGTACTGTCGGACGGTCCTCGATATACCACTCAGCGACTACGTGCAGCTCTTCGACCCGGTCGCTCCCACCATAACGAAGCACTGGTCCGTAGGCTCTTCTACTCCATCTTCGCTTAAGTCTATTTTTGTGTAAATACCTTTTGAGTTCTTGATTGTAATATGTTTGTGTGTATATTCTTATTGTGTTTCAATAAATGTTGTTGTTTCTCGTTAACTGTTGTTTTCACTTGTCTTTCTCTTTAGTATTTAAGAAAGAATATCGAATTTTTAACAATTTTGAAAGTTTTGTTTTGAAAACATGATAGTTTTACAAAATTCAGTTTGCATTAGAAGAGTCTTTTGAAAGTAAATGTCAGGGAAATGCAAGGGGTAGTAACAACACAGATGTATGCTGTAAACTAAACTGTTTGACTATATTTGCTTACGAATACTATTTACAAAATATACTTAATTATATTTAAAAAAATTAGCCTAGTTCTGTTTACACCGGGAACTCTTCGTCCATGTCCTCCTCCTCATCCACCTCCATAGGTCCGCCTTGCTGCTCCTCGAGATTGTCTCGACTTCTTGCTGCGGGCAGTGGTGGGATGTCCTTATGCCCCCAAGGTAAGGTGTGGATACCATCAGCCAAGATGTAGCGTTTATCATCGGCCGGGCTCAAGGATAGCTTTTCTACTTGTACGGTGAAGACACGGTGCAGGTACGACTGGAAACGGGTGTTGACGGTGGTTTTCAACACCCCGTCAAACAGACATTCCCTGTAGTCGTCAGGGGTTAGGACGTTTTTAACAACCCCCTTGGCGACTCCCTTGGCTCGCTTGATCGCCTTGGATCCGTTGTCTTCGTCCTCAGCCTCCTTTCTCTCTTGCAGGCAGTGATCGGTTTTACAGATGACGTCTGAGGTGATGCCAATGTCTGATCACTAGCATTATTGTTCATAACCTCAATCTCCTGAATAAACGATTTGATATAGTCGTCCGCAGAAGCGTAAGCGTCCATGTTCACGTCCTTACCGTGTGACTTCAACCGTACTACGGACTGGTGGTGCGTCTGCTCACCCTTGAAGTAAACTGTATGCACTCGCTGTGACACATCTTGTTGCAATAGGTTAGATGTTTGATTTTTTCACCCAACATCAGTTCCAACGGTCTGCGGAATCTTATTTCATCTATTGCGATTTGAGTCCACGATAATTGTTGTACATCCTCACAGGGCTCGTAAGTGTACTGTGTATTTAGCTCCTCGTTAAATTTAACAGTCTGTTTTGTTTTCTTCATAGTTATATTCTTTTACATGATATTCAATATTTTTGTTTTCTTCATAAGTATGCTGTTTCGTATGATATTTTCTCTCAAACACATCTCTCGCTCTATCCAAAACTAACTTGATTGCGAGCCTTTCTCGGATGTTGTTACGTTTATAACGTATTTTGTTCATTGATATGGTGATTACTTTTCTTGCATCATCCGCACTGGTCATCTTTGGAGCACGTATCGACTGTTACTACCTGACAAGCGTTGAAGGTTCTGGAACGTGTCCACAAGCGCAGACCTATACATTGTCAATGATATGTTCAACTATATTCATGAAATTGTGCGAGGTTAGGTGTTGTTGTATCTGCAGTCAATGTGCATGCCGTAACTATTCATCACTTCTTTAGCCTTATTCACTATGTTTATGCCGTTGGGGACATTTTCTCTACAGTAGCACATTGTAAATCCTTCTTCCTTTGCTTTTTTCAAGGCTTGTTTGAAATTTCTCCTCTGTGTTCGAATGCACTTGTATTCACAAACTCCGTACTGCTCTAGAAGGGTTTCCCTAATCATTACACAAAATATATGCTTCAGATTTACATCTTCAGGCAACACTGCCACTTTAGGTGTCTGTTCGATCAGCGTTTGATTCATGGATTGGTTTTCCATACACAATATATCATTTGTAGTTTTAAACTCGGAGTTTGTTTGATCTAGCTTTCGGTTATTTGTTAGCGACTTCGTAAGTGATTGTAGCAGCCTTTGGTTCTCGTTTATAAGTCTGTACTGACCATTTTTTTTTTTTTTTTCTAATGGATGGCAAAACTTCTTCAAAGATCCAATCTTGAAACTTCTCAGCAATGTGCATTTTAGATTTCATAAGTAACGAATATAATCCCGGCTCTTTAAGAAAGATTGAATGTTTCTCATTATAGGTTAGGGGGAGATCTTCGCTCCCCCATACTTCAGGAATTGTTTTGCGATATTTTTCTCTAACATGTACTCTGATTGCTTCTTTAGGGTTAGCGTAGCCCAATATTGTAGCTACATCCTTAGCTTTGAACCATGGATTATCGCTGCTGTCAAACAGTACAGACAAAGGCTGATCATTAAACACATAGGCGGTTAACTGGTTCATTTTATAGGTTAGATCAAAACGTCGGGTGAACACTCTGACAGAACGTCACACAGCAACACTATTACACAAACACACACTTCAAACTCCCGAACAAGAATGAGCCCGTGGGTGTTTGACAACTGGTGTTCGGTTGATTTAATTTTCTATTTTTATTTCTTTAAGGTACAGGGATCGAGGGAAGGGAGAGAAGGGAAATCTCCTCTTATTAGAAAGATTTTCTTCTAATCCCTAACATGAAAAGCTTTTGTGGCCTTGAAAGAGGCCGATTATGATGGTGGAATCAGGTGGAGGCTAAGGTGTTGGGAAATATTTATTTTTTAATGTTGAAAAACTTTGTTATTTCATCTGGGTGGAGTTCATCCGTTCGTTGATTCCACCACATTTCAACAAGCATCATGTACTTCTGCTCATGTTCAATGGCGTAGATGTGCTCCTCTTCAATAGGGTAGAAATTCATCTTGTAGTCCATGTCCCGCTGTCAATATTCCCATTCCAAGTCGTCCAGCGGACAATGGTTCCACATGCTGTTGATTCCCCGTTGTTTGGAGTACAGAGCGTCGTCAAGATCTTGGATGGTTGAATACACCTTTGGTTCATGAACGTGCTTGAACTTTTTGTCATTGCGCCATAGCCTCTTTTTATGGAAATGCTTCAAGGTGCAATCATCGTCGTCCTTTTGGTTGTAGAATTCATCACCTTCAAAGTAATCATCTTCATCGTCAAATGGCCTCTTCTTATCATTGCTATTCATTGACGTTTCCGCTGCAACACATACATCTTCCAACTCGACGTCTGTGATGGCACAATCCCACTCGATGTTGTCCATGATCTCTTCGTAGCTGTTGTCGCTTCAGAACTCAAGGTGTATCACAGAGACGGCAATACTTCGCCCGCACAGTAAGAGCTCCAAAGACAAACTGACTAAACCCTTGAGGACGCGCTCATAAATAGCACTCCGGTCGGGAGGAGGCCTCGGCCGTGGAACTTTCCACCGCATCGCCCTCCAGAGGAGCTTGGTAGTGTAATGTAAGCGGTAAACAGTTCCCGGAACCGCTGATGAGTAAACAGGCTGGGACAGTCACGTAGGTCCTAGCACGCGCCTCGACACGTGACGCCGCGGAGCCTCACTTGCATGCTGATGTCGGTCGGGGGGGGGGGCGCTCCTCACTTGCGTGCTGATTTCGGTCCGGGGGGGGGGGGCTCCTCACTTGCGCGCTGTCAGTCGGGGCTCCTCACTTGCGTGCTGCCAGCTGGGGGCTCCTCACTTGCTCCTCACCTACATGCTGATTCCGGGTGATGACGTCACCGGGGTCGGGGCTCCTCACTTGCGTGCTGATTTTGGTCCGGGGGGGGGGATCCTCACGCCAGGTGATGTCGCGAGGCAGGTATATCCTCTCGCCAGTTGATGTCGGGAGCAGGTATATCCTCTCGCGTGGAAGAAGCCTATGTTAGGTTTCCACCAGTTGGTCAATACAATAATAGCTTGTTTACGTCGTTGACTGATTTGAAGAGGGCTTTCCACTGAGAGGTGAAAGCTTCTGGAACATTCCACTTGTTTACAACGCAGAAATAGCTTGTGTATTAGCCAAACCCTCATTCTCTTGTCGACAACTAACAGAGAACCATGTCGGACATCACATATGTCATGTGCTGCCCCTACACTGTGGCTGTTGCATTTCAAAAAATAGAAGATGAAATGCAAAGTGGATTGATAATCCTCCGCCTTGGCTATATCGAGGAGGATGGAAGACTTCACTATTTCCCCCGGTGGTTTACCGCCAATGTGCCAGTGGAGCTGGACCTTGTAAAGCAGAGGGTGAATGGCTTTTTGGCAAATGGTGTTTCAGCTGTGGTAAGCTACCGGGGGATTCAGCTTGAATAAGCTGTTATATTCATGATTTTAATACATATTATTTTTTATAATATTAACTTAATAAACTAAAAAGAAAAATATATAAATTGATAAACTAAAAAGTTGAAAATAAGGTCGGGAGGAGGCCTCGTGCGACGCGCACTCGTCGGAGGAGTGAGGGGTCTAGAAGGTCGCTGATGAGTAAACAGCCCCGAGCGGTCACGTAGGCCCTAGCGCGCCTCGACACGCCGCTCGGGGGGGGGGGTTGCATCCTCACCGCGCCTTTGCTGGTTTTGAACCATCGTGAGGGGTCTAGAAGACCACTGATGAGTAAACAGCCAAGATCCCATGAGGAAAAAGCGTTTAAAAATTAATAGTGGGCCCGTTTAAGGGTGGATTCTCAATTTTCTTTAAGGGATGGTTTACTTAGACCGCCTCCCGGCATGTGGTGAAATTTCGTCAAAATCGGTCGGTAAACAGCCGAGATCCCATAAGGAAAACACGTTTAAAAATTAATAGCGGGCCCGTTTATAGGCGGATTTTCAATTTTCTTTAAGGGATGGTTTACTTAGGAGGGCACCCGGCATGTGGTGAAGTTTCATCAAAATCGGTCGGTAAACAGCTGAAATCCCATAAGGAAAACGCGGTTATAAATTAATAGCGGCCTTGTTTGATGGTGGATCTATGGGGTTCTTACGTCATTCGCTTCCCTGGGGATAGGCCTACACTCTGGAAAAAGTCCCGTGGGAATCGGTGGATAAATAGGCTAATTATTAATTTTCGAAAGTTTTTTCCTCATCACGAAAAGTGCTGCTGGCGACCGGGGGGGGGGGGTCGGAGCTTGGCTATGGGGGGGGGGGGGGTGCATCCTCGCATCCTCACGCCAGGTGCCAGGCTTAAGTTAGGTTAATGGGTCACGTGACGGGGGGGGGGGGGCATCCTCGCATCCTCACGCCAGGTGCCAGGCTTAAGTTAGGTTAATGGGTCACGTGACGGGGGGGGGGGGGCATCCTCGCATCCTCACGCCAGGTGCCAGGCTTAAGTTAGGTTAATGGGTCACGTGACGGGGGGGGGGGACGTCCTCGCGTCCACGCGTCCACACCGCGCCTTTGCTGGTTTTGAACCATCTAATGCCCCCTACTATGGTCAAAACCAAAATTAAGTTTTTTTTTAATTTTTAGGGTGAAAAATGCAAAAAACTGAAATTTGGAAAATTTAAAACCCCCATAAACCCCCCTTCCCATGGTCTGATTTTTCTGGGTTTCGACCTTAAAGTCATGAATGTCATTTTACACATTTGAGCCAAAGTTCATCGAAATCTGACGTTTTTTACTCAAGTTATCGCATTCACGGATATATATATACATATATATAAATTTGAACGAATAGTGTTTTTGGCATCTGGGGACCTCAAAACAAAAAGTTATCATGGTCTCGGGCTTAAGTCTTACCATGAGACCTACGGTAATAGCTTCTTCCCTATAGGGGAAATTCGCTAAAATGATCATGGTCTCGGGCTTAAGTCTTACCATGAGACCTACGGTAATAGCTTCTTCCCTATAGGCGAAGTTCGCTAAAATGATCATGGTCTCGGGCTTAAGTCTTACCATGAGACCTACGGTAATAGCTTTCCCTATAGGGGAAATCGCTAACAAATTTATGACAATTAGGACAAGAATTATTTTAGTGATCAAAACATTATTTACATAAACTTCCTATTTGCATACAATCATTTTATCACATCCATATTCTAAATAACACTTTGTACAACTACTACTCACTTAGCTCAAATTAATCACAATATAGGAACATCACAATTTTTTTTAACTACCTGTTGTGTGAAATTGAAACTTGAGTGTTAGTTATTATTCCACTAACAATAAATTCGCACCAACACCATAACATTATAACCTCCACGTGATAAGTAGCCTATACAATGAGCGTTGGCTATCCACATACTGTTTGTTTTCAACGTTGGGAGAACAACGGGGCTTAATGTGAACTCCACCCGCATTACAATGAGCGAAGGGTGGAACAATGGCAGTAATTAGGTCACCACCGGAACCGAGAACATTTCTTGTTCATGCACAACCTTATAATATATGTTTAACAAAATATTACAACTTTCACAGTTAATTATTGGCTACCTTCCACTGCCCATAATTCTGAAATCAATTTATAACTTTTGTGAGTAAAGTACACATCGTACGTGTTTGGTGGAATGTTCTCCGATGGAAGGGTGAAATAAAGATACGGTTGGGGTTCGAAAGTTGTACCTTATTCATTTAAAAGTAAAAAGCACCTTGCTCAGACTTTGCATCTCTTTAGAACTACGTCTTATCTATGCTATGACTCCTTCGCCGGAAATAGCAAAATCAGTTGTTTTCCTAATTAAAATCGTTCATAAAAATCTACTACTTGCCATAAAGTTGGGTAACGTTATTTTTGAGTAAGGATTTTTGGTAAGGATTATTTTTGAGTTTGGATGATTGCGTCAAAATTGTATTGCTTACCGTCAGAATTCAAACAAAAACTTTACCCTGGCTGTTTCGGATGCCAGACCCGTCAATGGAATCACCTCCAAAACGCCCGTAGCACGAGATTACAATTTTGGACTGCGTTCTAACGCCTCAAGTATAAAACAGTTGAATGTGTGCTAACGTTCGTGATAAACCTAATTAGCATATTTTTAAGTAATCAAGTAATTAAATCGAACTTTTTCTTTACTGTTGATAAGGGAACATTAAATGCCAGTGGGGTGGAAAACTAAGAATAAATTACAGTGTTAGATGTGTGATGACATATCGAGACATGAGTGTACCAGTGTACCTATCATGAAACAATTTAATATGTTAAACGTCAGATAGGACGTCTGACAAACGGTCCTAAATGTCCACATATGCATATGATAAATTGTAAAATAATGTATACAAAATATTTCAAATCATACTTTAATATTTTTTTTCATGCAGTGATAAATATTTAAAAAATCAAAGGTAAAAAAAACTGTTGTCTAACGTTACAGTAATATTTTAGCTTTTCAGCAAAGGTATCTGAAACACGATGCTTCCGTTATAAATAATAAATACGTATTCCCTCACAAATATTTTTCCTTTAAATGAATGTTTAGCTTTTACTACTTCGTTACACACCAAGTTACTTATTCATGGACGAGGATTACTCATGGTATTATTGTTGTGAAACTTACTTCAAATGGCGTACATCTTTGCCGGTAGACAGCTAACTTAATTTAATTATTTAAATCTGTTTTACAAACTTTGGTAACAGTTTCCACTTACAAGGTATAATTGTTTTCACAGAATCGTCTTTCTTTTTCCCGACGAAATTGAAAAACTAGATTTGTTTTTCATCAAAAATTAATTCATGCAAATGGGCTTTATGACAACGTTACTCCTTTGATTTGATAAATTTCGTAAGAAGGTTTATTATTTAATAAAAAATAACCACTGTCAACTACTTTAGCCCAGATTTGCGATTTAATTTATTTTCCGGATGTTTAGTATTAGCTACTCAATAATCTCGATATCCACATTATAATGTCTTAAGTTAGTGAAATTACTATAAAATAGTATTTAGCACAACATTGAGAATATTAATGCATCTGAGTTTATTAATAAATACAAACGTATTTTGTAGAAAATAGGAGTTTAAATAATGTAATGAAAAATAATCAGAAGCTTTAACTTTGCCTAGAAAAGTCCTTATCTTGTGATTCTTAAACATATCACCACACTAATAATACTTTACAATTTTGTTTTTGTGTACCTGTTATGGTGTTAGGTATGTTTTAAAATGTGAGCACAATATTATTCTTTCCAAATTAGTTTCCAAATTACATTTTTCTGGAAGCTATTTAAAACTCATTTTAAACCAATTAGTTAAAACAACGATTGGATGTGATCGATATAACTATAAGGCTAGTTTGTAAAAAAGAAAGAACAGAATTCTTTATAACTAATAGTATAGGATGAATTATAGTATAGGATAATTAACGTATTGTATTGTATAATTATAATAATTATTGTAAGGTATTAATAACGCATTACACTACACAACCAGTGGCAACTAATATGATACATAATCAATTATCTTTCGTGCGGCAGAATAATACTCAGTTACATTATAAACGATAGATAAACTGCCCCTAATTATAAAAGTGGATCATCAGTTAGAGGTAGTAAATTTCGAACGAGAAAAAAATGCTACGGATACATCTAAGCTTTTAAACCACCAACCGGAACAGGCTAAAGCGGTCCATGAATATCGTTGTTGATGAGACAGATATTATGAGCAGAGACGCTTCAGCCAAGAGGCCTTCAACACGTCTCCAACCCCGCATTTGCCACTTGAATCTGCGTCTTGACTAACAAGAGGTTCGGGAAGAGTTTCCAATAGGCTTAGGTGTGAAAGTGATATCAGAAGTGTCCAAGATACTTGTTTACCCATAAATACTGTATTCCCAAATATAATATTGTTTACCCAAATACTGTATTAAAATCATGAAGTACAATCATGCTATCTCGGGAGACATTCAACATTTTTAACAGTGACAAAAGATGGTACACCTGAAGTTAATATCACAACGCAAATGTAATCAGTTCATTTTAACTTAGCAAAGTAAAGATAAAACAAACAAATATTGCCTTTCAGTTATGAATACAAGGTTTTTTGAGGAATTTTTACTGTCTGTCATTTTGGTTAGGGAAGAGATGGCGGTCTCTAGTTTTCACCATTTATCTACTGTTTTACAGTTCTTTAAAATGAGGGGTCACTCAAAGGGGGTTTATATTTCAAAATTGTGAGTTGCCCCCTATTTCCTCTATTTTTGAGGGACACTCAAAATTGTAAATAATATCAAATGATACAAATGACACCTTAATGACACAAATTATACTATCACTACCCAAAATATGGAGGGGGTCCTGACTTGTTATTCGCCCTGTGCTTACTCCCTCATACACCACAAATTAAGACGATACATATTTTCAGCCCGTAGGGAGATAATTTGAACGAAATTGGTTGTAACTTAGTTGTAATAAAAATCTTCCCCACAGCCATAACCGATTTCTTAATTTATTTTACTAATAGATTTCTTAGCGTAAATTTACTAAACTATGGCAGTAAATGTTTACTTGACAATGATACGCGTAATTAAGATACAGTTACACTTTTCTTTAAAGACATAGGAATTAAATTTATAAAGTCTCTCTCATACCCATAATATTTCCTAACTTCACGATATATGTCTAAAGCAAATATCAATATTGAGGAATAAAACATATTTCGTAAATTGCGTGGGGTGATGTATACACAATTAGTGGGTTATTTCTGTTATTTAATCAAAACTTGTCGTTATGAAATTGTGTGCTACTGGAAGTGGTCCTCGAGTAAGAGAGACCCTCTGGTGCACCACAATTACCTTAATTAACTCATCGCCGCTGAACACGGACACAAAGTTCTCCTCTTGTCTTGTCGTAGCCCAGTTAGAAAACAAATAAGTTCGTTTTAATCTGTTGGTCCTTTAATCTTTGACTACAAATACTGAAGTAGACTTCTCATTGCCATTGTAAAATGTGTCCCTAGTTTTGTGTATGCCAGGATTGAAAGAGGTTGTTGTTTACAATAATCACCAACTCAAAGGGGGTTTATATTTCAAAATTGTGAGTTGCCCCCTATTTCCTCTATTTTTGAGGGACACTCAAAATTGAGTGTCAACTCATACTGCTGTCAACTATTACTTATCCTCTCAAGGGGGGATAATACAACAGTTGGTATGTCAAGAAGCAAACATAAGTTGATTATCACTTGCTTTCTGGGGCGGAGATATTTAAAAGTTAACGTAGTAAATATCTAAAATATAAATTTGACAGCAGCACAATCTGTCGGTGACCCAATCAAACTACTTCAATTTTAAATTCTAGCATACACTAAAAGTGGGACAGCTGGTCCATATGGATGGGATGTCTCCTTCAGTATTCATAGTCAATGCTTTAATGTTGTAGAACTACTGATGAATTTAACTCGTTTTAAATTACAAAGCAAACTTTTAACAATGTTAAAGTTATATAAAAAACTAGTTCACCTCACAGCATGGGTAGAATAAATTTAAACCTTTTAAAATAGGATTATAAATACCATCTGTAATTTTGCATATTTCCTGTCCTGAAGCATCTGGACCATTTTGTTTTGTAATTACAGAAATGTAATAAGGTCGAGTGGGAGTGTGGGATGGGTGTAGTTTTAAGGGGAAATAATGGGGTTATTAAAACGTCCTTCTTTGGTTTAGAAAACAAGGTTTCAGTGTTAAATTCCTTGAATAATACTTACGATATTTAATAAAACTTAATATGATATCTTTGAAAATACCCATTCTATAATTCTGAAAGAGAGGTAATCTTTTTTAGTTCTTTATATTGTTAATAATATTTTCGGAATTCTTCAATATATGCTGAAATGTCATATTATGACAATAAGCTTGATTAATTTAAAAGAATAGTTTAGAGGAAATGGTTTTCACTGCAAACAATTTTTGCTTGAAGTCATAAACTACGTCATGAAATACAGGAGAAATAAATTTTCCAGAATAGCTATACATTTGCTTGATGAAGCTACATTTTTTCAAATGACCTTTAATATTCACGTTATAAAACAGTTCGTGATACAAATTTACAAGTTTTCATTAATTGTCTAGAATGTAAATATATTATAAGCGTAAATATAATTTTGTGGGCTGTAAGACATATTTAAATACATCCCATAGTATAACACGTACTACACTGTTCAAGAAGTAGTTACTTTAAAACAATTTATTTAAAACTAAGACTAACAAATTTATTAATAAATAACCTATGTTAGGCAATAAATGTATTGAAAAAGTATAATATATACTCTACAAATTAATTAATATGACTAACACAAGCCTATAGGATTAAAAACATAAACGAAAGTTTACTTCAATCAGGATTTGTGTTTTAATCATGACAGATTTTCGCTAAAATTAATTTATAAAACATAGGAAATCTTAGCATTAACACACTGCTTTTAATATTGCATTAATTGACAGGGGAAATTTCACTACTGTTATTTGATAAGTAGCTTGCCAGCAATTAGATATAACTTCAAAATAATCTGAAATTCTTTGCAAATTATTGTAAAACTAGCTTAGTTAGCAGTTAAACAGCAACAAAACTATTTTTTACATTTTTGATTTTGTATTACATGTATACATGTGTGATCCGCTTTCAATTATTCATAAATTCATATTCATAATTCAATTATTCATAAAACGGAAATAACCTTCGGTGATAAGGTGTTGCAGTAAATCATCTTCCCTCTGTGAACATATATTTAAATTTAACTATTCATAAAAATAATATTTTATGTATAGTATTTCAATATAAAAATACACTATTGCTAGGATTTAGCAATTAATCAAAACCACACAGTAGCAGTACTTTACATTTCCTACTACATTTTCAACGTCTACATTATTTTGGATGCAATTATTCAGCAATGTCGATATATACCTACTCTTACTGTATTTTCATCATACTTAGGTTTGATCTTTAAACATAACCTCTACGTTCGGGTGCTCTGTCCATTAATTTTAACGCTAATCTTTGGTGCTCTTTTGAGGTGGCAAAACCTGACAATCCTAATTTATCTCTGGGCTGTCGAAGTTTTTGTTTATTATCCTTTTGTTTTTTTTTTGCCATCAAGAATGTCCTATGAAAATATGAATTTTATATGTTATTACATATTACCTCCTCACGCAAAAACACTCTAAAGCCATAAAATTCACCAGAATTCTGTGTTTGTCTAAGAAGTAATTATTAACTTAATTTATCATGTCATTGACGTATTAATATGATTGTCTAACCATCTGTATGTTATAATTGAAACGCTCTCAGTGCAATTTCTAATTAACCTGAAAAATCAATCGCTTGCATTTTTTAACTATCTGCCTATTTGCTCAGTGAGTTATAGGTTAGGGTGACAACGATCCTATCGAGCTAATTCATTAGTTCCATGACACAAATGAACCTCATCCATGTTTTATAGAGGGGTGGAGACACTAATGAGAATGTCACACTTAAATATTCACTTTACACTTTACACTGTGTTAGCTTAATTTATTTGTGCATAGTAATTACAGTTCCAATTTTGAGGGTAAATATTATACAAACGAATTTAATGGAAAGCAGTCCAAATCAAATCATTTGGACATGAACCGTAGTAACATCAATATAATTTGTAATGAATACTCCAGGAATTGAACCCTTGATCTCTTGAAGAGAAGTCCAGCTCACGTTAGGCTAGCCCAAGTTAGGCTAGTAATAAGATCCTAATGTATGAGGCTAAACTATGTTTTAATTATTATATAGAATAATACAATGCTGCAACAAACAATTTTAAGATCACACAAGTAGTAAACTAGTCAACCCTTTTCAATGTAGATGATAAAATGTAATTTTTAATTTTTAAGACATACGTCATTAAAGTTTTAAAAACTATTTTCATATTAGACTATCACTACAGGCAAGACAAATGCTCCCAAAGGTAAAAAATTAATGATTTCAGTAAAAATGTATTACTATGTCTAAACAAAAGTTGTATCTCGGCAATTGTTCCTCGAAACAATACAACTGAGTAATAATGTAACAATTATGTTGGGAAGCAGAATCTCTTCAATCAGACAACGTGCTTAGAGCGGCCAACAACAGGAGTTGGAATGCAAATTAAAATACTGGACCTAACAATATACCATTACAACTTGCTCTGAAGAATTTCTCACTTTCAAGTAAGAAATCAAAAAATTCAATATTAGGTTAATACGTTATTTATCATAATGCAATGATAACTGAGTTCCATAAATATAAATTACAAAGCAGTTTATAATCCCGATGTAAATTTGGGCTTTTTACTTGTACACAAAAATTTAGAAGAAATCTCTACGAAATATATTCTTTATATTTTTAAACATACGAAAATAATCTTGGCAGTTTGTAGGCATTCTGTTTAACAACCTTAAATAATTTCCAGCAAGTTTTACATAATGCATTCTATTCAAGTTATACTTCACTAATGACAGTACATGTAAACAATAGAATGAATAAAATACCCTAAAAATATCATATGGTCCCAAGCATATTACCTTAATCGAATGTTCTGCTGAATCACCTCGAATGTTTGGATTTTCTCAAAGTTAAAGGTTGCGTAGTTACCCATGATTTAAAATCATTTTTTTACGCACGCCAAACACACTGCCACAACCCGTGGCTCACTACGTGAGCTCATCCAATTATTTAAAATGTCGATGTTATATATGATCATCCGGGCAAGTGTGATGTCGATAACTTGGTTTCAGCCCCCTTTTTATTAATAATTATTTTTTTATGTCGACCATATGGTCATGCGGACAAGTTGCATGTCAATAAGTTGGTTTCAGCCACCTATTTATTAATAATTAATATTTGAAATTTCGATAATATTGTCATCCGGACAAGTGTCATGTCGATCATTTGGTGGACCCCCGAGTTTAGTTCCTAGTGTCATACTATGTCATATTCTCATTTAATTTTCTACTCTTTCTCATGATTTATATTCTTTTCAGGTATAATACCGAGAGCCAAATTGAATTCTTAGACATACAAGTTGCTGTTACTCTGTTGCTAAACCCGCATATTAAATACTATGACAAAATTAAAGTGTTATCATTATATTATGAGCAATGAAAGACTGTAATATTGAATTATTGCAAATTACCAGTTGTCCTAATAAATAAAACTGAAAATATCCAAACCAACGTTTGAAAATGCGCCCTCTTACAAGACGTTATTTAATAACACCAATATTGGGTTCCTTTTTCTCTCAAACAATTTCAAAAATTCAATTTAATCTGATGGAAAATGTACAGTAGTCAACATGTATTTGTATTATTACTGTAGCAATATAATCGGCGGAACAAATTAAAAATTCCTTACTATTTAATGAAATCTATTCATGCTCTGATGGCGAATTTTGCCGATAGCAATCTGTGCGCTAAGAATTTCGTTCTGCCGTGCAATTGAAGTACGTAGCTTGTTGTTTAACACGTTCGCGGCATCGTCTAACATTGTGGAAATAATTTTGTTCACCCTTTTACCTTACCACAAAGGGAGTTGAATTCACTATACCTATATAACATTTTTGAGAAAGGTAAACCATGGTTTATTGTTATACATACAAACATAAACTAACTAATTGCAACGCAACTTAAAATTGGATTAAGGATTATGTTTGAATTATATAACTCCCTAAATTCAATTTATTAGCATGAAAGGTTTTAGTTACATGTTAAAACAAGTTAGATGTACAAATACTAATTAAATGAACACCCACATAGTGAACAACAACTGAATGAACATTCTTAATCTCAACTATTTTTCTACAAATTATACAATTTCTACAATGCATAAGAGATGATTAAAAACAAAAACAGCTGACATTATGTTAAACTAATTTTGACAGTAAACCACAGATTTGCAAATTATAAATATGTATAAATAAAGTCTTAACAGTTTTATCTCAGACTTAAACAAATTAGAAACATTAAATCAGTTTATGTTTGTTTTATTTCTATTTCATGATTTTTGTTTTATATTGGGTATATTCAGGACAATTATGAAATGAAACAATTCTTCATTCTCAGAAATACAATTACCAAACAATAACTAATAACTAATGATACACAAGCGATACGCTAATAGTCTAACATTAATTTTTAGTAATAATTTGGTCTAACAGCATATTGCACTATAATATAACAAATAAAAGCCAAGGGAAAATGTCTAGATGGGAGGAACCCTGAGCACAGACAATGTTTGTACTTCCTATGTAAGCTGGGAAACTTATCTAATGTCTTGGTCATTTTGTCTCTGCAATACTAGCTAGTAATGAGTTTGAATGTCAGTACAAAAACTTACTTATTTTATATCTCAAAAAAATTTCATCTAAACATATATTTTTAGTAATAAGGTTATATTTAATTAAGTAAATTTGAGTAGTCTGCGTAGTCAAAAATACATTATTTGGAATTTGAATATTGAATAGTTTGACACAACCTGGTTTTGAAATTCTTAGTTTATTTTAAATTATTTGTTTTTAAATCACTCGGTGTGAGGGAAGACAATAGGAGGTACTCTCCGCCCGCGTTCACCAGCCAGCGATGTGTCAATTAAGGTAATTGGGGTCTACCAGCGAAGACTCTACCACCAGGAAACTCTCCCGGAAAATGCAATTTGAAAATAAGTCGCTGTGACAGAATGGTAGAAACTCATTAATTCAATACTTTGGCTCACTCACGATTGGTAATTATTTACAATATATTATTACTTTCACAGGATGTGTTGTTATTTAAATAATGTTTTAATCCGGTTATTCCACAGCAATAGTTATCTTACAAAGTATTGTTTAGCCTATTAAATATAACTATTAAACTTATAGTTTCTGAAATTAAATTTATATGTTTAGTTAAGGCAATTGCAATATAATAAACCAAGAACCTGCAAGTTCGTACTAAAATAAAATAGTAGGACCCAATCTAAATGGTTTTCCATTTCCTGTTGTTGTGTACACAGCTTTTCTATTAGATGTATTACTATTTCCACCAACAATACTTACTACCTTAATAGTTATAAATATAAAATAAAAAAATTTTCCTTAACTAGTTAATGTTAAGAATAGTGTTAAAATAAAGATTTGTTTGTAAAGCCACTGTGTATTATTTAGAAATATAAAAATGTATATCACGTTGTCACTCCATTTTCACTGTGTCTTAAATTATGCTTCAGGAATGGTATTCAAATTAGTGTATTAGTACTGTGAAAAAAATCTTTTAGTATTGAAGGATAAATGGTAATTGAAAAGGGTTCGTTCACTTTGCAGGCAGGAACACAAGAGTTTTAATTATCTCAGTTTGAGACTCTTATAACAGGTCATTAATCAATCGGTTAATTGAACAAAAGTAATCAATAACCTCTGCCAGTCTAAGGGAGATTCAATAGTCTGATCGTGTCTTTCATCATCACAGTGAGAAAGAGTTGATTATTGTAGGAATCTAATTAAGTTTGCTCAGTAAATGTTAGTAAGACCTAAGAAAATATAGCTGTATTCATTTCATTTGAATTTATTTATAGCTTTATTTTTTTATGGGAAAAATATGTATCAGGATCTTTTTACATAGACCTACAGTTTTAAAATCACTCTATATTAAAAAGGGTGTAGGCTGATTTATAGGGTTTGATGTTGAAGCATCCAATGAACTATCACGCGATTTCGAGGGCGCAGGAAATTGCTTTCAAAATAATCAATTACTATCAATATCCTATAAATAAAGTTTCAAAAATTTTCAGACCCTTAAAGTAAATATCGGGTTAAAATTAAATGAGGAAAGTTTTGCGTTAACAAAGTTAAAAAATGAATGTAAAGATATAAAAGCAAACTGTTACAGACTATATAGACTTGAAATAGAAATTACAATTTTGGGTGGAAGTCTGAAATATTTTACAATTTGAATTCAAAGAGTACAATAGACATATAGTCGTTTTTACTATCCTAAAGCAGTCATATAGTTAATCTTATGTTAAACTTATGTTAAGCAGTAATTATCTTAATACTAAACAGATTACATGGTTCGTGCAGTTGAATATCGATGAGCAGACTGAACTCCCGGCTGATAAAACTATCTTGGATATAATTAGTGGCGAAATATTGTTTATAAATATTAAATGTATCCGATACAGTTTATCTCCTTTGTAATGATATATAGCGTCTATGTTGCCTCTATGTAGTTGTTTATGTATTCGATGTTGTTGAACCTTGTTGAACGTGAACCACGACTATCGTTTGGTTGATATGAATTGTACGATATTTTATGTAGTTATGTTTGAAACTGAAAATTGTATTTTTGAAAATAAACTCGTTTTAAATAAACCTTTATTGTCAACCGCTATAAATCATATACAATCATACACTGGACATTTTACTATACCGTTTACCGATAAAGTAATACAGTAACTATAAAATTTGCAATTTTACTATTTAAAATATATTACTGTTAGTGTTTTAATAGCTAATTTGTTATTTTAATTACGTAAAAAATATCAATTACTATGAGTTAAGTCACAATAAAAATCAAGATCAATATAATGTTGTTTATCAAAAAAATTAACGGTAGCTTTATAAACAAATTATAAACAAACATATAATTATTTTTACCACTATTCTTAACATTAAAACTTTAACAATTTGAATTTTATATTTATAACAGCTGTTAATAAGGTAGTAAGAATTGTCAGAAAATACAAATAAAATACTTTGTGTAATAGTAATACAATCAGTAATAAAGCTGTGTAAAAAACAATAAAAAATGGAAATTGGGTCCAAATATTTTATTTTTTTAATTATGTACTTGCAGCTTATCGCCATACCATTTATTGAGCATTTTATAAGGTAAATAAGCGTATATAATAGACCTCAGAAAGAACAGTGCTTAAGTAAGGGAGCTTTAAGTCGATCGTAGAGCATTACTCCTCCTCGAGTCCTATTGTTGACGTTCAGTTGGCAATGTCTGTTAACTGCCTTCCGATCTCTTAATTCTTTTTGGTTTTTGTTTAAAAGTTAAATAATAAGACAAACATTTCCTTAGGACGAAAATATACTCTCTTCGTAGATGGAGTTTATGGTACTTGCCAGATTTTTACAATTGTTGTTGCACAACTACACGATGATCGTTTTAGTCCAAATTTATATTATATTCCCATTCAATGAAAAGAAATCCATTTTCTAACTAAAACAATTTTAGCCATTATTCCTGTTGGATGAGCAAAGTGAATATCTGAATGATTTAGAAGGTTCAGTGGCCGATTGTTCGCGTGTTCGTATTCGAAAACTCAATACCGCTAGATCATTTTGTAACGAGATATAAATTAAGAGATTATAAATAAGATAAGATTATAAATTGAATATCAACTGGGTGTTTTAATACACCATATTAACTACCTGTGTTAATGATTGTTAATCATTAATTACGTTTCGTTGTTAGCTGTTAAACTGACTAAGACTGTCTTTTAATGTTGTCTTGTAAATATACGCTAGCTTGTAATGTTTTTTTTTATGGAAACAAATGTAATCTCTGTTACAACGAGGTTACAGGTTATTTTTAAGCTACTATTTTGCAATTTCTTTAATCTCAAGTAGTACAAGAATCGGTGATTTAATTGTTATACTATTTTTATTATGAAATATTGGTAATAACACTTAGTTTGCAATCTCGCTGTTTAAAAAACCTGGACCCTTTTATGATGAAACCAATTCGCTAGTTGAAAGGCACCTATGCTCAGCTGTAGTAAAAATAACCTAAATTCGTTATTTTGCTAATCTCATTACACAATAAAACAGCGTACTCCTAGTATTACAACGATTTGACTTGTCCTGAATTCAACAATTAAATTACGGCACCACTTTAAAGTTTGTCGAGCTGTAGTACGTAGGCGAAATTAATATTGATATTGATGTCCTTAAATTTAACATTAGTACTGCGTCTACAAAATATTTTGGTGTGGACCGCTTTTGGTTAAGGTTGTTTCCCTACAGTTATAGGAAGGAGCTTTAACTGTACATAATGTAAAATAAGTAATTTTCTTTATATCCTATGACACTTTTCGATACGAGCTCAAGTTTAACAACCGAGGTGAAGCCGAGGTCGGAAAATGAGCGACAATCGAAAAGCCACTTTTGGCCGAACTATATTTTCGTTATACTGCATAATATTATCAAGCGAACTACTTCAAAAAACTAAAATTTTCCAATTTCGCTCCCAAAATGGATTCCATCTTGTTCTTGCTATTTAAAACAAACAGCTGTTATAGATGTATTCAGCTATTGTCTGCTACATTTGTGTTAGTGTTAGGTTTAGACCAACTATAACGATAGATATATAAAACGTTGTGGTCTATTATTAAACCAGAAACAATGCAACAATGTATTACAATCGATAAAATAATCAATTACTACTCTAGATACAATAGATTACTTACAATCGACGTGCACAAGATTGCAGTTTTACTAAATTGATGTAAACGACAAAAACGAACAGCTGATGACCTCGAGCACAGCTGATTCTTTTTTGCCCTAGGGCTAAACAAAACTACTTAGCCTCACAACGTATGTATTGAAATTAGCCGTGTTGGAAGAAGTATGAAAACAAAATGTGATATTTTTTTAACAATTTAGCTCATCAAAAATTTGTAGAAATTAATGCAAAGCGTTATTCAAGTTAATTTACAAATTTCTTCACAAGTTTGAACTTATTAGGAATTGTTTAGTAAACAAATTGCAGGATCGGTTCATCTAAAACAAAGGCAGTGGTTGAGATTATCTAATGAATGTGTCCCAACCACCCGTGAAGAGGATCTCACAAAGGATCTATCTCCCCTCCCCCGCCCCTATCACCACTCCCCACCACACTGGCCGTCCCTCACTTTAGTACTCCTCTCAAGATGGCATATTATTAATTTTCCCACCATAATTGTACATAACTATTTACATAGTGTATTCATGATCACGGAAACGTTGTAGTCATGTCGTGTAAAGTGCATAGAAGAGAATGAGAATGTTCTTGATCAACAAATACTGTTAACTACACTGCTGATTCTGTAGTTGGGAGTGTGCATGCAAGTTTTAAGTTGTTAGTAAATTAAAAGTAAAGTAAACGTTCAGTTTTAGTAAATTTATAGATGTATTACATTTTTAAACTGTCAAACACGCTACTGTTAAATATTTGTTTAGTAATTGACTAGTTGATCAATATAATACTCTCTTTAAAATAGTAGTTTTCCCTATTAACATAGTAGTAAAGTCACTTATTTCTATTAGTTATGATTCAGTCTTTGCCTTTCCTATTGTTATTCTTGCCCTTTAGACCGTATCATTTACACTTATAGTTTGTTTCAATTTTTTTAATTACCTTTAGGTTTGTTTGTTTAAATAACTTTTATAGTCCACTATTCATGTTACACCTATAGAACCCATAAAATAATACCACCGTAATAAAAGAATGAGGTAAGTGACCACTGAAATTTCCACATAAAGTTTATTATAAAATAAATTATAATATTCAACGTTGCCTAATATAACTAAATAATCTAAACTAAACTAATTAATTTAAATAGGAAGATATATGTATAATTTTTTCAAATACTTTAAATAATGTATAATACGATTTTATAATTAACGGTTTTGTCATAATGTTACTAAAGACAGTTCCCTCTTGCATAACATACATTAAGTAATCACAACTTTCCTCATACATCTTGAGAGGTTCAGGAGCAGAGAGCAGCCCCAACCGTGTTCAACTCAAACAGCTGATATCTCCAAGAGAGATGTTTGTTTATTGTTTACTCTCTCCCTCCTTCCAGTCTCGATATTAGCTACTGCGAGATATTCAAATCACTTCCCCATCTCCATTATTTATAAATCCCAAGCACTCAAAATATAAATAAAAAACATGTGCATACAATAATTATAAATAATATTTTGTTTTTGAAGTTGATCTGTCGAGAGTGGTAATGTATCAACGTATTGTCTTTATATACCAACTTAAAAGTTATAGATTACCTTTTTGAGAAATAAAATTACCATTAACCTTTACAAAATTAAATAAACAATATTGCAAGCAAACTATCTAAGAGCCGTCAGACGACAAGTGAAATAAGAATTAACGAAAAAAGTAAGATAAAGGATCTCGTGAAGATATTACTGGTTGAAGATTAATATTATTAAATAAGTTATTTTATACAGTTCAAGAAGAGTTTACTACGTATAATCTGTCCGATCAGCTTTTAAAATAATTAGCATAAAATATTATGATTTATAGCTAACAGGAGAAAGTATGTAAGAACGTTTGTATGTGCAATAACAAGTTGTTATCAAAATATAAACAATATAACTAATTAGTTTGGGTATACGTAAACTCTGTAAGAGAACTTCTACCGCAACGAATTTTGTCAAGGTTCACTTCATTTGACATGGCGGAGCATGAATAAAGGAATGCAGTTGCATGCATAATCTCCTGCATTTAGTAATTGTTTATTAAAAGATATAGTAGAACTAAGGACTATTTCTCCTGAAATTCTTTTTTTTTCAACACAACCGTGTTAAATAATTTATTTCGTGTATGGTTTGCATTTGTTTACAATCAAAGTTTAGAAAAATAATTCTTACACATGATGATGTACTTATAATCAAAACGGACTCGTATTATTATCCTACACACAATAAATTGTATAAAAACTGCGTTTACCTAACTCTAATAATTACGCCCGAGACATATATATGAGCTCTGTACAGGTTGATAAAAATACCTCGTGCAAAAACCGAAATGGGTACCTCGGATATTGCAAATCAGTAGAACACCACAAAAGTAAAAGTCATGCTGTATAAGTGTCTTCGATTCGTTTTTGGTGGCAAAAAACCACAAGACTTGGTATCTTCTATTGTTATATTATAAACAGGGTGTATCTGAAATACACCGACAAACATTAGGATATTGTTTGATATGTATATAGCCTATCTAGCTTCGTTTTCCGTCTGTCAGTCTGTATGTGATTTTTACAAACTAATTCATAATTAACGAACCGCTTAAGATATGTTTTTTCAAACTTACAACAAATATTGATGAGTATAAGATCTATTATCCTATGACGTTATGATTTTCTAACCTTAACCGTTTCAAAATGGCGGCCATTTTTATTATTCGTTAAACGATAACTCCGTAATCGGTAGGTTTAAGAAACATTTATATGGGTAAATTTTTAGTGTAAATGTTATTACAAATGTAATGATACCTAGATTTTTAAAATCGGATGAAAATAAGCGAGCTATGATTTTTTAAGTTCGCTTCGCGCCTGAGGTGACGCGGACGCCACGGCAGTGCCATGACCTGATACAGTACACTTAAACAATCATAGCTCGCTTATTTTTCATCAGATTTTTTAAATCTAGGTGTTATTAAATTTTTAATAACATTTAAAATCAAACTTTATCACTATAAATGTTTTTCGGATTTCGGAGTTATTGTTTAACGAATAATTAGAATGGCCGCCATATTGAAACGGTTAAGGTTAGAAAACCAAAGCTTCATAGGACAAAAGACCTTATACCCATCAATATTCGATGTAAGTTTGAAAAACATTAAGCAATTCGTAAATTATGAATTTGTTTTTAAAAATCACATACAGACTGACAGACGGAAAACGAAGCTAGATAGGCTATATATATGACATCAGGAAAAATATTCTGAATTTTGTCGGTGTATTTCAAACACACACTGGATAATCTATTATTACATAATTTATAAAGAAATTTACGTGGAGCCTAGTAAATGGTATAGTGCTCGCCCTCCTCTAAACTTTGAATATAAATCCAGTTCAATCCAGTTAACTAAACAACTTACATATATAGATAACTAAACACACAGCGGGAAAGCATCTGACACATGGAACGTGTTTCAATTTGACAATTATACAAATAAATAGTCCGTTGTAGCAAACCTGCATGCTCAGCGAATTTCAAATGTTACCTCATTACGTCATGAAGTCACTTACCAACTTTCATCAAAGCATATTTATAACGACAGCTCAATCGTGGTTGGAAGCAGGTTCGATCCCCGCTAACAGCCTAATTTTCTTTTACAAGCGTCACCACTGTCTTGCCCCTGAGACTAATGCAGTTACGACACCACAGCCCATTGGACCCAACGTGACCGGCCTTCCGCGCAGCACTAGGAAAGCGTTTGCAGGATCCCTCTTTACAGCTGCTACATAAACCCTTTAATTAAAGTTAAATTATCACATTAAAGAGTAAAATATGATTTAAAAATGTAACATGTTACTTTCTTAATTTTAATTAACTGAATTGCATTTACAAACCCTTTTAAATGTACAAAATGAGCTTATTTAAACTACAACAAATTAAGACAAAAACACTATTTTGACATTTTAAAAAAGAGCGTGAGTAGAATTAACTTTCTTCTGCCAAATCCCGTTTATAGTATGTTGATAACATAACTATCATCGCCGTTAACTGGGATCCTTCGGACCTCCGCAACGTTCCATTTCCCTATGTTAACAATGCATTTCTCGTGGCGGCGCAGATTTTTCGTAGGTTAGACCGAGCCGTAAGGCTTTTAAAGTTAACGAAATTATGAATTTGGTGACTTTAATTTTTAAGTAGTCGTGATTTTACATTGACTTACCTGAAATAAGACTCGGTGCTCGGCCTGCTCACTCCGCTCACAAACCCCGCAAATCTGTCCATTGTCGCATTTGTGACTCCATTTCCAAGCCAATAGTAAGACATCCAATCAAAAAATACTAATGGTTACAATAACGCAGTGTATCGTAAAATCATCCAAAAACAAATATATAAGGGAGAAACTACTTTTATTTACTAGCTTTTGGGTCGCAGAGTTTATTTAAACTTCTACCTCTGGTGAAACGAAACCCTTACAACTAATGCTTTTTTCATTTGATATATTCAGTGTGTTAGGAAATTGAATTGTATTCTGTGTCACTTTGATATGAAACGGGTATAGACCATTATACTTTGCTTTTTATAACTCAAAATGTTCACCTTTTGGTTTTATCACGATAATAATTTAAACTTAAATAGTTTTGAATTCCATATTTTTAATAACCAATAGTTTTTATCAATAATTTCCCATGAAAAGTATGCTTACAAAAGTATATTTATGAATATATTTGACTTGCATGGATTTATCTGATTTCAATCTGTTCCATTAAATAAAGTTTAATATATTTGCAAAGGCGATATCTCATTGGTATATTTAATAAGTCTATATTATTTCTCTACATTATTGGTCATGCATTTTACAATGTGCTGAGTGCATAAAATAAATATAGGCAACTTACATATAAACGATTCAATCTTGACCTCTAAGCACTGTTCTAAAACGTTACGACATATATAAAACGGTTATACAACGGTTACGGTTATAGGCCCGTTTATATAGGCTGCTATTCTATAGAAAACTGTGCATTACGGGCCGACCGACCCAAATAGCAGTACAAACCCACCTTAAACAAACAAGATATTTTACATTAAGAGAGGTCCAGTTACGAAATAAATTCCACTGAATGCAGGGCTTTGTGTTGTAATATAAACAAATTTAACTGCATATCAAAGCCGATTTTATTAGAAACGAGTACAGTTTATCCAGTTCCCTTTAAAAATCAAGAAAGTAGAACATTAACGGTGAATAGCTGAGGTTAGTTTGGTAACATCACGTTAAGCTTGAAGCATGCATTTTTACCCAAATATATCTTTTGTATATACAACATAGTTGTAATATATATCTAGGTTTACTATTTTATATTTATTTTACATTTTTATCGATGTTGGTTTGCACGCATACTTAAATATATGCTTAGCCTTAGCACAGTTTTCTATAGTGAATAATTTAATTTCTTTTTTAAATGGGGTCTTGTAATAATGTTGATCACAAGTGTTAGCTTCAAGTACATCACGATTGGTCACCCACCTCATATAGCTCTCCAAGATCTCCTCTTATTTATTTGCAACGATTAATTCGTCTTTTTTAATTAATACAAAACTGAATGAAGGTATATTCAGGCCACAAATATTACTTGCTTTACTTTTATTCATTAAAACTTAAAACGTGTCTCCCGCTGACTTGTTATTATTGAGTAACGTAAACTTTGAAGTTTCATTGAAAAGGACTTTTAACTTTTGCATCATGTAACTCCTCAATCATTTACACTGCTAAATTTATAAATGCATTATACAAACTAAATTTATCACTAAATAAAAAATCTGTTTATTAATTTTAACAGTGTGAACAGTAATTTGAGTTCTCTAAATATACAATAACACGTTTATGACACAATCTATTTTACGGTACAACGAGATTACCAAAGGCGACGTTAAGCTTACGTTTACGGTTCTCCAGTCCGCTCGAGTAAGGTATCAGTTTAGTGTCAATATTAGTTGTGGTGTAATAAACCCGACGTGGCCCCAGTTTGACGTAATTCTGGAAAATGTACTTATTTTATTATCGTAGTAATACTTTTACACCCTGATTTCCATTCGTTCCAATCTCGTTGAGCATCACAGGACGACTGACCGGACCGGTGTGACCACAAAGCGTTACATTGTTAACCAACGTGCGGGTTCGATCCCAAGGGTGGTCCAATTGTAGTTTATCAAACGTTCGTTATTCGTTATTCATCTAAAGGTTTATATCCACCTAACGATAAGCACACTCTCTGAGTCCAAAAAATTATCTTTGTAATATTAGGCCTATTATTAATGACAAAGACACTAGACTAAGCCTTATATATTTGTTTGTTAGCATTACGTTGTTTTCTAATATGACAAAGACAACGTAATGAGAAGTTTTTTATTATTTACTAAACCAAACAACTTCCCACATTTCATAATTCATTTTCGCACACTTTTGTTCATGCTACTCCCTGAACGATCCTGAATAACAAACCAGTTTTGACATAGTAGACATCACACGGGAATGCTACAAAACTAAGCAGAATTCCGCAAGTTACTCGCCCCCTCGGCTATATTCCCCTTTCTGAAATTATCTTAGTATTGGAAAGATTTTTAGGTTTATTAACCTATACAAAGAGAACCGAAACAAACTTATATTGCAGTGTTGGAAAGCATAGTTCATTTTCTTTGTAGGTTAGCAGCATTAATATTAACAGAATCGTTTTCAAAGAGTAAAAGGGTTCTATTATAATGCTAACTAAAATCTTATCCAAGTAACTTAAATTTTATTAATGCAAAAAACTATAATCCCTAAATTCTTAAGAGTTTTATATTCTTGCCCAGTATTTGTAAACAATCAACTTAGAAATGTAAATGAACATTTATAAATCAGCCATAGTAACACGAATATCAGCGAATTCTCAATCGACATGCGAGTATAACTAGGTTAGTTACAGACTTTTGGCTGAGCTGCAGTTGCAATAACGATTTTAACTGTCACCTCGTTTCCCTAATTCAAAAGATAAATTGTAAGAACCAAATTATTTACTGTATTATGGCAAACAGCTAAATATAAATTGCAATAAGTAATTTAGGCCTACAATAATACGAACAACCCAGGGACTAAAACCATTAACAAAATAAGATAAATATTGGTCCTATTAGCCCAATAATAAAGCGAATTCCAACTCAAAATTGATCACCAAAGTTCGATCATGCTGTAGTTAATGGAAATAACAAAATATACAAATAATATGCAATAAAAGCGGTTAGCAGAAAAATAACTAAGAGACTTTTGACAAAAACACCTTTGCAATATTTATAAATTTGGCTGCACTGTTTCATGTTATTTCGACCCGGAAAAAACTCACGAAACAGAATCAGAGTGGTTACAGAGGTACCAATTAAATTTAAAGGAGAGGTTTTGCGTTTCTATACTCGTTTAAATAATTGAATGCGTTGTTTTACATGGTTTATTCAATTGTTTAGGCCTCTTATATCAGAGATCGGCTAAAATGTATACACAACTTTAAAAACTCATGAGCAATTTAAATTTTTACGATAGAAAATCGATCATGGTAAAAATCAAAATATTACTCAAAATGTGTACTGCTTAAAACCCACAATAAAAAGAGTTTTAAACATATTGTTGACATTAAGTCAGGTAATAAAAGAAATGACTATTTTATTAGAAATAAATCACATTTTTAGAACCGCATCTAAAAATAACTATAAATAATAACTTAAGAATATGATTTGCATGGTATAATTTATTCCATAGATGCAAAATAAAAATAAATTTTCTGTTTTATAAAATATTAAATAATACTTCTATCATTCAAATGCAACGCAATCCTGGTAAAGAATTTAAACCTAATAACAAAGGAAGGTGAACCAGTTAATGACATTATACACTTTAGTGGTCTATATTACATTACTAGAAAACAGCATTTTCTTTCAACTTCAGTAATTTAATTCGACTTGTTACTTCTGCTATTAGTGTCAAGCGTAGCATAGAGAAAGGTTGCAGAAAATTTAATATTATTAAACTGTAACTTTTAAATTGGCTAATATAATGATGATTCGATCCATCATAATTGTCCGGGAGTTTTCCGCTCTCAATTTTAATTTCAATTATTCAATTGGAATCCATTTATAACTATAACGACTGTTGTAGCTTTTTATGTAGATAACAAAATTTGCAATAGTATCGATTGATTTGGTTGACATTAACCGAGAGAGACTGATATAAATTAGACTTGTATTAAAAATGTTATGTGGCTCCAACAACAAAATTTAGGTTTAGTTGTTGCTTTTTTCTGTACACAACATGTTTAATTGGTATTCTAACCAGAAGTCAGTGAATTTGTCTTTAACCTCTCTCTAAGCTCAGACAAAATATTTACGTTTAAATGCTGTAAATGTACTTGCATGATAATAGTCATACAACTACCTAAAAAGGATATTCTTGCTGCTCATAAATTTTTCAATAATGTTAATTACACCTTGACGGCTGAATACATTCCACGGAATGTTTTTTAAAACGATTGTTTTAAAACGAAGGTTTTTTATACATAGAGAAATGATAATGTTGAGCTACAAGAAAACATATAATTTGGAAAAAATATTCGGTTTAATGGTTAAATGATATATCTTTTAAAGGGTTGAAGTATGTATTATACTTGTAAACTAATTATACCATTTGCTACTATTCTACAAGTCATTAGTGCAAATTGAATAGATTTAGTGGGATTAAATTGAATGGATCTTATTTCATAAAACACGACAGACACACTCTTACCACATTCTCACTCTCTCAATCTCTTGTCTTTAATTTTCTCTCACATACACAGACACAACACATGAATTTCGCATATCCTCAGTTTCTGCCTGCAAGAAGGTCAAACAGCAGGGGTAAGCAATGTGGAGTTGGAATCCGAATTAAAATACCAAACCCCACATAACATTGCATCTGCTAACTGCTGGGATTGTTTGTACAAGTCTTTACTTTTCAGAAATGCCGCTACTGCAAGTGGAATGCGGTGAAACGTATCCAGCGTCGGATGTTTTAACGCATCAACACACTCCAACTAAGTAGTATGCATGGCTTATTCTAAAACTAATTACTAATTTCATAATACGACATTTATTCAGATTTCAAATTTAAAAAATGTTATTCGTCTTTATTTATTTAATTCTCAGAGTTTTATTTTTCCAGTCCAGAACACAGCATACATAACATATTTTATATTGTTAAAAGAATATTTCTGGGTAGTTTATATTCATATTGACAGAATATGAATACTTTTCCCGAGGGAGCTCAAGTATATAATGACTTCGCGTTTTACCTGTTTGTACCATAAGACTATTATCCCAATATGTACAATTAATCCCCCCCCCATTCATCGCAGTTTTCTAATAAAACATTAATTAATTACTCAGTTTAAGGAAAAATAGGTATTGTACTCAGCAATAAGGAATAATACCAAATATCATTAAAAAAATCACAACAAAACTGAGCATATAACTAGACTATTTTAGCTATGTACAACAGTTTACCATAGTCGAAATATAATTAATCTAATTTTGTTATATGGGCATAATAACCTAGGGTGATTACATTGACACATTTAGCATCCTAAGATGTAGTACATTACAACACATAAGCCAGTGTTGTATGAATATATTCATGAATATATCATCTTTTGTTAAATTTTTCGAAGGCTGTAAAATGCTTTGTGTTTCGGTAACTTCGAAAATAATCACCTTTTTAAGGCACACTATTAGAAATAAACTATTTCAAAGTGATATTTCTAATTTATAACAACTGATTAAATTCCTTGCCAACCTCCTTAGACTCAATGTGTCAAATATAACACATTAGTAGTCCCTGTTTTGAACCCACATGTGTTGCTTTCAGTTCCACTTCACTGATTATACCACATAAATATTAATATCCTCCTAATAATTAAAACAACTTTAAAATTAAAGAAACCACCTACAAATTTAGCTCAGACAACGTAAGCGTAGTCTATGATTAGTTTTTTTTGTAAATAAGTTAAGAAAGTAATTAATTGCACGGACATTTGATTTATTAATAAGTTATAACCAGACTAACTGTTCTGATCCACAAGAAAATTATTTTAGATTAAATCAATTTAATTTGTAACAAATTTTAAGAACAACGTCCATAATCTAGAACATTATTAATTGGATGAAGCGAGCGAAGCGAGTTGAATCCTTCATACTCGTGTTTAGTCACTCTATTGTTACGCTAACTCCTTTTTAACGGTTTAATGAATTGCTTTGAAATTTTCAGGGTAACTCTTAATTGTAAAAAGGGTGGTAATAAACTATAATTGGATTATTATTTTGGTATATTTCTATTTTTTCATTTTCCGGAAATATTCAGATGTGTCTTGGGTCGGGTAGTAGGTAGTAAGCAAACAGTCGCTCAACTGATTTTGCAGTCGAACAGACTACGGCCGGATGTTGTCAATAGCAGCTAACCAAAACAACTGATTGTGTGTCGTCTGTAGCACAGATAAAGGACCTACTCCTTTAGTAAGAGATGAAGTAAGTCCTTTTCTGTGTCTGTAGTCTGTGGTCTCCTGGTCGGCAGTGGCCGGTCAGTTCATTGAGTTCAGTAGTTCAGTTAATGGTGTTTGAGAATAAATGAGTTTTGAATCAAGAATTTGTAATATAATCATTGCACATTTATTCGTTTTAAAACAATCAAAATTATGTATTCAGTATTATAGTGAAAGTACCTATACGATGTAATGGAAGTTGTAGGCCATATGGAAAGGCTACACAGTCTGTGTCTTCTCGGTTACGACTTTAACCTATGTAAGGTACGGTACGATGTAAACTAGGTTCAATAGATCTAACCATAACGTAAGTTATTCATGACTTAGGTCATGACTTTGACACTAAAAGAAACTGTGAAATGTAAAAAATCAATCCTATCCCACAGCAATACTAAAGTCACCAAACAGCCTGAGGTTAATGTATCTTTGTTCTATGCTGTGGGTTAAAATTGTTACTTAAAACCTTTTAGGGTCGATTTCAGTAAGAGAGATCGATTTCTAACCTAGGCCTACTACATTTCAATTTTTTTATACGCCTAGGTAGTTTATTCTTAGGGGTTAGTTATTGTAAACATAGTTTCATATTTAACTTTTCTTCATTTGTGATTCTGGCAGTAAATTAAAATAGGAGATTCTTAACTTTCATTTTTATATAAAAAATTACCTCGGTGCAGTAACAGATCAATATAGCCTAATCGTAGTTATAATTTTAACACAATTTTCTGCGTGAGACTTGTAAGTGCTGATATCTTCTCTTCAAAAATCGTAGTATCAGTAATTTTGGTTAAATCGGAAGTGTTTGGTGCCGTTGGAAAAACGCCATTAGTTTTTCTTGTTTTTCGTAACAATTATTGTTATTAAATCAGCTGTCATGTCATGTGTTCAAATAACATTTTGGCTTTTGGAAAAACTCAAATTCTGTTTTTCAACTCATATATCGTATAAAGTCATAAAAACAGTTATAGGTTAGTTATCCTAACATAGTTTCATAGCTATATTAATTTGCGATTTTGACATTACATTAATGTTTGATAATAAGGAAGGCAATGGCAAATTCTTGAAAGTAACATTGACTACAGTTATGCCTTAGTAGGTTCGAAGTAAGTGGGCTTTAAAGACTTAATCAAATTTTTGCAATAGCCTACTATGGTAACCCCAGGGCTCTAAGCCGGAAATATTCCACCCCTCAGAGCCTTGGGGTTACCCCTATGATATTCTCTTAAACTTAACCCTATTCAAAGACAAATTTTAAAGAATGATTATTCTGAGAGTTATGTTTATATGTTGTAAGTAGTTATTTTTCAGGGTCTATACATTTTGGTTATTCACCTAATATACTAGACTCTACAACAAACTGGAATGTTGTAGACCAGTTGAAGTATTAATATGGGCCTAGGTGGGGTTTGGTAAGTTACTTGTACCTTGTAGTCAATTAATCTGCGACACATTACAAATATGATAATGTTTGTTTGGATTTCAACCAACGAGAATACTTTCATATTTGGCCTAGGTCTTACCGGATACTGTACTAGCTTTTTCCCTGGCAATAATTTGACCGATAATTATTGCCTGATTCTCAAAAGTGGCATTGACTGAAGTTGTGCATTAGTAGGCCAGAAGTAAGTGGGCTTTAAAGACTTGTTCAAATATATGCCTATTGCCTATAGCCTATTTATATCCACTTCAAATCAACATTACAGAATTCATAGACAAATTGTTTACACAATGACTCTTCTGAGAGGTTTCTGAAATGTTTATGTGGTAAGTAGTTCTTTTTCAGGGCGAATAAATATTGGTTCTTCACCTAAATGGGTCTACTAGATTCAACAATAAACTGGAATGTGGTAGGCTTAGTCAACAGTAAACTGGAATGTGGTAGGCTTAGTCGAAAAATTAATGTGGGCCTAGGTGAGGTTAGATAAGTTACTTTTAATTAATTAATTCAGCACCTATACTGCCTATTATGGTGGTATTACAAATCCTCGCTTCATCATATTACGGGACATAGGAGCGTATACTTAGTGTTATTTTATAATTTGTGTTCTCGCCTTTAGCTCACTCTACTATATTAACTTCTTCGAAGTGACTACGTACACGTCCAATATAAGGGCAAAATCACACCGCTACCGCTTAGGTTAGGTTAGGTTACGTTACGTTAGGTTAGGTTAGGTTAGGTTACGTTAGGTTAGGTTAGGAGGTTTTCTGGCTCTCAATCTGTTTTAAAAATCACAGGAAAAGTAACGTACGGTGCATAATTTGGAACGGACGTGAACAGTAGCGGCTCACGTCGGACGTGTACGTAGCCTCTGCCTAACTTATTCACTTGCTAGGTCTGCTTATTCACTCCATTCGTGAGTTGATTTCCCAATTACTCAATCTTATACATCCTAACTCACAGGAGATTTTACTTCCAGCCCGCCGCACAACAAAAGAAAAAACTCACAAAAGCACAACAATTGAGGGATTTATCTTTTTGAACGGTTATTGGTATGTGGCTTCAACTAGTTGTGGTTTATTGATATTTGCACAAAAAGAGTTTTTTGTTGATTTTCCCCGTAGCAACAAACTTGCATACTCGGTCCCCATGTCATTCATATGGAGAATAAGTAAAGTTTTATATCTCCCTTAGTTATGGACCTAAACTAATACAATTTAGTATGTAGCTTCACCTGGTCAAGTTATATTAATAATTGCAAAGATACACATTTCTTTTCTTCCTCTTTGCAATAAACCTGCGTACTCAGCCCTAATGTTGTTCTTATGGAGAATAAATAAAATGCTATATATCACTTACTAATGAATGTATTTTTGTGAAACTTGGTAAGTGGCTCTATGCAGTAGCTAGACAAACACACACATATATATATATATAGATATATATATATATATAGATATATATAGATATATATATATATAGATATATATATATATAGATATATATATAGATATATATATATATGCAATGGAAATTCGCTGAGTACGCAGGTTTGCTGCGACGGGGGTATTTGAATATATATACCATTCAAAAGGAATGTAGTTTTGTTGGAATATAAGCTTTCAGGTGTTAACTTATGCGTGTAAAATCTTAAACTTGCAAACTGGTTCTTTTCTTGTTTTTAATTGAAGACTCTTTTAATTGTCTTAAGAATGAAACCTCTATAACAAATCAAAAATAATATACCAATACACAAACTAGTTTATATGGAGTTCAGCCCATCGTATTTCCAATATACACAAATACTAAGAAAACATGGTAAATATATAAATAAATATATATTTAAATGTGTTCGAAGATTTATATAATGTATTATAGACCTATGGCCGCTGTAAAAGCAAAAAATTAAAAATCCTCACCAAATCTTAAAAAGATTACCAAAGTTTTCAGTTTCTAAATCTTAAAAGTATAAACTAAAACAGTTTTACTATTGATATTTTTAAATTTATTGTTAGTGATGGTATTGTTTTATTGAGGACATTTGCCATCATCAAATATAGAAAAAGTTGTGAAACTGGGTTTTCCTTAAACAGTGATAGAAAATGTCTGCAATAAGGACTTAAATAACAATTTTACAATTGCACAACTATTTTCCATTCCTTTAAAATACGTTATTTTTTGTAAAAGATGGAATTTAAGTTTTGTAAAGCCTCTCCTGTCATTATCTCTTGATATTGGTTTAAAGTAATGATAACGAGGAATGCTAAGCAATTCAGGCGACTAAAGTTTATAAAACGCTCGTGAAAAGCTAGTGGCCATTTTAATTCAACCTAATCCTAAAGAATCCGTCTCGATTACATATTACAATAACTTGATTCTATAGGGGGCTTGAACACTAGCTAATTTGTATTAATTGTCCATTTTTATGGTATATGAAGCTGTTCATAATCTGCTCCTCTTTTTAACTCATACTATTATATTGATTTATTTAATAAATTGTAATTTTCCAATTTTATTTATATAGTTCATAAATATTTGGAGTTGAAAATGTTTGCATTTATCCCTCCACATAAATAAATAAGCAGGAGCCTTAACCGAGTTTTTTCAGTATATCTGTCACAAAAAATAGTACTGTAAAACACCAAATACACTTCCTCTTTAATGTTATATATATTTGGATTTATTCCATCGCTTCCAGTGTTTGTGTAGAAAGGAAACTCCTATTATCAAGTGAACCCTTCTTACATCTAGTATAAACAAATGACCCTTAACTAACCTACCTTTTAACATCTTCAGTTAAACAAACATAATCTGTTCAAAATACCCGTTATAATTATAATCAAGTACAAATATAAAACTAAAAATGAGTTACCTGATCTGCAACGGTGACTTCACTAAGAATGGATCGGAATAACCGCCACTAAACCCGTCCACTCACAGCCATACTACGCATTGGACCACACCATGCACGGATTTAGTGGTAGGTAGTTAACCCGATCCATTATTAGCCTAGAGGCAAAGTTTCAGAAAAGGTAACGTATTTTTAGTTGTTTAATTGTTCTTGATTATAACTGAAGAGACTATATTTTACATATTATGTTTTGTATATGAAAGTGTAAAAATAATGCAGGTTAGTTAAGTACAAGTGTTTGATATTAGATGTGGATAGGGTTTACTTGATAACATGAAGATTTGTGTTACCTCCCTAAACTTAGTGTAGTTTAAACACTAAAAAAATAATAAATTACAAACTCAGCACTACTATGTTTTTTTCAAAAATACAATCTCGCTAAGTATGAATCGTACTGTTGAGAAAATGAAGCATATTAGTTTTATGACAATAAAATATTTTTACAATACCCTTTCTGGCAAAAATAAATAAAAAATATATCTCAAAATGGAAATAAGTTTAAATTATAATTTTTGGCTGGAGGGAAAAGTTTTGTATGCTTCAGTTGGTGGAATAAAGTAATAGAGTCACATATAATTTGTCTTCCATTATGAAATCCAAAACTCCTTCCCCAAATCTTAAGCCTTAAATCCAGATGATATAGTCTGCAGTTTATAGCTGCCTTTATCACCAGATTATCTTAGATATTCAGTGCACTATGACTGCCAATGAGTTCAATAACGACACATTTAGAAGAGAATAATATTTTAACTAGATTTATATATTGTAATTTCCCCACAGTTCGTTAAACGAACATTGTTTTAAGTTTCTTTTAACTTATATTTTTAGTTAACACTATATTGATGTCTAGGAATCTGAACTTTATTTGGTGATCAGTCGTACTCTTCATTTAAGTTATTGTAATACACTTTACTCTTTATTATGTCCTCGATTATAACGTTCAACTGGTTTTGTTAGTCTTTGTAATATGCCAACTAGAGTCTGGTAACCAGTACAGATCTTTGAACAATTGAAGATTGTACTGTAAAATATAATGATAACGGTTTTTTTTGTAATAGGGTAAGTATCAAATAGATCGTAAGTACTAGCCTACTACTGTAGTCTTACAATAGCTTACACCTTTTGAATATAACTTTAAAAACCAATAAAAAGTTTATATGTTCACATAATCCTTATCTTCCACCCAAAGATAACTACAGTAATTAATTGTAAAAATTAAGTTCGAAAAACTTAAAGGAACTCAATAGAATACAAAACAATATAATAAGTTATACTCAGATATGTCTTATTGCTATGTTATACGATTATTAATTTGAACTATGTAAAACAATACAATTTTTAATAGTAATAGTAAACCACATCAATCGTCATCTCTAGTTTTGTGAATCGTCAATTTGAAAGTAAATGAGGTTTTGTATCACAAAATGAATGAAGTTATGTATATAAACTAATAACTATACATATTAAACTGAGTTATTAATGTCATTTGTGGGTATAGCTAAGCTAAAGGTTTAAAATGTTTTGGAACATAGTTTAAAACAAACAAGCTGTATATTTCCTATTCATTACGAAACGGAAAATTTAACAGGTGTACTTTACATAGTCACATATGGTGTCAGTAATCAAAGAACTTATTGAAAAATATACTTCAAGCTACAAGCACTTTGTATTTGTCAGGCGAAACAACCAGCACAGGGAAAATGAAACACCTCTGGCAAATGTTTCTAACAATTTTTAATGATCACATTATTAAAATTATATCTTACAACATTTGGTTTAGTAATAAAATGAAATGTTATATATAATGTAACCAGTGAGTGATTGGTGCTGTGAGTCCCACCCTACCCTGTGACCCCCCGACCCGTGGGCCGGCTACTGGAAATGATTGGGTCGAAACACAGATAGACTTACAACTACTCGACCTATGTGACATGTGAACCTAGCAGAACGGACGACTACGAGGCAGCCCGACTGCGGTGTCTACGTTACCTACGACTCTGTCGGTCTACCCCAACAATTATGTACAATTAGGAAAGACAGGTCTACATATTTAAATAAAATTCTTTTCATCTTGTCAAGAATATATCTTAAGTATATTATAGAAGAATATAGAATAGAAGGATTTATCACTGCGCGACGATACGTTGCGCGTTTTAAGCAATTTTTACCTTAAGATGGTACTTTTATTGTTCTTAAATAGGAAATAGAAAAATAGAGAAAAACTTTAACACTTCCGTGTGTTGGAAAAACCATTCGGGTTTATTAAGGGGAAGTGGAAGATAAAAAGAATATTCGTGCTCCAGACTGTCTGAAGTGGCTGAAGCTCACAAAAAGACCTTTCATCAGGCCTTTTCGAAGCTTTACAAAGAACACCGTTAAATCTTATTATAATACTGCCAAAATCAGTTACTTTATTTACTAGTTAATACTGCATCGATTTACAAACTAATTGGACCTGGAATGTTCAGTGTTTATTTTAATATAGATCTTTAAAGGATTTATCCTAAAGAAATCTAAATTTAAAAAGTGAAATCATATTTATATATTTCAATCAATTATGTTAGGTGACCTTTGCAAAATAAGGGGGTTAACGATTGTCTGATGTGACAAGTCTACTTCAATGTACGATATAACGTGAGTATTAAATGTTTAATTTATATTTATGTTAGACATTTTGTAACCAACTTTTAAAATACTAAATCAATTTTGGAAGTAAAAAGGATTGCATCCATCATCCACCTCGACAAATAAAAACATATATACGGTGTATATATTTTTTAAGATTAGTTTTAACCAATATATTGAATCCTCTTCAACCCTTTATGAACTTAACATTGCATAAGGTAAATTAAAATATTTGTATACGTCAACTAAACCTTATTTACTAAGGGTAACTTCATAATCACACAAATGTAAACAGCACCACAGACAAGAATATTATTATGTTTTTTTAATAGAATTAGGTACTATGCAAAATCATCCAGGACTAATATATTATGTAAGGAGTAAATAATTTCAGGTTAGTGTCTAAAAGCTTGAAGTTACCTGACATAGGTTATACAGAGGCAACTACAGAGGTGTTGATATGGTCCTCCCTACACAACCACACCGTCCACCTTCCACCAACCACCATCCATCATCCACCATCCACTAAAGGTGACCGTCTCTTCCTCACACGTTAAAAATACGGGGTAAAATTTCACATTATGCCGAGGGATCCATTTTAGCGTTTACGAACGAATAATAGCTATAAAATCACAAAAATCCTCTCCCATGAAAGAACGTCACTCACTTTTAATATTTAGTAGAAAATGATATATTCGTAGACGATTAAATCGAGGTACCTTATTGTTTCGGTTATATATCGAGTGGTTATTTTAGATGATGAAGCCTCCGGTGAGCTGCGTCCCTCTAGTCGCGGACGAACACGAACTCATTGTAGTGGTTCCAGCGACTCTCCTCCGCGTCCATGCCGGGCTTGAGGTCGGCGGCGGTGCCTCCAGCGGTCCCGGACCCACAGGACCCCGCCATGTGGAACCCCTGCTCCTGCAGCATGTCGAACGCCTGTTCGATGGACGAGTGCTTCAAGAAGAACCTCGCCGTGTATCTGTCCGACAGCCCGTGGTCCGGATCTCGGCTCTCGTTCAACGTCTCGCCGAACACGTCACGGCAGAGGGTCACCCTTCCGCAGACCAAGATTCTGGTGATCTTCCGGAACTTGACATCCGCGAGACCGTCACGACCGAACGCGAAACTCCCGCGATACCCGACCGTGATGAAGCCCGGTTGTTTCCCTGGTGGAGGTGTGGGAGGATTGGTTATCGTATCCACCATGCCTTGGAGCCCATAGAATATCGCCTCCTGCCGGAGCCGCTCCTTCTCCCGGAAGCACTCCGGAAGTGCCAACGTCTGGTTCCTCAGGTAATCCAGGATGTACCGGAACAGGACACCGTCTCTGTCGATGAAGAACTTGCCCTTGGCATCCTTGGGGGGCGGCGCCTTGGTGAAGTAGTGGGTGAGTGTAGAGTCCGGGTCTCGGGTCAGCGTGGTGAGGGCCGTCGTGTAGAAGACGCCTCCCACGTTCAGCTCGACGACGGCCGGCAGATCCATGGCCGTCTCTTGTACTTGCATCGCTCTAGCGCCCGGCCATGTGCCGTCTGTCGCGATCAATACAGGCCCTCGTCCACCGCGCACGCTCCTCCTCCCCCTCCACCACCTACTCGCCACCTCTTTATTTTTATCCGATGAATCTGTCTGGAATGCTTTTTCATCACATACCCTCGCACCCTTCTTTACGAACCCAAACAAAAAGCTTCATTACACTCTAGTGTTCTTCGTTACCCGAAATTAAATCGCTGTCGTCGAGTGGCGTGTTTGCGTTTCGGCAGGAGAGCCGCGTTGACACGCCCTGTTGCTGGGTAAAACGTCGCTGTTCAAGCGTGTTATAAGGTTTTCCTGTTTTAACCCTACTACAGCAAAATATTATAGTTTTATACTCTCATTCCTTTGCAGTGCAACACTCTGCATCACATTATTTTTACCAATATTTCTTTTTCGAAAGACGATAATTTAACTTTAGTTCCTGAAGAATATATTATTAAAATAAAGAATCTGGTTGAACTGATAAATATCTCAGATACGCACAGTTCATAAATTGCAGTTTATCACTGCATTTTTTTTAAACTTCATGTACGTTCAGCACTTGGTTTATTACTCTAAATTAAATTTATGTAATCTTGCCTTTCATAACTATTACCATCTGAGCCAATCATTTAATATCCCGTTGACTAAATGTACACGCTGATCAGGACCGTGAGACCAAAAATTAGGGATTTTGGGGGAAAAGATAAGAAATACAAATCTTTGCTCAATAAACGGTCTTTATAATGATCCAGAGTGTTTTTATTACAACAGAATGATAACTCTGTAAATATTGTCACGAATTAACAACTTTTTTGGCTTAGTATATCACGTATCAATCTGTTGCCAGTATATAATTTTGATCTGTATGATTTTTGTTTAGGTTGGCGTCTTATACTTTAGAAGGCAAAAGAGCATTCTGCCCATTACCACCGATGCTCAAAATCTGTCTTAAAAGTAGTAACTTTACTAAACTACCGTCTTACACATCTGCTAACTCAAACAAAATATAAAAAACCTTTTTGATAAAAAATTCTACCAAAATATATATTTTAATTTTATATCCATAGACTAGGGAGATTTAGCGTTGCAATTGGAAATTAAGGTGGAGGGCTAAAAGCCGCATGATGGATGAAGTGTGTCAGTAGGACCGCACTTCTTGCCACCACATACAGCTTCTGTCACTTGACCATGAACTCAGCGAGATAATTTAACTACACAATAACGATAGTGTTAATATCTCTTGAGCGTAAAGAATATTATCTTACACTAGATTGTAACCTTACACATATCACGTAATGCTCTTTTTCGTCATTTCAAGCCCCCTCCCTTCCTCACATAACGTACCGCAACACCTGAGCTTACCCCCACCCCCACCACTTTTCATAGTATATCTTAAAAAGCTTAAATAGTATCGAATTCATAAATTTGCTAATATTTCAATGAAATATAGTTTTTAATTTCTAAAACAAATCTGTTACTCCATTCACAACAAACTAATTGAATAATAAAATACCCCCGTCGCAGCAAACCTGCGTACTCAGCGAATTTCCAATGCATAATATATGTCTTAATGCCATATAAAGCCGCATACCAAGTTTCATAAAAATATATTCATATATAAGCGATATATACAATTTTAATTATTCTCCATAAGAATAGCATTGGTGATGAGTACGTAGGTTTGCTGAAACAAGGAACACAAACAATTGGTTTTTATGCAAATATAAATATAATTTAACAAGGTGAAGCCACATACCAAGTTTAATCAATATTCAATCATAAGTAAGCACTATATAACATTTTAATTATTCTCCATAAGAATAACATGGGAGATGAGTAAGCAGGTTTGCTGCAACAAGGAACTAAAAAAATGGGTTTTTATGCAAATATCAATATAACTCAACAAGGTGAAGCCACATACCAAGTTGTATTAATTTATGTTCATAATTAAGGGAGTCATTACATTTTACTTATTCTCCATAAGAATAACATGGGGGCTGAGTACGCAGGTTCGCTGCTACGGGGATAATCAATAAAAAATCAATTTTTTGTGCAAATATCAATATACCAGTACTACGTGACCCCACGTGCCAAGTTTCATCAATATACATTCATTAATAATGGAGATATCAAATTTTATTTATTCTCCATAAGGATAACATTGGACAACGTACTGTGTTTAGCACTATGAATATCTCTGCAACGGTTGGACGTAGAATCACAATTTAAACACCAAAATGATTGTTTTGTGGAGCTAAATTGATTGGTTAAAGCAAATGTGAAGTTTACATCAAAATTAACTTAGGAAAAGCCCAAACCCTTTTTCCCATAAGATTAACATAGGAGATTTTATGAGCAGGTTTTTTTGGATTTTCTCCGCAACCACTTAACCTAGCTTAATAATTCAAAATACCATATTATTTGTTTTTTTAAGCTCTATAACATGGTATAAATCAAAATTAAGTGTTTTAAAAATGTTAGGGTAAAAAATGCAAAAAACTGATTTTTGGAAAATTTAAAACCCCCATAAACCCCCCTTCCCATGGCCCGATTTTTCTGGTTTTCGAACTTAAAGTCATGAATGTCACTTTACACATTTGAGCCAAATTTAATTGAAATCGGACGTTTTTTACTCAAGTTATCGCATTCACGGACACACATATATATATATATATATATATATATATATATATATATATACATATATATAAATTTGAACGAATAGTGTATTAGTCATCTGGGGACCTAAAAAAAAATTTGTCATGGTCTCCGGCTTAAATCTTACCATGAGACCTACGGTAATAGCTTCTTCCCTATAGGGAAAATTCGCTAAAACATGCAAAAACGTTTATTTAACTAACAAACAAATTATATTATGACAAACCCTTAAAAAACAAAGCTCAAAACAGTAAAATGATAATGAAACGACAACATTTACACTGCCTTTTTACTTTAATTAATTTTTTTTATTCAAAAAGAAAATAAAGTATTTCTGCTAAAACATAACAAATAAAAGTAATAAATGTTATAAATTAAAAAATTGTAATAACAAATCTAAAAAAATAAAACACTAAATATTCCGAAGTTTTTATTTAACCCCTAACATTATATTTAAAATGTCTAGGCTACGTAAGGCTGAGCCATACCCCCTCCACCAAATAACGCAGAGTAACGTTATTGCGTACCCCCTCCCCCTTAAGTGCGTTACGTAATAAACGTATGGCCCCTAACTCGCTGATTTAATTTCTATCCGCGGATTGAAAGAATTGTTTTTCCTCACTATGTTATCCGAATGAGATAGCATTTAATTGTATAGATATCCGTCTGGGTTGTTAAATATTTTGTTTTGTTTGCTTAGTCAAATTAAACTAAATAAACAACGTATGTAATCCTGCAAGGATAACCCTTTGATCAAACGGCGGACTATACACTGTAAAGTATACAGGCACGTAAACTTTTTTGTAAATAAATATAATTTTTAAATAGAAAGGGATCGGCGGGTACTGCGAAAAACCGCGTGGGAAACATGGATGGGAAATCAATGATGAATTTAATTTCCATCAGCATATAATTTGTTCTCTAAATGGGATCTCCTTATAAACTTTAGGATTAAGAAAGCACAAATAGACTGAAAGTAATATGTACTGCAAAAATGAATAAAAAAAACTGTTGGCCCCAATGATGATATGTGTGACCGATCGAGATCGGTTTCCTTACACTATCACATATATCTACCGTCATATATGCAGGTACAGTACAAGTTTAAATACATTTGTAAGTGTTGCTAGACTATTTTATTATATCCCGTTGTTGTAATATTTAAACCCGTCACGATGTATTGCAACGGATTATTTCAACGAGAGAACCGTGAGAGAGTAATGATTCTTCTCTTACCTAGTGGAAGATACAATCGAGATTTTACTGCCAAAGCAGAACATTCATCAGTGTTAAAAGTATGTGATACTTTATTCTGCCTAAAGGTAAACATTTGTCTTATTTAATCTTTTAAATCTGTTACTTGAAACAGATGATCTTTGTGTTTGTTTACTTCCTTGTAGTTTCTCAGAGTTTTGTAAAACAGTGTGTTTGTGTTATATTAAAATGTCTCTCTTCTCAATCATGTATAAATAGTTTAATTGTAACTTGTTTGTGACCATATCATTTCAAGTTTAAATATCTACCCTTTTTAATCAATCAGAGTAGTGTAACCTACATTTTGGTAACCCAACAGGGAGGGACACCCCTAACTTTATGTCTCAGTCACCCCATCGATCATTGTATCTCAGCCACTGCCAATGAGGCCATCGGCGATCCACAACCGGCTGGTTGTATACAATTCATCATTTTGAAGTACTTGATGGTTCGCCATGAATATTGGGAGACAATGATACTGATTATTGAAAAGCTGCACTGGATCTTTTCCAGTGTAACGTCAAAAGTCCTGCTTCGAAACGTCTGTTGGGATTTGCGCCGAGCCGTTATACATAATTCTGATAATCTGAGGTTAAATCACTACATGCTAATTATACGACACTACAGGTAGAAAGGAGCACCCCGCATCACCTGCTATTTTGGTGAAAATACAAATTCAATTTTCAAACAACTGTTTTAGTTTTAATAGTGAAATTTTCGCTGCAGTCTAGTAGCGTTTCACTATTAAAACGAAACGCCTTTTCGGAGAGGGGATAATAAGTTTATTCGCTTATTTTACTCTCTGTTTTTTACATCATTTCATGAGCTGTATTATGTATTAACTCAAATAACTTAGAGTTAAAATATAAAAACTATCTTAATCATGATTGGAAAATTAAAATCTCTCCTCTTTTGGGATTTATGTAACGGGGTACACTTTTACTTTCTCCCCCTTATACATATTATATGGAGAGAGTATTGTTTTCGTCAAAATTTTCGAATTTGAGTTGTTAGTGGAAATATTCGTTTTGGTGCTCTCTGAATCCAAAAAAGTAATTTTTTCATGATGTCTGTCTGTCTGTCTGCCTGTATGTGTACAGATGTAGAGCCGATACCAATTGGCCGATTTTGATGAAATTTGGTATGTAGGTACTAAATCACGATGTCTCCAGGAGTTTTTTATTTTTTTGGAATTTTTGATTTTGAAGGGTAATTAACCGCTAAAAACATGAAAAATCCAAATTTCTCAAAATCGGCTCTAACGATTGTGATTAAACTTTAGTGGTTTGTAGTGCTTTACGTTTCCAACAAAATTACACCAACCGCATTCCTGGTCAATTTCGTTTTCAGAAATCACAGGACTTAAAACATCCAAAATTTAGATTTTTGGATTTTTCATAAAAAGCATAAATGTAAAAAAATATTACTATTCACCATTAAAATGAGCTCAAAAAACTAAATAAATTAGTATTTAGAATTATTAATCTACGATTTTGGGTTGCGGATAAAATATAATATTTTCAATTTTCGGTAAACGCAGCACGTTGTCCAATGTTATTTTTATGGGGAATACAACGCTTACAATTTCCTTCTCACTTATTTACTGATCAATTTCGTTTAGACTTGATATGCAGGTCAAGTTAGCATCGACCGAATGAGAATATTCAAAATATGTTGCAACTTAACCCTGGGGGAACAATGGGGAATTTCCCCTCTTAAAACCACTGTGTTTAGCAACAAATTCTGTCGTGTCTCCCACAAAGGGATTTTGGTGGATATTCCTGAAAACATCAATTTTAGAAAATTTTGTGTACATTCGTCTGTACTTTACATTATATATTTAGTAAATCAAAAGTAATTTATTCATTGAAGTTGCGCTAAAAGGGAGAAAGCATGTGTCAGTTTCCTGATCCGTTTATTTATTTCAGATACTGTGTTAGGTTTATGCAAAGGTTTTCGTGGATCGCCTGTGTAGTTTGGAGTGGTGGTGCTACAAACTAGCATCAATCCATCAAAACTTTGTATCGTGTACAACAGGGGCATACAACAGTGCTCGTGTTCAACATGTTGTGTGATCTAGCTACCGTTGTCATAAATCGTCCTACTCCCTATATTCTTTATATTTATAAATAATTGATATATAACTTTTTTACTTTAACAATTTTGATACATATTATCTAGATTTGTATGCCCTTATTAACCTAAATTGACAATTATTAAGTTGTTAAAAGTGTTTTTGTTTTTTTTTTTTGGGGGGGGGGATGATCCGATTGCGATGAAATTTGGTACAAACGTGTAAAGCAGCATTTATGACTTTAAGTACGAAAACCAGCCAGATCGCTCTATCCAAAGGGGTCTTTTGGGGGATTTGTACCCCAAAAATGGGGTTTTTGAGTTTTTTACATATAATATTTTAGTAAATCCAATTTTAGTTTTAACCATTAAATTCAGCTTAAAAAAATTATTTGGTGGTTTGATCATTGCTTATCTTGCTTATTTATCAACTCATCCTGACGAAACTTCGTATATTGCTTCATGCCGTTGTGGTCGATTGATATTTATATGAAAAATTATTTTTTGCCGATAGTTCCCGTAGCAGCAAACCTGCCTACTCAGCCCCTATGTTATTCTTAAGGAAAATAAGTAAAATGTTATCTCCCTTAATTATGAACATAAATTACTAAAATTTTATATGTGGCTTCACCTAGTTGAGTTATAAAAAAAATTTATAAAAACCCATTTTTTGTGTACCTTGTTTCATCAAACCTGCATCCTCAGACGCCATGTTATTCTTATAGAGAATAATTAAATGTCGTAAATATTTATGAATGTATACTGATGAAACTTGGTATGTGGCTTTAAGTGGTATTATGATACATATATATATATATATAAACATTGGAAATTCGCAGAGTACGCAGATTTGCTGCTACGCGGGAATACTCCCTGGACCTCTCGGAGTGTAAAAATAGATGATTTGTTCCTTTGATCCATGACGAATAATAAATACATATCTAAGTAATTATTTGACTCAAGAAAATTTATTTCCTTAGAACTAACATTACAAATTTCCAGTCTGGGGAGGGAGGAGGGGGAGGAGCTCTAAATGCTTTGAGAATGGAAAACAACGGATGATATTACATTAACTTTTCAATTTACCCTAAACAGAATAAGCTGAACAACGTAAAATTTCAGCTTTTTACCTGCCCGAGAAATAGGACCTAGAGGTTACTGAGTATTAAAAGACAGTTTTATTAGTAAATAAGAAAATTAGGCTAGGTTATATGACATGTTAAAGAGTAAAACTCATCTTTTCTCTAAGAACACATTTCAGTTTAGACTAAAACCCAAAACAAATTCGGTTTGGAGGTTTTTAACCATGCGCGATATAAAATATTATTTCATTGTATACTAAATCTGTTTTTGGTAAAAAACACAAAATGTCATAAACAAAAATGTGTTACAGTGACACGCAAATTAGTAATGTTTGACAGGAATATTATATTTTAATTCGCTCGTAAATATAACTCTGTGTTCTGGAGCAGGGAGATAAATGGAGCAATCATATACTCCAAATCGAAAAAGCTCTCAATCAATGTATATAAAATATGGCACACAGGACCGAGAGGCTCGCAACCTTCGCGTGACAAGCTGTCATTCCCATCACCCGAGACAATAGCTGATGTTGTCGGACACGTTATCGTGCTGCTCTATTGTTGTTCCAGGTGAGAGTTGTATAAATATCGGGTGTTTTATAAAACATACTCTAAGTATATGGTTGAATTAATCGCATGTTAAAAATGTTGGTTCAATGTAAACGGCGTTTTCAAGCTCTTATGAAGAAATATATTATTTTAGGTTTTGGAATATATTTTTATCAAAAAATTGTAGTTGTAAGGGTAAGTTTTATTTCTTTTACGATTTCGTAGGAATTATTTTTGTGGTATTCATCAGAAAATAACTGGGTAATGTTATAATAATTAATGAATGAACGAAAATTATTTATTCCAGTGCAATTAGACGAAAAATTGCCTTGACCTGAACAAAACTGATAATAGGCTGAAAATTTGTGTAAACGTTCAGAACAATGTCCTGAGTGACCCTCACAATGTCCCAAGAAATCCCAGTTGGGGAACGGCCGCCATCTTGAAAAAACTGCCGCCATCTTGGTAATTTGTAGTTTTTGCTTATATCTTTTGAAGTAATTGTCCGAAAGGCTTTATTTACCTCAAATCAAGCGTTTTGAACTCATGTATGAGCTTATTATATAATTAAAGAGTTTAAGACGTTCTAAGTGTACATTTTGTTTATATTAACTTTAAAAATATCTATTATAATTATACACATTTACTAAATGAAGCTTTTTCTATTTTTTTTAGCGAATTTCCCCTGTAGGGAAGAAGCTATTACCGTAGGTCTCATGGTAAGACTTGAGCCCGAGACCATGATAACTTTTCATTTTGAGGTCCCCAGATGCCAAAAACACCATTCGTTCAAATTTTTATATATGTATATATATATATATATATATATATATATATATATATATATATATGTGTCCGTAAGCACGATAACTCTCGTAAAAAAGGTCCGATCTTAATGAAATTTGGTACAAATGTGTAAAGTACCATTTATTTTAACGAGTTCGAAATCCTGATGAATCGCACCATCCGAAGGGGGGTTTTTGGGGGGTTTTGTACCCCAAAAATGAGTTTTTTTTGGGTTTTCACATTTAATTTTAATTTAAATCAAATTTATACCATTGAATTCAGCTTAAAAAACAAACAATTTGGTATTTTGATCATTGCTCTACGTCAATTGGTTACCGAGATATTGAAAGTGCTAAACACAGTACGTTGTCTAATGTTATTCTTATGGAGAAAAAGAAAAATTGTATATCTCGCTTATTTATAAATATAAACTGGCGAAATTTGGTATATGGCTTGATCTGGTTGTGGTTTATTGTTGTTTGCACAAAAAAACAATTTTTCGCCAATGTTTCCTGTAGCAGCAAACCTAGGTACTTGGTCCCCATGTTATTCTTATGGAAAATACTTAAAATGTTATATATCGCTTATTTATGAATATATATGGATGAAACTTGGTATGTGACTTCACTAAGATGAGTTCTATTTATATTTGCATAAAAACCCATTATTTTGTGTGCCTTGTAGCAGCAAACCTGCGTACTCATCCCCAATGTTATTCTTATGGAGAATAATTAATATTTTAAATATCGCTTGTTTGTGAATACATTTCTTATGAATCCTGTTAAGTGTTTTAATGTGTTATGTTATATATTCATTGGAAATTCGCTGAGTATGCAGGTTTGCTGCGACGGGGGTATTTTCGTAATGGACTTGTTAATGGCATTAATCCTTTTGAATGTTCTTGCAAACCACAATGCAGAGTCTTTGGAATTGGTTAAATATAATGCTGACGTTTGTTTGTTCCGATCTGCAAAATAGAATAATATATATATATATATATATATATATATATATATATATATATATATATATGTATTTGCTATAATTGATTAGCATTATATTTTAATCTTGCATTGACAATTATCATGTAATTACCTGTTGTTAAATGTTAATGTCGGTGATGTCATCTTCGTAGCAACTAGTGCGGTTGGCACATTCGTAACCAGCACAGTATCCACACATCGTTGTGTAATTTAGACTATAACGGAGACATTGGCAATTACGCTCGCATCCAGATTTAAAATACGTAATTTAAAACACATATATCTCATGTTATATTATATTTTTTATTTGGAATAATATTATTACCACCAAAACTAAGTATGAGGCGTGTTCAGAGCAGCCCGTTATATACCGTAGAATCGTTTAAAATTAGGTGTTAACTGTTACCGTAAATGTTACCTAAGAGTGCTAGTGCAATTAACAAATTGTATTTACTAGTACACTGGTTTATTTACCTCTTGTTTATTATAAAATATAGTTATATTTCGGTTGTAACAAATTAATGTGGAGTAGATCATACGGACACGTCTTGTGCATTGTAAACCTTTGAATCAATATTTACAGTGCAATTAAAGTTAAACACTCTGATGGAGGTCCTGTGTAGAATAATTTGTTGCTCAAACATATTTTCTGTTATCATCTCTCTTAAAGTATTTACAATATTTTGCAAACTTAAGACAACTTTAATCAAGTTTACTAACAGATTAACTATTTTTAAAAAGAGTGACTCAAAGAGTAGCTTGCTGAAGAATTCAACTACTTAAAAGTGCTGTAAACTATTTATGAAGATTCTGTCTTATAACTTGAAAAATTGTTGATTCATGATTTATGTTTGCTCTTTGTAAAAGTTCAGTTTGATAGATCGCTATTTTACATCTAAGAATATTACTCCAAGTAATGTGAATTCTCCGTCATAAACAGATTTTAGAGAATACCTACAGCTGAAGTTACATTGGAAATGTTTCAGCCGTGCTTTTTGATTTACATGTAAATATTTCGCTGAAATATGGTATACCTTTAGTAAAAGATATATGTCTCTTGCTTTTTTCTTTGGATCCGGCCAAAGCACTCTAAAACTAGTGAAGTTGAACTGTTCCAAAAACATGTATTTTTAACTCTTAAATATAAAAATCAAATTTGTTTAATGATATTACTAAAGTGGTTTGTTTCTAAACAAATGTGGCAAGTAGCCTTAAAATTATTAATCGTTATTCATTTACAAGCTGAGGGTTGCTGTTATAAGAATAACACTTTTAAGTTAATTTTTAGTATTAATCGTCTCTGTTATTTGTTGATTATATCTTATTTTAACCTCAAGCCTTTTATTTACCTTAGCCTTCGGATCCAGAATGTGCTGCCAGGTATACGTATCTGAGTGACATCTCTTAACTTATAGTCATGTACATCCACATTATCCACTAAGGAAACCATCTCAGACGCTTCTTTCTATAGACTTTTAAACCTTGTAAATCGTCCACATAACGTTTGAATATGTAACTAAAGTTTATTTTTACATTTTAAGTTTCAGTTTTCTTTAATTTTATATTTTTCTATTGTTATATCCATTAAATTAAATTTTAATGAACTTACTAGTTATAAATTTAAATAATATTAATCTCGTTTTAAGCAATTTGATTTCCAAACTAGAAAAGCAAACTGTTTTTAAACAAGCAAACCAAACATTCTTCCCGGGTGATCAGACTGCAAATCTAAAATACCCCCGGAGCAGCAAACCTGCATACTCAGCGAATTTCCAATGCATATAATATTATCTTAATACCACATAAAGCCAAGTTTCATCAATATACATTCATAAATACATGGCGGCTGAGTATGCAGGTTTGCTGAAATAAGAAACACTAAAAATGGGTTTTTATACAAATATCAATATAACTCAACTAGGTAAAGCCACATACCAAGTTCTATTAATTTATGTCCATAATTAAAGGAGATAACACGTTACTTATTCTCCATAAGAATAACATGGGGCTGAGTATGCAGGTTTGCTGCTACGGGAACTATCAGCTAAAAAATGGGTTTTTGTGCAAATATCAATAGACCACAATGAAATGAAGCAATATACCAAGTTTCGTCAGGATAAGTTAATAAATAAGCAAGATATACAATTTTTCTTATCCTCCTTAAGAATAGCATTGGACAACGTACTGTGTTTAGCACTTTCAATATCTCAGTAACCAATTGACGTAGAGCAATGATTAAAACACCAAATTGTGCGTCTTTTTAAGCTGATTCCAATGGAACGAAAATAAAAATTTCACTTTTTAAAAAATTATGCGTAAAAAACTCAAAAAACCCATATTTGGGGTACAAAACCCCCCCAAAATACCCCTTCCGATAGGTCGATCTGTCTGGTTTTCGAACTTTAAGTCATAAATGCAGCTTTACACGTTTGCACCAAATTTCATCAAAATCTGACCTTTTTTACGAGAGTTATCGCACCCACGGACACACACACACACATATATATATATATATATATATATATATATACAGATATATATATATATATATATATATATATATTGAATATTTCTGATTGATTAGGGCTGCTGATAATAATAATAATATTAACATTTTAAAAATAAAATAATAAAGATCTTAAAAAAGGGTGTTTGTTTTTTAAAATGTTAATATTATTATTATATATATATATATATACAGTTTCAAACGAATGGTGTTTTTGGGGTCTGGGGACCTCAAAACGAAAAGTTAACATGGTCCCGGGCCTAGGTCTTACCATGCCGACTACGGTAATAGCTTCTTCCCAATAGGGGACATTCGCTAAAACGAGTTATGCATTTAAAATAAAATTAAGTGTTTTGTTTAAACCCACCCGTTTACACCTAACATTTAAAAAATTTATAATCAAAAACAGCAGTTTTGAAGGTTTTGATAAAAAATTACATTGATATTTTAAAAGCCTTTCCGTGAGTGCAGAGGTTAATGAGAAAGTGCGAACCTTCAACCGGAACATTTGCAAGTCAAGCCCTTTTGAGAGCCACGTATAATAGTTTTTTACACATGTCTGTAACGGAAATCGGTTTATAAAAAATATGTATAGTAAATCTTCCTATTCGTGAAATAATTGCAAAAAAATCAGCTAGCTAATCAAAGTCATTCAAACGGATGAAAAGTGTACTTTAAAGTGTTCCCAATAATGTTGTGGGCCCTTTCATTACGTTTAACCCATTATTTAACCCATTTGCGCATATATAGGTGATAATAATACGCCAATAATACTACCAAATAATACGTAAATGATCATTTTTAGTTTCAACATTAAATTATGTACAAAACCCGATTACTGTGTTTAGCGAATTTCCCCTATAGGGAATAAGCTATTACCGTAGTCGGCATGGTAAGACCTAGGTCCGGTCCGGGACCATGATAACTTTTCGTTTTGAGGTCCCCAGACCCCAAAAACACCATTCGTTCGAAACTGTATATATATATGTATATATATATATATATATATATATATATGTGTGTGTGTGTGTGTGTGTGTGTGTGTCCGTGGGTGCGATAACTCTCGTAAAAAAGCTCTGATTTTGATGAAATTTGGTACAAACGTGTAAAGTCATTGACTTTAAGTTCGAAAATCAGACAGATCGACCTATCCAAAGGGGTATTTTAGGGGGGTTTTGTACCCCAAAAATGGGTTTTTTGAGTTTTTTACATATAATTTTTGAAAAAGTTAAATTTTATTTTGTATCATTATAATCAGATTAAAAATACACACAATATGGTGTTTTAATCATTACTCTACGTCAATTGGTTACTGAGATATTGAAAGTGCTAAACACAGCACGTTGTCCAATGTTATTCTTATGGAGGATAAGAACAATTGTATATCTTGCTTATTTATCAACGTATCCAAACGAAACTTGGTATATTGCTTCATTTCATTGTGGTCTATTGATATCTGTACAAAAACCCATTTTTGGCCGATAGTTCCCGTAGCAGCAAACCTGCATACTCAGCCCCATGTTATTCTTATGGAGAATAATTAAAATTTCATAAATCGTTTATTTATGAATGTATATTGATGAAACTTGGTATGTGGCCTTATGTGGTATTTATACAAATATATATGCATTGGAAATTCGCTGAGTATGCAGGTTTGCTGCTACGGGGGTATTTATTCTTACATTAAACATATTCCAACTAAGTTATTGTTGGCCAAAATAATAAATTTAGCTTTAATTTTTTATTAAATAGAAAACTCAATCTCATTATTACTAAGGTATTTTATCAGGTAAAATTGTTTTAGAAAAGTCAATTTGTTAAAGGGTTAGACATTGAGCTCGACACCAATTAGGTTGCGTTCCGTGGCCAGTTTAACAATGGGCCTGATGACGCTGGCGTTGTCATGGAAACGATGGTCTACAACGTTTTCTCGGTCTTCCGTTGTTAAGTAACTATTGTTATCCACGGACTCTATAAAATTGTTTTTAAATTTCAAAATGTGATGAGTGAAGTACTTGTGGGAGTTGCTATAATTTTAAATAAACTACAATTTTATATCATTCAACTTAGCGAGAATAATTTAGTTTTTACGTTATTAAACAGTGAAACTAACTAAAATCATCTGTTTCACGTTTACATAAATAAAATTGTTGTAACTGAGAATCCAAAAATAGTAAATTACCTATGGATGTTGGTAATTGGCCTTATATGGTATATATATATACCTTGGAAATCGGCTTAGTACGCAGGTTTACTGTTACGGGGGTATTTGTATAATGTTTCATTGGTCAACGCATAAGAATCTCCGTCACTCCATCTATTAGGTAATTTTACTCACCTTATGTTATTTTTAACTTCTGCATCAAAAAACCAGCTCAACAATTCTGAATGCAAGTTTCGCAAGGATGTGAACTCGATCCTACAATTTGTCACCTAACGATCTACATAATAGATTCGCTCAAGATTATCAAATGAAAAAAATCAGAAATGATCATTTTAGTAACTTCAGGTGGGGTATCCCTTTTAAACTCCACAGCACAAGATGACTAAGGCACAGGTATTGGCTAGATAAATTGGGCAAAGCTCTGCAAAAAGATTATCTAAGATTTATCTACCTGCTTTTTAAAATTATTCTCTCGACTCCCAGAAAGAACCTGAGTAAAATAAATTTGGTCTCATTGAGCAAGAAACAGTAACTCGAATGGTCAATCTGGCCTTTTAATTGTATTTATTACTATATCCATTGCAAGGCTAATACTTATTTGAGGGTAGATGGATTTACGTTACACCAGTTATTTTGGCCGATGTTTTTAAACAGTCAGTCTCTAGTCTAGATTGAACTCGCTAGAAGCTAGCTCAAGTTTGGTCTGTTGTTTGCGATGAGCTGCGGGCAAAGTTGACAGCACTCTTCAACTCTTTTGAAGCTGTTATTTTTCCTCTTCTGTGAACGTAACATGTAGGTTATAAAACTCTATGTGCAACAGCAGTCTGTTAGAAAGGTGTCCTTAGTAATATTGTTTTATGAAGTCTATTCCTAACTGTTACATTAATTTTCTGATAAAATAAATGTCTCTTTATACAGTTTAGATTACAACCGGAACCGCTCCCCGTTAGGGTTTTATTGCCAAAACATACAAGATCAAATATAGTAATAACGTATTTTTTCTCTGGTAAATAACGTATTAAAATTATAGTACATTAGTGATTAACCCTGGCATATTAAAATAATTATATGAAATTAATTATGTACGTTAAAGATATACTACATACAACCAACAATCAAAACATGTATTGAATTAATCAAACGGGTCACTAAGACTTTTTAGTTCTTCCCCGACCATTTTGTTTCTCTTGAAGAATTCGATCAGTATGAAAGTTATATATTCGGTAAAGTTCCCGATTTGGTAATGTCCCCAATCCTAGGAAAAAAAGTAGTTTTACACAATTTTTAAACTATCAACATACTTTCTTCTAATTCTAAAGTAATTGGATATACAAAAATACTGCAATCATTGTAAAGACAGTATTGGAACCACTGTAAAGACATTATTGCAAACATTTTGTTGTTTTCTTATTGTGAAATAATAACATGCATCCCTCCAAAGTTCCATTTATTCTGTGAAAGCACGTGGCAAGACTTGTGAATCTAATAAAGTAAATTTATATCCCTTGCAGAAGCGAGGAAACAATTTTGCTTCAATTGGAGAGGCTGCTAGACGTCTTCCATTACGTTATTGTTACATTTATTCATCCAAGTTGAATTGTTTAATGATCCCTCTAACTCTTCAGATATTCAACTCATTCGTTATATGAAGTTACTATTAAAATTATAGTTGACTTTTAAATGTTATATTATTCTTTAATATTGCATTCATTTTTTATTTTTTTTATTTTAACTGTAGTTATTCTTTGCATAGTAAGCATTACCTTAGTCCTTTATTTCTTTATGTCAGTGGTATTTTTTTAATCACATTCTCTCTAAACCACGGTCCAAACATCAATACCCGTTTGGGTCATTGCCTAAAAGCTGTACGTACTCTAGCGGTCGCAATTTTGTCCGATTTACTTCAAATTTGGTAGAGACAATCCTTTTTATAATCAGTTGGACAGGTTCGTTGGGCAAAACTATCAGAAAACTCTAACACCCTTTTTTGGGGATTTTAAGTTTTCAAATTTTGTGTTTTTGGGCCCAAAAAGGGTCAGAAAAGCCCCAAATGTACACTTATTGCACATTAACTTATTGTTCGTAAAATGCCAAAGATTCTAAACCCTGCCTCATCATTCTAGAACAATTACTTATCGAGGTATTAGAGAAAATGTTAATTGTCAAAATACAGTACGTTGTCTTAAGGGGATTTTACACTGGAAAAGGCTGTTTTTCATATCTTAATATCGTTTTATCACCCCCCATACCCCTGTACCAACTTATTAGCCCAACTATACCGCCTTATAACTTTATAATGTAAAACATTGGAATCCTAAAATAACATTTTTCAATTTAAACAAAAAATGTTACCAGTGTTAGTTAAAACCCTTTATTCGATCTTTTAAGATTTTAATACGGAAATTCACTTTCCTCACGTCAGCGTGCTGCGTGCGATCTCATTTATTTACCATACAACTAATCTTAATCGTAGTCCTAAACTGTAAATCAAATCAAACTTTGTTTGATAAAGTTACAAAATATTCACTTGAGTGGAGTTCTTAATATGCTGAAATTCAGTTACAACTTTTAAATACTTTTTTAAATACTTAAACTGTGTATGTAAATACTTCTGACACTTCAAACATCTTAGTTAAGTATCACAGAATATTCCGGGATAGTGAAATGTTAATACGGGTAACATACAGTGGTAGTCCACCCCTGGGGTGGGGTTATGGTTGTCACGGCTTATTATGATATACTGCACCAGCCATGAATAAGGCTGCATATCCTAAAGCCACTAAGGTTTATTTTTTAATTGGTGTAACGGAATATAATATTTTGTATCTATATATTGTCAAAAGGCACTGTTTTAATTGTCAATGCAAATATTAAAGGAGTGTGATATGGAATTATACCAAGTTCTACCAAGTATAAGGGATTATTTTTTTAATCAATAGGTTTATGGCAATTATTTGGTAAAGCACTAAATTATTCAAGTGGGGTTGCCTTGGTACTGTTTCCTGCAGGCGAGGTGATCTATCCATCATTTTACTAAGTTGTGACAATAAACCCTAACCTCCTGTGTCGTCCCGATTGACCACGCAGTGATGTGGGCCCAGTCAATAGCTTTTCTCTAGGGTAGGGAAAGGCAGGTGAAAACTCTATCTACAAGACGCTTACAATCAATAGTCTTTCCTCATCTTGGTGGAAGAATCCTAGCGAATTTATTTTTCGTTTTTGCCTCTACCTACTCTGCGACGAGGTTCAATTCCACACTTTCCTTTTTTTTGCTGTGCTCATGCACAACTTGTTTTAAATTCTCTCTGAGCATTGCCCCTTTATTTTTGCACTTAGACGGAATTTTCAACTGTGCTTGAATTCCCAGCCATTATATCTCTACAACGTGTAACAAATTATAATAAATCTTAAAAAATCATACATTTATAATTGTTTTAAAATTGTTGTGAAGATAGCGTTTTCAGTGATGTGTTTATATATTGAAACTGGTCTGGCAAAAGTCTACAACTCCACATTTTAAGGTTGATTATGTTTGATTAAGTTTGCCTATAAAAAAGGTAGGAATAAAGTTGGAGGATTCTTGAATATTATATAATTGTCATTAAATAATCCTTTAAGGAAGCTGAAAAATGTTAAATAACTTAAAAGAATGACTTGAAACGTCTAATAACATGTTTTGAAATGGATGTGTAGCCTTAAACATAAATAATATTCAATATACTTTCTATTGGAAGCCAAATTTAATTTTCATTCGCATAAGATAACAGTGAACATTCATGCAGTGGTTTATATTTTTTAATTATATTTTCAAGTTTCAAAGAATTGTAGAATCTTAACTAGCGTGTTATTAAAGGTAATATACCGGTAATAGTGGTCCCTATAATGAAAATGTATGGAAAACTCAGAATAAAACATTAGTAGATAAACTATTGGGGAAAAAGGTTGGGAGCCTTTTTTGGCTTACCTTGCCCGACCACATATAGACTGTGCATCTGTGCGTGGAACGCATCCAGCTAAGCATGGAGTGAGCCGTTACAGTATGAGTTGTACAGTACTGATAAACTGTATATGCCAGGACTGGGATTCGAACCCACGACAGAGCCGCTGCCGTGGTTCCGGAGTCCGTCGCCTTCACCACTACGCCAACGACTCACAAATTAAAGGTCTCCACTTATTTACTATAACACAACCCACTGATACAGCGTTTTTTTATACTGAGAAGAATACGTTCTTATAAATAGCTTATTTTTTAAGGATAATGTACAACTACATTCAAACCAGCTTCATGCTTTAAAAAGAAAATAAATTTGTTTAGTGACTTTTTCAAATAAAATAATTTTTTTCTCACACTCATTATTGTTTTGATGCATATTTCTGAAAACCAAACAATAAAGATAATTAATAAAAGATAAGCAAGAGAAACTAAATAAATATATTATGGTCTCATATATGTCATAGATTTACTGTTACTGATTCATAGAGAATGAAAAATAAAAGTTAAATGTTGCACCAGGTGGACTGAAGTGCGAGATAGAAACTCGACAAAACTCCACAAAAGTACCATAATACACAGCATTGCAAATTCCTCTTTACCACAGTAGCTTTTCTGTGATTTTATCGTAACTACAAAACGATCAGTCTTTGTTCCAAATAGTTATTTTTACTTATTGAGTCAAATGATTTATCACCTTTCACCATTATAATCACTGACAATCTTTTTTCTCAGCATAAAGCACCCGTCATTTCTCATCTAAAGAGGCACATAAGAATTGTATTTAATATAAAACTACTAACTTAGTTAAATGTGAAAAGAAACAGAATGACAAAATGGTTTACATAAAAAAACAAGCTACGTAAACTAATTTAATACCAATAATAAATATTAATTTTTGTTGTAAATGCCACAGGATTGAATAGGATATTAGTTATTTACGTACCGTTAGGATTGATGACGAAAGATACGTAAACCACTAATAATAACTACTACAAATGCAACTTTAGTACATCCACAAATTTACTAATAAATACAACTTTTCTATAAAGTAAACATTTGACAGATTTATGACTCTAAATGAGCAAGCAAATGATTTATTTGTCATATCTTTTAAATAATTTTAGAGTAATATCTTCACTATGACTTTTGACTTGTATATTGTGTTTTGTTAGAAAAATTTGCCGTAAAACTTGGCGAGACGCAGAGCCGGGGGGAAGACAATGATCACCAACAACTTTAAGTAAAGATCAAGCGGCCTTTGATCTCCGTCAAATAGATAGAAGCCACTGAGAGACTTGCCATCCAAAGCGGGCTCCTGGGGCATCTCCTTTGTAAATGATCTGAAAATCGACGATTGATTGTATCACATTTAGTGTCCAAAAATATTGAACCATCACAAAGTTTTTTAAACAAACCTTTTTTCTCTTCGCCGGATTAAAATTAACGGATCCAGTTGCTCGAATTCGAGCAATATTTTTTATTTAATTATTCATCTTATATACGGTTATTTTGGTATATATTGTAATGCCATTCCAGAGGTTTTCTTAAAACAGTTATTCTTCTCTGTATTGTTTGTTAGTATCAACAACTGCCATTAAATGTTCAATTACATTTATTTCTATCCTTCAATAGGATTAACTTTTGAACTTAAAACACCGGGGGGCAAAGCCCTGAAGGTGGACTTTTTTCCGAAACCCCAAAAGGCAAATCTAGACGACAAGGGCTTTCAAATAACAAATAAACAATCGTTCCACACCTAAATAGTTTTAACAGTAGCCCACTCACAAATTATTATTATACAAACATTATACCACTTAAAGTTGTTTGAAACATGTGAATACTTCTGAATAGGCATTATTCAGTTTGAAAGAAATGTAAACAACGTTTGGAATTGTAGTTATATAATTAAAATAAATTTAGGATGGGAGGAATATTAATGTTAGATCGAAATGTAATATATATAATAAACATATTTCAAAGATATTACATAACGTATATAGCTCCATATTTTGCTAACACGTAATACATATTTTGAAAACGGCCAACATCTCTGGTAATGTTGGACAATTAATGTAAAAAATAATAATTTAAACATATATAACTTTCCGCCTTGGAGTTAGGGAGCTGGCGTTTTGAGCTCAATGCAATCTACAACCATTCATTAATTGATTTCAGCCGAGTGCATTAGTTACTATCATATTAAACGCACTATGTTTTTTTGTATAAATTACATTATAGATTTAAATACAAGCTAAAATAAACATAAACATGTTTGGCTTGAGAGTATTTACTATGCTGTGTAAAACGACCAAGTGGGCCTTAATTGAAATATTTTCTTTTGAATTCCCATTTTAGAAACTAATAAGATAAAATTTATTACCTTCTCAAAGCGGGGAAACAATTTGGCCGCTGCAGAAGAGACAGGAAGACAAACGACGTCCATTACAGTCTTGTTACACTTCCCGCGCATTTTAAGACGGTTTCTCATTTTTCCGTTTGGGAAACCATGGACATGAGTCGATTGACAACAAATTACTTTGCTATCTGTAGCTATGGCTTTTCTTTTATAGTTCTGGAATAACAACACTATACGAGAAAAATGTAAAAATGTAGTTAAATGTAAAACCAAGTTTCTTTTGTTATTCCATATAACTCCGTGGCTGATTTCTGCTTGTTATATGGTGACTGTTGATGTTGTTGGTGTCAGTGATTTTTGGTGATGTTTATATGTACTTGTTGCTTGATTATTGTTGTTGTTGTTGTGTGTTGCAGTTGTACTGTGTGTTTTGTTTTTGTGCGTTTGAGTATGCTTGTAGTTATCAATAAAACTAAAGAATACTACAATCTAACGCAGCATTTTATAAGTACTGTATTTATTTATACGCTTGTCTTTATTTTGACTGCAGACTGTGTAAGCGTTTCAATCCAAATTAAAACGCTTATATTAAACTTAAATTTTCAATATCAGTGTGGAATAATTTCGCTGTGTAGCCCTTTTGTTCAAATCCACGGTAGCTAAACAAAAAAATAAGGGCCATATACATAAGCAAATGACGTCAGTGGATCGAATGTAAACACGTTTGTTTTTATTTACACATGAATATGTCAGTAGGGTAATATGGACAGTCCGAGGGCAGGAGGAGTCAGGAGGAGCCCCCCCCCCCGAGCCCCCCCCCCCCCGAGGTCTCGTCTGTGACACTTTGCGAATTTTTTTTGCGAATTTTTTTTTGCGAATTTTTTTTTTTTGCGAATTTTTTTTTTTTTGCGAATACTAACCTAACCTAACCTAACCTAACCTAACCTAACCTAACCTAACCTAACCTAACCTAACCTAACCTAACGTAACGTAACCTAACCTAACCTAACCTAACCTAACCTAACCTAACCTAACCTAACGTAACCTAACCTAACCTAACCCATCCTAACCTAACCTAACCTCGGATCAGATTTCCGATTGCAGATTCTTGTTCGTCTAGTCGAGCCGAGAAATTTGAGTACCCACAACGTACATTTGGACGATGTAGGGGGGGGGGCTATCTCGGTTACCATAAGTCGGATTTGAATTCTGATTGCGGATTCTAGTTCCTCTAGTCGAGCCGAGAAATTTGCATACCCACAAAGTACATTTGGACGATGTAGGGGGGGGGGCTATCTCGGTTACCATAAGTCGGATTTGAATTCTGATTGCAGATTCTAGTTCCTCTAGTCGAGCCGAGAAATTTGCATACCCACAAAGTACATTTGGACGATGTAGGGGGGGGGGCCGGGCTATATCGGTTACCATAAGTCGAATTTGAATTCTGATTGCAGATTCTTGTTCGTCTAGTCGAGCCGAGTCATTTGAGTACCCACATCGTACACTTTGGATGATGTTTACAAAAAAGGGGCCCGCACCACACTTTTGACCTTTTTTTTTTGCATTTTTGGAATCTCCTCGTCAAGCCGAGTATTCTCAGTACCCACATGACATACTTTGGATAATTAATACAAGAGTTGATCAGGGTAACGCTACAACCAACAGAGCTAGCCCATCAGCGCTTGCGGTCAATTGAACTAACAGTGAATGCAAATTTTAAGGAGAATATAATTGCAATGCTTTGAACATATACTGCAAAGGGGGGTGTATCGATACACCCCCCTTCAAGTACTCTGCACCGAGGCAGCTGTTCGCACAACCGACTGACGCGTCAGTCTACTGTCTGGGAATGCGGATGTTGTAATTTGATACCTCGACTGGAGGGTGCAGGTGTTCACACAAAAAACCGACAAGTCGAGACCTGTCTGGGAATGCGGATGCTGTAATTTGATACCCCGACGGGAGGGCGACGCGACCCTTCCAGGAACCCATTATAGTCCGCCCGTATCGAGTTCCATTAGAGCAGGGTGGTCTTTACCCCAGACAGCGGTTGAGAGTTTTTGCCCCGACCTTCTCCGGAATCCATTAGTGGGGATAGTCACCCACATCACCAGCCCTCCCTCAGTTCAGTTCGAGAGTTCAGTGCGTGAAGACGTGTTAGTCCGATCCTGTTCCGTTCTACGCGATTTGTGTTAGTTGCTGATTATCATCATTTGCGATTTGCGATTTGCGTAAAGCACCTTTGAACTATTTAAAACGTACGTGTTGTGCTGTATTGTTTGTGATTATTAAAACTTATAATCCATATTAAAGATGAACGCCACACACGTTTGTACCATTTGTGGTTGTATTTTCGTGCGTAGAAACAATTTGGTGCAACACCACATCAGATTCCACGGCTTGAGACCACAACTACCACCACCAACACCAACGCAGCAAGGTACGTTTTATGCGTTGCATTATTGTTTTAATCAGACCTAAATGTTAGTAATATAGGAATACGTTATAAAATATAACCGCAGAGTGATACAATTATTTTTATTTAACAGCTTTAACTATTTAGGGCGAATAGAGAACTCTTTGTTTTTTAAATTTAAAATTACATGACTATATCAATATAATTTAATTTTAATAACTTATGTTATTGCTCGCCCCATCAAGTCAAGTCATCAGAGTACCCACATTACATACTTTAAAAAAAGGTAGGTGTTAAACATTTCACAATCTAATCGTTTTGTGCGTTTGCAGATGGAGAAGCTGCATGTCGAGCCACATTCGTAGACCGGGGAGCTTTAGAGCGTCACATGGAAGCGAACCACCGAGTCATTCCACCCCGGCAGGTCATTGATGCTCCGCAGACGACTGCCTATGTCAATCAACACTCCGATGAAGGTGAGAATCCACATTAAAATAACTTTTTTCCCTTGAAACTAATTACCTTTTTATAATTATTTAACTAGGTACATGAAGAAGAATGAGACCGTGACACCTGGTGTTCTGTCGATTTAATTACTAGGGGGAGATTTTCGCTCCCCCTAACACATGATGGGTTAGGGGGAGATTTTCGCTCCCCCATACGTCAGGAATTGTTTTGCGATATTTTTCTCTAACATGTACTCTGATTGCTTCTTTAGGGTTGGCGTATTCCAATATTGCAGCTACATCCTTAGCCTTGAACCCCGAATCATGAATGTAGACAAACAGTACAGAAGATTACATTCCCTGTTTGAAAATTGATATTTTTAATTAACAACTCCATTTTGAAATGTGATTCTCGAGAGAGGGGAATTTGTATCTTTAGTTATCCTAATCTGTTTTTATTTTTATTTTCAGATGAAGGACCGGGTCCTGGCCACCACACCTGCCACGAATGTGGTCGCCGCTTCCGTCGTGAAGGAAACCTGCGTCGACATGTGGATTCGACCCACAGCAGAGTCCGCAGGTTCATATGCGGCACATGCGGCGCCGAATTCAAGAGGGAAGACAACCTGCGTCGACACACCATGCAATTTCACGGCGATGGTCAAGAACGAAGATTCCCTTGCTCATACTGCGGTCAGGAGTTCAACCAGCTGTTCAACAAGGACCATCATGAGCGGTTCTCTTGCCCGATCATGAAGGACCTGATCCTGAACCGAGTGGCTATGGTACAGGACGAACCCCAGCCAGGACCCAGCACGGAGCCACAACCCGGTACGAGCACACAACCGCAACCCGATGATGTTGAGATGACTGGAGCAGGACAGTCAAGCCCCGTATTCTCAATCATTCAACGGGGTTTTCGCAACCGCCTCTTAACCTACCGTCTGCAGCGACCAATGGAGAATCTCGTCACAATCGGAGAAGTGATGGCACTGTTGATTGTGAGTCTTACGGAGTTGCTTGAGAACACCTTGGCGAAACACCGCAGCATTAAGGTCAACTTGAAGCTGGAGTGTGAATTCCAAAATATTCACAACAACACCTGCCTGCGCAACTTCAAAACGAAGATGACTCCGCTGACGACGACCTCGGACCTGAACCATTACATCACAACAGCTTTTGCGAAGCTTATCAGAGAGAAGGCTGAGTGTGATCATATCGGCTCCGGGTGGACATACCTTCGCGTTCGTGATTTGGAGGTCGGCATTAACGAATACACTCCTCTAGGCGAAGGTGGTCGAGCTTGGCTCCCACTGCCTATGTCTCTGGAGAACACCCAAGCAGTTGTCAACGTATTGAACACCGATGAGCGGTGTTTTATGTATGCAGTCCTGGGAAAGTTTGTTCAAGAGAACCCTAAAAGACCGGCATCGTACACCGACGACATCATCGCCCGATACGATTGGACCGGCCTTCAATTCCCCGTTGCTCTGAAAAGTATCAAGACGTTTGAGCGGACAAACAACATCAGCATCAACGTCTATGGTATTGATCACACGTGCGTGGGTCAGAAACCTGACGGACGACCAAAGTACCAGGACACCGTCTTCCCCTTGAAGATTTGTAGGCAGGAGCGTGAAGACCATTGTGACCTTTTGTACGTGACAACGGACGGTGATAGTCACTACGCCTACATCAAAGACCTTAGTCGACTGATCCGTTCCCAACTCACAGCACATATAGGCAGGATATTCATCTGTAAGCGGTGCTTCGCGCACTTTGACAACCGTCCGAACAAACTCGGTCTGACGGGTGCACAGCGTCTGGAGGAGCACAGGCGATACTGCTCCGCTTCGGCCCCTATTCGCATGGATACGCCGAAAAAGACAGAAATCAAATTCAGCCATCCAGAGTTCACCCGACGCGAGCGTTTCACCATCTACGCGGACTTTGAGTGTGCTCTACTGCCGACCGCGGAGATGGATGAACAAGTGGATGAACCGCACGGAGGAGTAGCCACCCACATCCACATCCCATACGCCTTTGCGTACCAGATTATCGACTCGTACGGACTTGAGGAGTTCGAGCCTCAAGTCTACTTCGGGGATGATGCGTCAAAGACATTTATGGAGATGTTGAAAACTGATGTTGAGCGATTGTGGAACTTCCTGTACGAAGCAAGAAATCTGCGCCCTGTCCTGACCCCAGCGGAAACGATGCAGTACAACTCGACAGCGAATTGCTACCTCTGCGGATCGGCATTTTCAAGCGAAGACCCAAAGGTTCGTGATCACAACCACGCGCCGCCCTACGAGTTCCGTGGCGCTGCACACAGATCATGTAACCTACGCTACAGGGAGCAGAGAGTAGTCAACTGCTACTTCCACAACCTCTCCAACTACGACGCTCACTTCATAGTGCGGGAGTTGGCGGTCGACCCCGGTGATGTTGAGGTGTTGGCTCACACGGAAGAGCGGTACATCGCTTTCACGAAGCGGTTCCTGTTCGACCGAGCAGCGGCACCGGTTGGGATGCAAGGGCGTGGAAAAAGACAGCCAGGATTCAGAGTCAGGTTCCTCGACACCTACAGGTTCCTGGCTTTGAGCCTCGCCAGCCTCGCAGCCGCACTTCCACCAGCTCAACTCTTGGAGACGAGGAAGAGATTCCCCGAAGACCACCTCTTCGATCTAGTCCGTAGGAAAGGCGTGTTCCCGTACAACTTTGTAACGTCGAACGCCGTATTGGAAGATACTACGGAACTGCCTCTGCAGCGAGATTTCCACAACGACCTGACCCTGGAGGACATAACGGATGCAGACTACGAGCATGCTCGCAACGTGTGGGAAACCTTCGGTTGTAGGAACCTCAAGGACTACGCCGAGAAGTACCTGCGCTGTGACATTGCGCTGTTGACTGACGTCTTTGAACGCTTCAGGGACACGTCGATGGCTGAATACGAACTAGACCCTGCGCACTACTACACCCTACCGTCATACGCCTGGGATGTCATGTTAAGGACCTGTCGAGTGGAGCTTGATACGATACAGGACTTTGATATGTACCTCTTCTTCGAGCAAGGCATCAGAGGAGGTATTTCCCAGGCGATCACCAGACACGCCAAGGCCAACCATGATGGATGTCGCCCTGAAGATCGACGACCTGAAGAGCCAACGAATCACCTGCTATACTTGGACGCCAACAACCTTTACGGTTGGGCCATGTCCCAGTGTCTTCCACAGGGAGACTTCCAATGGCTCAGCCGCGAGGAGATCGCGTCCCTGGACATTGCAGCGTTGGACCCCGAAGGACCCACCGGCTATGTCTTGGAAGTTGACCTTCGCTACCCCGCCCACCTGCACGACCTTCACAAGGATCTCCCCTACTGCTGCGAGACCAAACGTCCGCCAGGAGGGAAATTCAAGAAGCTCGTTACGACTCTGGATGACAAGAAGAACTACATCTGTCATTACAGAATCCTGCAACAGGCGCTGGAAAACGGACTGGAGCTTGTGAACGTGCATCGCGTCATCTCGTTCCGTCAGTCTCGGTGGTTAGAGAGCTACATCCTAATGAACACCGAACTGAGGAAGAAGGCCACGACCAAGTTTGAACAAGACTTTTTCAAGCTTATGAACAATGCGGTCTTTGGCAAGACGATCGAGAATGTTCGCAAGCGAATGAACTCTAAGCTGGTGTGTACGCCGGAGATGTTCAGGAAGTACGTGGCCAAGTCAAACTTCCTGGACCGAACCTACTTCAACGAGGACGTCGCCATTGTACACATGTCGAAAGTCAATATAGTCCTGGACAAACCGCTCTACGTCGGAATGTGTGTCCTCGATCTGAGCAAGTGGCTCATGTACGACTTCCTTCGGAAGATGAAGAACCGCTACGGCGATCGACTGAAGGTTGACTACATGGACACTGACAGTTTCGTGTTCGACATCCAGACTGAAGATGTTTATAAGGACATGTTGGAGCATCTGGACGATTTTGACACCAGTGCGTACCCCCGAAACCATCCCTGCTACAGCCCCATAAACGCAAAAGTCATCGGAAAGTTTAAGGATGAAGCGAACGGTCTTCCGCTGCTCGAGTACCTCGGTCTTCGCTCGAAACTATACTTCATGGATATAGTCGAGTTCGAGGAGAGGACCGAAGATGACGAGTTGCAGGTCATGACAGTGAAGCGCGCTAAGGGAGTCGCTAGAGGTGTTGTAAAACACAATCTAACCTCTGACGACTATCGGGAATGCCTCTTCAATGGCGTGTTGAAGAGAACCATCAACACCAGGTTCCAGTCCCGAAACCACCGCGTCTTCACAGTCCAAGTCGACAAGCTATCCTTGAGCTGTAACGATGACAAACGCTACATCCTTCCGGACGGTGTAGACACACTGCCTTGGGGACATGTTGACGTGCCACCTCAGCCCGAAGACATCCCTCAAGACGATGAAGAGGCGGAGGATGAGGAGCGTTGAGTGGTTGTGTCATATTACCAAAGACCCTGACTTGACTTGTAAATTATTTTGCTAAACCTAGTCATTAGTTTGTATCGAGTCTCGTAAAACTTAGAAATGTGCTCCTTTGTTCTTTTTGTTCTAGTCGTTAGTTTGTGTCGAGTCTCGTTTTGCTAGCCAAACACAAATGTTCAGGAGCACATACTCGATGTAAAATATATATAAGGTGTGTAAATAAATAGCCAAATTGTTCGTATATACATTTGTCTTTTTTTTCTCCCCTCACATAGTCTTAAGATTCAAAAGTAAACTACCAATTCAAATATCTGACTATTTGCTAAAAGTGTAATTGCTAAAGGAGGTGAGGATATGAATGTTACTTTAGAATCATTGTATGATAGGTATGTCCAAAATTGGGTCAGACCTAGTGTTTTCACCAACACGCAAGGGGGGTGAAAGGGGGGTGAAAGGGGGGTGAAAGGGGGGTGTATCGATACACCCCCCTTTCACCAACCCTTTGCAGTATGTGTTCAAAGCATTACATTCATCTTTTACCTCAAAATTTGCATTCAATATCTGTTTTGCTCGTTCAATATGTGTCTGTCTGACTAATTGCTAAAAGTAAATACTAAAGGAGGCGAGGATGGGAAATAATAAGAATGTTTCTTTTTTTATTCTGAGTACACAACTAGTTTATTGAGAAAAATGCAAAATTTCAAAACTCAATTGGTATACATTTGTGCAAAGAGTCTTCTGATCAGTGCATCGTTGTGGCCGAAAGAAGAGTGTTCAAAGAGCTGCACAAAGTCCTTCATCTTCATGCCGTAGTGGGTGCGGCAGTACAGGAATACAAGGCAGTATTGACCGCAGACCAGAGTGTTGTCACTTTGAAGGCGATGTTCGTTGTACAGGTAGCGACGAGCGTTGCGTCTCAGGAATCCTTGGTAGAATTGAAGATGTGGCGGTTGACCGTAGCTGTCAAAGAATTCAATTATTCCTCCTCCTTTGTTAAGGTAGAAAGCGACCCAGTGAGTGCCGTCTTCATTGTGTGGATCAGTGTTCACAATCATAGCAGTAGATGGTGAAATATAATGGGGCAATTGATCCGCAGCGTAGACACCAACATTCTGTACGGGCAGTTTAGCCATACACTTTTGTATCTCTAAGGTATTCATTCTACTGTGTCGACGCCACAGTCAGTAGTAGGAGTAGTAGTACTAGTAGCAAAACAAAAGCAGGAACTGGTATCACTCTCACCATCGTCAGCGTAATCATCAGCGTCAGCGATATTTGTACTTAGATGTAACCAACTGCGTAATGTGATGCAATTGGCTAGAGCGCAACGTGTGTGAGCTGTTCTGTGGTGGCGGCATCGCACTGCGTTTGTTGATAGTAGACTGTTGATTGACGATAGTGATCCGCAGCCAATATCGTTGATATCCATGACATTAGTAGTACAGTGATCCGTGATGAAATTGTATCGTACAAACTCTTTTTTCTCAGCACCTTTGACGTAGACAATCGGTCGTTTGGCGATACATGCGCGTAACTTTTCCTCTAGCACATGATACCAGATATCACCTTGGTCCCATTCCAATCCGTGACAGTGTTTTGTGAGCCAATAGCTTTCACGCAGTTTCTCTTGTGATAGGAAATCTCGACTGAATGGTGATTTGGCGATATGATGCATTAGCAGTGTTCCACTGGCCAATTCCAAGACGCACACTTCCTTCAGAATGTAGTCATTTGCGTTGTCCTTGAAACATTGAAAATCTACAATAATTGGAGATGCGGAATTTTTACGCGGTACTCTGCATAAACGATCCATCTTGTGCGAATGTTGGTTGTAGACTGAGGAGGAGGAGGACGATGACGCCGCTGCCGACGATCTAACCACCAAAGTCCGCAGACACGTTGCGATGACGATCGATTTCTATGACGTTGTCAAACTCTGCGTATACCAGACAGTTGACAGTCTCTGTGAGCCCCGTGTCGAAAGCAATCTCCATACGCACACTGCCGTTGCGCACTAGGTTCCAATGAGTCGTATCGCTTGCTGACATATCAGGTGTTAGATCGAATGCCATCAGACAGTATCCATCGTCGTAATCGTCTCTATTTATGAGATTACCAGCATCGCTAAAGTGTATGCCGGAGCCTGAAAACAGACTGTGATACGCCATCACGTATTTTCCCTTGCCGGTTTCGTAGTGTGGTTGTAGCGGTTTGGACGGCACTTGTACCGTCCACGTACAGCGAGAAGTAGTTGGTTTTGAAATTTTGAAAGTTAAATGGATTCTTTTTTAAATCGCCATTATAAGCGGCGTTGGTGACCAGTCCGACAATGATTCGTTTCGGCACTTGACCTAGAAACACATTGTCCAAAGTTTTGCTCCTCACTCCAAACGGCAGTGTGAATGTTTTCAATTCCACTCTGGTGATTGGGTATTTAGCTGTGCCGGTCTGAAGCGTCTTGCTGTGCGCCAACAGTACAGTGGGGCTAACTTTACACCTTCGTATCCAGAGATTCGCATCAACAATGTGCACCTTGTAGTCACCATCATCCGACATAATGGAGAAGGAATCTTTTGATCGGATCAGTTTAAAACGCAGTTCCACACCGTTCAACAGGAACTTGTTCTGATTACACATGTCCACATGTAGGCGACCGAGCATATCGATTTCACGACTTTTATTTGTCATTTTTCGTCTCGCCTTTAGTCCATCGTTATCGTCCAGAGTATTGTCCATATAGCCGGCATCGTCCGCGTTCCACAATCCACATGTTAAATGTGATTTCCTAGCATCATAGCCGTAATTCAGCAATGTTTCAATATACGCTCGATATGCATAAGTGTTGTTTTGTGGTGTGACCAGTTTCTGATTCATACTCATATCGACTTGACTGAATAACGTGTGCAGCCAATTGTTGACTGGGCCAATTTTGTTCGATTCATCGGCATCTGCGATTGCCGCTCCCGTCGACTTGACAATAGACGCTGTAACTTCCAACATTGTTTGCGAAAGATCGGTGTATTCTTCGCCGTTGCCGGGCACAACAAACTCGATGGGTGAATCATCAGTCAGTGTGGAGATTGGTTTGTACTGAATCCATTTGCCGCTCTCGATACTGGTCTGCGTAGGCGGTAGGGAGAATAAGTCCAATTCCGTCTTGACGCATTCACACGACTTTTGATGTAGAAACGACATTGCTAGCGTGTGTGTTAATTGAATATATCACGTACGGAAGTTCTCCTCACTGCTTTCCTCGTCTTCCTCGTCTTCTTCCTAACTGACCTTCTCTTCTTGCTGCTGCTCTTGGATGACGACGCCGACCTTCCTCGAAGGAGTTTCGTCAAAGACTGCGGTGTGACACGACGGCCGCCGAACATGGCGCGCTTCGCGTTCCTCTTACGCGAGAGTCTCGCGTTAGTCTTTCGCGCAGGAGTAGCGCGTCGGTGTTTCGCGGTATTCTTTCGCGTTACGCGACGGTGTTTCGCGCGAGAGCCGCCGCCGCCACTTAGCACACGTTGAAGTTTGCCATCCGCCCTGCGTTTTAGCGAGTCTGTAAACTGGCTGAAATGATCTCTAGCGGCTTCTTTGGGATCCCGCTGGTGCATGGCCATGTCGCCCAAGAATCCAACACCGGATTTCAACGCCTCTTTGGCCACAGCAGAGGCTCCCGACTTGAGCAGCGGTGTGATGGTGCGGAACATACCGCCTAGGAAACTGCCAATTCCATGTCCGCGCTGGTAGGGTGCACCGCGAAATACCCTATCGATACTGCCGCCGGTCTGCTGCAACTGTTGGCGACGGTAGTAAGCCAAGTAGGGATCGTTTGTATTCATAATTGCTGAGCTACTCTTTTGAAATGAAGCTTCACGTACGACGTCCCAAAGAGGAATGACGCTTTTTTACTAGCGTGATCCCTTAGGTCAATATCGATCGTTTCAAATGTTCCTTTCATAACTGGCGCATAATGAGGACTGATGAAATGCACAGTCTTATGCGCGCCGTGTGTGTAGTTATCTCTGTCAATGTTGATAATCTTCAAAAGTGGCGCTGTAGTGTCGCCAATCAGCTGCGGTTCAATCAGATCACAATACACGTACAAGTGTGTCGGCAGTCCCATAGTCAGATTTGGTGGCCATATCGCTGTGAGGTCATTTGTCAAAACGTTCTCGTACGGATCGAAACCCAACTGGAGAGACAGCGCTTCGGTGAAATGCACTTTGCTTATACCGTCCACCATTGTCGTGATCTTGACTCTGTCCTGCTCTTTGTCATACTCAAAGTACAAGTACTGGGTTACATCCTTCGCTTTATTGATCATTTTCAATAAATCGGTTATGTTCTTGTAATAACCGGGTTTCATCTTTAGCATAATGTGCTCGACGCTGAGTGTGACGGGTATACTCGGCAGAACGAGTTTATAGTCGAGCCAAATACACGATTCATCGTCCACAGTCATAAAGGAACATGGATAATGCGCTTCGACCAAAGCCATCTCCCACTCGCCATCGCCTTCTAATCGAATTTGTCTCGGCAGATGTGTAGTGTACTTGGACACTGTGTTTTTTGGAAAATAATCCTTTGAGCTGTTGCTGGGCAATGTCAAATAGAACTGGTTGCTATTAGGCATTTTGCAAATCTTGCGCTCCTACCCAAGAATTGAACTCGTCTCCGTAACCTGCCCACTTGACGAAATAACGCTTACTGCGACCACGACCCTTAGCGTCTAGTATTCCAGCAATCTTGAACAGATGGTCGTTGTATATTGTCACTTTTTGTAATTCGTATTCGTAAAACTGACCAGTCACTTGTTCACCGTTGAGATCCGACAAAGTGTACATTGGCAGAGGCATCAATGTGTTTACACGACGCACCACAAACACTTCTTTACTCCAATTAGTCTCGTAACCTTTTGCGAATGTACCCTTCTCCTTAGATATGCGCACTGTGGTGCCAACTTTCAGTTTTGCCTTAACACGACGCGGTATCTTACCGAACATGCGACGCCATACCTGATGCAATATTCGCTTGTTGTCGACAGTCACATCGACTGGTCGTATTCTGTTGCCTAGACTCTTGTGAGCGCTGTTGTTGTATGCGCTAACCAGTTTGTCCAACACATCTACGTAACGATATGTGTTTTTGTAAGTCAAATATCGCCACATGCGTGTTTTCAAAGTGCGATTCACGCGTTCCACTACGGCCGCTTTAACATCTGGGTTTTGTGTAGTGACATAGATGATTCCGTATTGTTTGAATAACCTTTTCGTCTTGGCACCGGTGAATTCAGTACCTTTGTCAGTTTGTAAACAGCGAGGTGTGTCGGTCGCTTCGGCAAATATCTCCTCGAAAGCGTTGGCCACTTCAGCTCCTTCTTTCCGTCTCAACGTCCGCACATACAGGTGTTTGCTAAACACGTCTATTACAGTCAGTAGGTAGTTGACGCCGTCGTTGTGTTTACTAAGACCACGCATATCGTTCAAGTCCGCTTGCCACAATTCAAATGGACCATACACTATGTAAGGATTGCGCGGGAAACGCTTGCGTGCTGGTTTGTGCAATGTGTAAGTGTCCTGTGTTTGTAACCATTCAATCACTTTGCGTTTTGAAACTGGTTTTGCAGCTCGCGCTAAAGGAGCTACACCGCCATACGACGAAGGTTCGATGGGATTGTAATACAAACGCTCCATACTGAAAACCTATCCTGTGCACGTTTCCCACTTGTCCAAATTTGACGACGGTTTGTTTCTAGTTAGAAGATCAAACTGCCCTGTCGGTGTAGATGTTACACGTTTTCCTCTTGCCGATCGTAGTCGATTTACTAGCGGTGTTCTCAGTATTGATTCAGTTGATGTGTCTTCCACGTCATCGTCTGATCCTTCTCCTCCTGTGAATGATGATCGATATTCGGCATTTATTTCCTTTAGTGCTCTTAGATTATTCATATAGTCCTTTGGAACGTTCATCGCTTTCAATGCGATGAGCACTTCCCGCCATCCTGGCGGTATGTAATCACGCATACGCACCTTTACTATGCAATTTAAGATATCCACTAGATTTGAGTCTGGGATTTTTACACCGTTGATGTACACTGAATAGCCACTGTCCCAACTGATTAAGCTGCCGTCACGTTTCATGAAACGTAAAAGATTGCGGGCATCAGATCTGTAAGTTTTGGAAAACGTTTCCACAATCTCTTCCACTGGACCACCTTCCGCAGCGGGGTGCGATCGTTGACTATGTTCAAGCCCACCCGTCTCCACGATTGGTATGCTAATCGGTTGACGTCTATTCTCTGCAATATGCAAGAAGCGATGTAACGCCTGTTTGTACAATTTCCACTTTTCACTATCGTCCATACGCTTGTTATTCAATATTTGTTGCATCTCCGCGTCGAGGCTGTTTTCACTGGATAGATTAGTCGGTCTGTTATCCGTAGCATTTGATTGCAGTCGATCAATCAACTCTTGCGGCACAACTACCATCTTCTTTGCATGTTCCATATTTGCACTAATGACTAGCTACTTTTCTAAAGTGTAACTTCACGCACGACGTTCCAAAGTGGAATGGCAAATGATTACCAATGTTATCTCTTAAGTCAATTTCCACACTGTCAAAAGTTCTATTCATAACAGGCACATAGTGTGGATCGATGAATGATGTTGATTTATGCAATCCGTATACATAAGTAGACGTGGATATATTGACAATTTTCAATAACGGTGCGACTGTATCGCCGACCATCTGCGGCTCGACTAAATCACAATACACGTACATGTGTGACGGTAAGCCAAGACGAATGTTGGGCGAACGGATGCTTTTGTTAACTGCATCACCTTCCAGCGTCAATTCATTCGGATCGAACCCCAATTGAAGCGCTAACGTTGGACTTAATGTAATTTTTCCAACATCAGTTCCCATCGATACTTCAATGAATTTGTTGTATGAGTTTTCAACGGTGAACTTTACACCAAAAGTAATCGCTAGTTCTTGTGAATTGATATGATCACACAATTCTTGAATATTTGCGTAATCACCAGTCTTCAATTTAATTCTGTGGTTTTGTTTTGGAGTAGCAGACACTACCGGCGTTACATCGGCAGTGCTGTCCATAACCCGCGCCAACGCTTCTATGTTCACTTTTGCTTCCTCTTGCGGTTGTATGCAAATGTCAATTGTTTCGTCATTACCGACAGATAGAAATGTCATTGGATAGTGCGCTTCCACAAGTGCAATTTCCCAGTCGCCAGCGTCCAGTTGAATAGCTCTCGGCAAATGTGTTATATAATTTGCAACTGTGTTTTTCGGATAATACTGCATCGAACTGTTGCTGGGCAGTGTCAAATAGAACTGATTGTTGATGCCAGTCATTTTTATCTACTCAGTGCTGCTTGTAGTACTGCGCTCAAAAGTAATGGTATAAAGATTCCACCGCCTTTTTGTATGAGATACTTTCGTTTCTTTGACCAGCCTTCGCCGCGTTTCACCAATCTACGTAGCGTCGCCTTGTGTTTGCTTAGCTGACTTTTACTCTTCTTCGCCAGAGGAACGTTACCTCGCAACACGTTGTATGCGCACTCACACACTGAGCGAATGCGGCTCTTGTCACACACCTTTAACAGTGCCTTCCGCTCCTTGGGTGTTGCGTGTATGAAAGCTGTAAGCAGAGCTGCGTCCTTCCGCAAGCACGACATGATTACTACTGATGGCGAAATTACCTTTTCTTTGGCAAGTACACATAGTTGGTAGAATCGTCTGGAAATATGCAACTTCGTATTCGCATATTTTCGTCTGTTGATTGTTTCAAGTCTATCAGTAGGTAGCCGTGTGGATTCCTAGTAGCGTCAGCGTACGCCTCCTCGATGAATTTCGGGCTGTCTGGATATATTTGTCTGGCCAAGTACCTAATCTGAACTCTATCTCTAGGATTCTTAAAACACACAATGTAATGCGCATTCAGTGAGATGTCCCTCTGCCCGCGTCCTTGATGAAACAAATTTTGTGTAATGAAAAACACACTAATGTTGCGATGATGGCAACCTTTTGTGAAAAGATCCACCACACGGTTGTCGGCCTCACGCATCATATCGTCTATAATCACAAGTATCGGCTCGTTACCAGAAAAATCCTCCAAGTTTGGTAGACCTTCTACGTGGTTAATGGTGACATTTTTCGGGTCACCGCCACCACCACCACCACCACCACTACCATAATGCCAGTTTATACTGGTAAATGGCGTGTCACACATTTCTGTAATGTGTTTTATAAACTTTGACACAAACTGTGACTTGCCACAACCCGAAGGTCCCGCCACAATGGCTGAGAACGGATGTTTCCACATCAAGCCCATGATTACTACTGAGCTACTAAACACCTCACAGTTACCATACTCACACTCTTAAACTTACTACCAAAGGACATTTTTGGGGTTAAGTGAAATAAATAACACAGTGGTTATGTTCTGAACGTGACTATAAGTATTGACTACGAAAACTAATTTACAAAGGTATTAACAAAATCTTCAAGTCTTGCTTTACATAAACTCCAACGGTGTGAATCTGCTATTGGAACCCCTAGGGCTGCGCTTCACCAAGCGAAGGCGTTCTCCAAACCCGCTGTTGTAGCGCTCGATGTCGGTGTTGCTCAGGACCTCGTTGAAGCGCCTAGGCAGGTAGACTCGCAGAAAGAAGTCATCCCCGACCTGCCCCTCCAGGATCACGATGATTGTCTCGCCAAAGGGTGTGGTGGCTCGCTCCATCGCAGTGATGAGATAGCCGCATTCCTCTCGGAGATCGGCTATCCTGGTGTAGAGCGGAGAGTCAGACTTGCAGTTGTTGAGGGTAGCTCTAAGGTCCGCGGTTGTTGCAGTGCCGTTCACGCCAGGAAACTCTAGCTTGAAAGTGCTGCTGCTGTTTGACATCTCTAGTAGTAGTAGTTGGAGTAGGTCTATGTGAGGTGGTGGTCTGGTGGCGAATGATGTTCAATCGGGCGGGGCCCCGCCTTATAAACCCTCGCCGCCATTTTCTTCTACGTGGGTGGTCCGAAGGGTCGGGCGCAGGTGTTCACACAAAAAACCGACTCGTCGAGACCTGTCTGGGAATGCGGATGCTCTAGTTGAATGCCGGCGCCACTCGTTGTTTCTTCCTCACAGCTCGCTTCTTAGGCATTGGCTGCGAAACTGCACTGCGTTGTGTAACAGTTTGAGTTAAGCCTGTAATTTTCGGTACTCCTGTTGATTTATAGATCCACATGTTTTCCACTTTATCAACTACTTGTTTGACATTTTGGTGCATATCACCATCTTTGTCCAAAAATAATCCACACATGAACACCATATCTGTACCATCGTACATTTCCATTTTCAATAAAATTTGTCCTTTGTTTCCCGGGTTTTGAACAGCAAACGTATTCCCATCGTCCATCCATGACACTATGGGAGAATCATCTGTTGGTTTTGGTACCCATCCTGGTTTCTTGGTTTCCACTTCGATGGGAGTTGGTCTCCTTCGTCTCTTGCAGGCAGTTGTCGGTTTTACAAATGACGACTGAGGTGATGCCAACGTCTGATCACTAGCATTATTGTTCATAACCTCAATCTCCTGAATAAACGATTTGATATAGTCGTCCGCAGAAGCGTAAGCGTCCATGTTCACGTCCTTACCGTGTGACTTCAACCGTACTACTGACTGGTGGTGCGTCTGCTCACCCTTGAAGTAAACTGTATGCACTCGCTGTCAGACAATATTTCTGTTTGGCGTTCGCTTTTATTCACCCGCTGAAGTCAACTGTTACGTTACGGTGACGATCGATCTCGATGACGTTGTCCAGTTCGGCGTACACTATACAGTTGACGGTCTCGGACAACGCTTTGGAGAATCCGATTTCGATACGTAGATTACCGTTGCGCAGGAGATTCCAGTGACTCGACTCAGCCGCGGACATGTCCGGTGTCAAGTCGAACGCCATAAGACAATTACCGTACGGATAGTCACCTCTCTTGATCTCATTACCTGCGTCGGAGAACTGGATTCCGGTGCCAGTGACCAATGTGTAATAAGAGAGTATATACGTCTCACTGTTCAATGTGTAAACGGGCTGTAACGGTTTGGCCGGTACTTGTTCACCGTCCACGTACAATGCGAGATAATTCATATCGTAGTGTTGAAAGTTGTAGGGATTCTTCTTGAAATCTCCGTTGAACGCAAGATTACTGACCAGTCCAATTATCACACGTTTCGGTAACTGACCGAGAAATGCGCTGTCTAAAGCTTTACTCATTATACCGGAGGGTAGTGTGAAGGATTTCACTTCTACACGCGTGATCGGATACTTGGCCGTGCCGGTCTCGAGAGTTTTGCTGTGCGCCAACAATACGCTCGGATTGATCTTACATCGACGTACGAAAAGACTAATCTCTTTAATTGTCACCTTGTAGGTAGTTAGCGTTTTGGACATTATACAAAACGAGTTTCTGGATCTGTTAAGTTGCAATCGCATCTCGACACCGTTCAACATGAATTTGTTCTGATTGCACAGATCGATGTGCAATCGACCGACCATATCGCAAACATCGCTTTCTTTCGTGTGATCGCGACGCTTTTTCAATCCCTCGTTCAATTCGTCACAATCGTCCATTAGTCCGGCCGAATCTCCAAAAAACAGCTCGCTAGTCAGGTGCGAATTCTTCGCACTACATCCGTAGTTCAATAGGTTTTCCAAGTAGGCACGGTAAGCGTACGTGTTGTTTTGTGGTGACACCAGTTTATGATTGAGATAGAGATCCACTTGACTGAATATCGAGTGGAGCCAATTGTTCACCGGGCCCACCTCTTTAGCAGGTTGCCCACCGTCAGCTTTAGTGTCGTCCTGTTTCACAATAGCGGCTTTCACGTGTAATAACGTTTGTGTCAGGTCCGTGTACTCGTCACCGTGACCGGGTATTACAAACTCTATTGGCGAATCGTCCGTCAGCGATGAGATCGGTTTGTATTGAACCCATTTACCGCTCTCGATGCTGGTCTGCGTAGGCGGTAACGAAAACAAGTCCAGTTCAGTCTTCACACATTCACACGATTTCTGATGAATAAACGACATTGTTATCGAATTAATGTAGACGTCCGTCTTCGAAGAAGTCTATCAAGAGACTGTGGCGTATCGCGACCCGCGCACCGCTTAGGGGGAGATTTTCGCTCCCCCTAACACATAATGGGTTAGGGGGAGATTTTCGCTCCCCCATACGTCAGGAATTGTTGAAGACTAGAACCAGAATGAGACCGTGACAACTGGTGTTCTGTTGATTTAATTGCTAGGGGGGAGATTTTCGCTCCCCCTAACACATAATGGGTTAGGGGGAGATTTTCGCTCCCCCATACGTCAGGAATTGTTGAAGCCTAAAACAAGATTGATAACGTGGGTGTTTGACAACTGGTGATTTATTGCTCGGAATTCGATACGGGCGGACTATAATGGGTTCCTAGAAGGGTCGCGTCGCCCTCCCGTCGGGGTATCAAATTACAGCATCCGCATTCCCAGACAGGTCTCGACTTGTCGGTTTTTTGTGTGAACACCTGCACCCTCCAGTCGAGGTATCAAATTACAACATCCGCATTCCCAGACAGTAGACTGACGCGTCAGTCGGTTGTGCGAACAGCTGCCTCGGTGCAGAGTACTTGAAGGGGGGTGTATCGATACTTTGCGGCAATGCTTTGAACATATACTGCAAAGGGGGGTGTATCAATACACCCCCCTTTGCAGTATATGTTCAAAGCATTGCAATTATATTCTCCTTAAAATTTGCATTCACTGTTAGTTCAATTGACCGCAAGCGCTGATGGGCTAGCTCTGTTGGTTGTAGCGTTACCCTGATCAACTCTTGTATTAATTATCCAAAGTATGTCATGTGGGTACTGAGAATACTCGGCTTGACGAGGAGATTCCAAAAATGCAAAAAAAAAAAAGGTCAAAAGTGTGGTGCGGGCCCCTTTTTTGTAAACATCATCCAAAGTGTACGATGTGGGTACTCAAATGACTCGGCTCGACTAGACGAACAAGAATCTGCAATCAGAATTCAAATTCGACTTATGGTAACCGATATAGCCCGGCCCCCCCCCCTACATCGTCCAAATGTACTTTGTGGGTATGCAAATTTCTCGGCTCGACTAGAGGAACTAGAATCTGCAATCAGAATTCAAATCCGACTTATGGTAACCGAGATAGCCCCCCCCCCCTACATCGTCCAAATGTACTTTGTGGGTATGCAAATTTCTCGGCTCGACTAGAGGAACTAGAATCCGCAATCAGAATTCAAATCCGACTTATGGTAACCGAGATAGCCCCCCCCCCCTACATCGTCCAAATGTACGTTGTGGGTACTCAAATTTCTCGGCTCGACTAGACGAACAAGAATCTGCAATCGGAAATCTGATCCGAGGTTAGGTTAGGTTAGGATGGGTTAGGTTAGGTTAGGTTACGTTAGGTTAGGTTAGGTTAGGTTAGGTTACGTTAGGTTAGGTTAGGTTAGGTTAGGTTAGGTTAGGTTACGTTACGTTAGGTTAGGTTACGTTAGGTTAGGTTAGGTTAGGTTAGGTTAGGTTAGGTTAGGTTAGGTTAGGTTAGGTTAGGTTAGGTTAGTATTCGCAAAAAAAAAAAAATTCGCAAAAAAAAAAAAAATTCGCAAAAAAAATTCGCAAAGTGTCACAGACGAGACCTCGGGGGGGGGGGGGGCTCCTCCTGACTCCTCCTGCCCTCGGACTGTCCATATTACCCTACTTATGTCAAAACGTCAGTGTGTTCTCTGTTATCTCTACAAACGATAATATTTGTACAAATAAATAAGCTGACATATGTAAAGAAAGTTTGTTTACATTCGATCCAAAAGCGTCATTCTTATGTTTATGGCCCCTCTCGTTTCTTTTCTAAAATCTGTTTTCAAATCTGAAGAAAATATCGATTTGCGTTTTTCAAAATTTGTTTGAAAAACTTATCTTAATAAATAAAAAAATCACATCTAAAATGGTGAATATGGTGCATGCAAAATTGTAAATATTTACGGAATATAAACACATACAATGTCATAGGCATTTTACATTGCCAATAATATGTAGCATTTTCAATTTAATTTGAATGTATCACTTAACCTAATACAGTGTTTACGATTATATATTCCAGATGTTTTTAACATCAAACTATTTCCATATGCAATGTTTCTTTGGAAAAGTATATAGCTTAACACCATATGGCTATGGCTGAAATATATGGCTTAAAGGAAATTTATGCTTTAATATAAAGCAAGAAGACTCTTCGTCGCAGCTGCGAAGGTCGAGATAAACTACTACCATTACATTATTTTCGCGTTTATTCATTCGAGTTAAAATGTTTTCAATCTGCAACTCTTTCAGAAACATTCTTAACATTTTTAAGATAAAGACCGCATTAAGACATAACAATTCTTCCTTACCGACAAAAGTGTTTTAAGGAATTGATTTAACTTTAAAGGCACACAACTCTGATGATTATAGTCAGTTGAGAAACTGAAAATCTAGACAAAATAAAGAAAATTGAATATACAAAATCCCAGGTAACGTTTTTTAAATACACCCTGTGTATTATGATTGTAAGTTCACTTTACAAGTATTAGAAATGAGGTGTTTTCATATACTTTAAAAAAACGCAAATTATAACTTTAAAAACTCGCACCTCCTTTGTATATATTGTTTATTAAGACATACAGTATAGTCGGTTGCTTATCAATAAACGCCAGGATTTTAAGAACAACTTAAAGTTTAAATATTAACATAAAGTAAAAACTGTTTCGCCGAAAACGTAGTTTCTAAATTTGTAACTTAATTACCGTATAGCAATTGTTAAATGTATTAAAATCTAATTGTATGAAACCAATTGTACAGACTCATATTGACATTTTAAGTTGGACAAATATGTGTACATATTAAAATTGTAAATGAGTTATCACAATAATGATACCAATAATGAATAAATCAATAACGGCTGGATCTCGACTGCATCGGAATGGCGCGGCGTTCGAAGGTATTTATAATAAAGGTCAAGACATTCCGCGGTCCCAATAGTGCCCCACTGGCCCCATCACCGGTGGTCAAACCGGTTTTTTCTACTCTTCCTCGCTAAAAGAAATCACTAGTTCCCTGTATTACATATAGCCTATTCGGAAAGAAATATTTATAAGGGATTAATTTGTTTAGTAAAGAATACATTCTTCTTTCACTGGGATTGCTGTAAACTTAACTATTATTGTTTACAAACGGTTGCGTAAAATAAAACTGAATACTTTGCAGTTCTAACTGAAATGTTTTCCATTTTCAATTTCGGTGTCTAAAATTTACTAAAAAAATCCAAAGTGAATTATGTTATCGTCTTTCTTGCACCTGTTATTAAGCCAATTATTGATGTTTCTTGAAAATTATCCCTCTATGCGAGGTAGGTTTCCAATTTATTTTCATTGATGAAGATTTATTCCGCTCCGCCTATTTGCTTTAAGGTTAGGAATTAAGAGATAGCCATCTTGAAGATATTCATCCGTAAGTAAAACAACTCAAAAATATATTTTATGGTAAATCGATTAACGATGTTTTAAATTATTAAGAACAAAACATATCGCATGAAATTAAAAGAAAACTTAAATGTAGTTATAAGTCCACCTCCTTTTCCTTCTCTAGCTATCCATTCAAATTTTAAAAACGTTCAAGTGATAAAGGATGGCATAACAGAACAAGCCGTAAAATAACTTCTCACATATCCTCATATCCTCATATCGCAAAATACACATCCCAACCACCATATCGACCGTCCCACGCCACGCTAACTTCCCCCCACCTGGCCCAACATATGCCCTTAGGTTCAAACTATACAACATTTCCATTGTTTGTTTTGTTACATCATGAATAATAATTTGGTAAAGTCCAAACTCAACAATCTTTTTACAAAGTAGTAATTTTATAATTTATAATGTTAACTCAGTCAGCAATCCTCCTGACAACTCATAATAACCTTCCTGATATTCCTGGGCAAGATATCAGAAACCACTGAGTTACAAAGAGACATTAGTTCCAACGTAATGTTTTTATCAAAGAGAGAATTTTTCACGAAACTGTAGACAGCACAAACAAACCTTCAGTTTCAAAACACATTTAACTTTTTTATTCAAGTCCCTGTGTCCCTAAGCTCTCTTTGAAACATTTCTAAACCAATCCACCGAGCAGGAGAGTTTAAATGGATTTCCTAAATGGATAACGTGGGTTTTATATATATTTTGTTAAACCATGCTTTAAAACACTCTCTCTGAGTCTTATGATTTAGTTAAATGCTAAATCTGTACTCTTAAAACAAACACTTAAATTTTTTTAAGTAGCCTGGTTTTACAAATTGTCTAATTGTTATTTACGATTTAAAATTAATATCAAACCAGTAAAATATGATGAACTATTTAAGTGCTTGTTACAATAGTAATTAATACGTAGAACTTATTTTTGGAATACGTTCACACGTAACAAACCCAATATTAACCGAGTAGAACTGGAAACCGGTTAAATTTTCAATCTATTTTAGTAAGTTTTTTTTTTATAATCTAAGCGTATTATTTTTAAGAAATACAATATTTTACAAATATTTCAAGTCTTGTATAAAAAATGAAAATATCTTAAATTAGGAATTCCTTTGGTAAACTACAGCCCCGGTGATTTAACTCGTGATTTTAAATGCGAAAGATTAATTGATGTAGACAAAATATTAATTGCTTTAAACATATGTAAGTTTTATGCTTGTATGGTGATATGTAATAGATAAGTACTATCACATGGATGATTCCAATATACCGGGTCACCGCACTACCTTGAAGACTGATATAATATTTTGTTGACGACCTGGTTTGGCTATTGTTAATTAGAGTCTAACAATAATTTATCTATAAATAATAAATTTAAGGTTTGACGGAATTGTTGATAATAATTCAATTACATTTTCCTTTTATTCAAGTTTTAACCAAATAAACAACGATTTCTATGTGAGAATATTTTTTTACGGCTTGTTATGTTTATGCCATCCTTTAGCATTTGAATTTTTAAGTCTTTGCATAAACGTTGTTTGTAATGCTATTCAGTGATCTAATATTTAACTCATAATTACCATAAGGGACTTACTAAGGGACACACAGGGTGTATTTGCTGAATATCCCCCTCTCACCCCTCTCCCCCTCCTCAAAAAAGGTAGGAATTCGAATTTCTCACAGTCGCGAGACCTAACATTCTGAACACATCAGTAAATATGCATCCAATCATCTCCTGAAGTTATCCCATACAAGACCGTTAACCATATATTTACGTATAATATTTTTTAAATACCACGGATACTAGAAAAGAAACGGTAGGGGTCATAAACATAAACAAATTACGTTTTTGGATCGAAGGTAAACCAACTTTCTTAACATATGGTCCAGTTTATTTATTTACACATTATCGTCTACAGGGTTCTGCAGGGATAACAGGGAACACACTGGCATTTTGACATATCCATGTGTAAATAAAATCAAACGTGTTTACAATCGATCCACTGATGGAATTTGTTTATGTTTATTGCCCTTACCGTTTTTTTATACTTGCCGTGAAAAATACTATACTCAATGTTGTACTTTTAACTACTCGTTTCCTTACAAAACGTAGATATGTGTAATAATCAAATAGTTGCCTTTATCTTTATTAACTCTTGATCGTATTATAAGTATTATAATACACATATATACACAATCATTGTAAGTCAATTCGTTCCAAAGCATTTATTTAATAAATAACAAGAATTATGGTCATTCTAAATGTAACCAAAATTAAAACTCAATTACAAAACTAATTTTACAGTACTAACATTGTATTAGTATTTTTTCATTCTTAAGGGATGTAAAGGCCACTTTACGTTAAAACCTAAAATACTGTTTGATAATCTGGGTTAATATTATTTTTAAACTGACTTTTTAAGGTACTTGTTTTAGGGTTTTTACTACTAAACAAACCAATATAAACTGTATTATCAACTGTATATCTTTAGAGCTAACTAATAAAACCTTTATTCAATAATTGTAAACAATTACTTTCTACACATCCCAGACTGAGTTTATCGCTTCAGAAGTACTCGCAATGTCAGCCCCTTTTCCTCGATGGTTGATGGAGCACTTTACTTTTGTAGCTTGGGAAAGTTTTGATAAACTTTGTCGGAGAGAGTGTCAGAAAGTCGTTCCAAACACTTTTAAAAAACCTTTGGCACCTGTTTTAATATCAACTACAAGCTCTGAGGCTAATTGATATTTCAGTTTGCCTTTAAACTTCAAAATATGTTTGATCAAATTTGCTTTTCAGTGTGCGCAATTAAAAACTCGTTTATTCACTAGCGTCAAATTTGTGTTTCTGTTTATTTGAGACGACTTCAAAGCGATGCGACGTTCATAATAGAAAGTCAACGTAAGAAAACAAAGGCAACGTTCGAAAAACATTGTTTTATATAATTTACTAATTAAAAGCTTGAAAACACACTAGTTTAATGGTCTTTAAATTAACGTGATAAAAGGATGATTCGAACAACTGCAATGGTTCCCTCAAAAAGGGGCTTCACCTCCTCATTTCCCACAGTTTGAGTCGTAATTGGGTACAAAGGCCATAAATTTGAAACGATTTCGCACGCAGCACGCTGACGTGAGGGAAGTGAATTTCCACATAAAAGCGATAAAAACTCAAAATAAGTTAAAAACATACAATTATTCCAATTTTTATTCAGATCTGAAAATATTGATTTTTTGGCTGTTCTGATACTCCTGGTTCTATATACCCGCAATACTGGGAATATAATTTTGCGCATTTTAAAGTTAGGAGAGTTTTCCGATTGTTTTTCCCAACGAACTTGTCCGACTGATTATAGAAAAGAACGTCCCTACCAAATTTGAAGTAAATCTGACAAAAATGCGACCGCTAGAGTGCAAGCACACATATATATATATTTATTTATATATATATATTTATATATATATATATATATATATATATATATATATATATATATATAGATATATATATAGATATAAAATTTTGAACGAACCCCCAAAGTCACGTTAGGAACTTTTATGGCGGTCCTGGGCTTAAGTTTCACCCTGCGGGTCATGCTAATAGTTCACTTTCCAAAGGAAATTCACTAACAACGAGGTACATAAATTAACTAACCTCGACGAACAATTCGGTCATTATCACAGGTGGACTGAGTAGAAACAAGTGGTAAGTAGAGGTCCATGTAGTTTTAAGGTTTATGGTTTAGGGTTTCATGTTTACGAAAATGTAGTTAACGAAATTAAACAATTCCAATAATGGATTAAACAAAAGTGTAAAGCATGTAAACATTATATCAAAATGGAATTTCATTTTAAATCATTGTTTTTAATGAAGCTTTACCAACCACTGAAAATGTGCATGTTAATAGGTCTTCACACACTTGAATTATTATAAATTGTTCTAAAATTATCATAATGCTTTGAAATGTTTGGTGGGATTAGATGAATTTCTGTAGCCAATAGTTTTAACCTGTATTCTTATTAGTGACAGTACAGGTAGAAGCAACCCATAGGTCCTGCTTAAGAGCCACACGTGCTGCACCAGTATAAAAAAAGAAATCCAATTTAAAAATAACTATTATAGTTATTACGGTTTCATATCATGTGCTATTAAATGGACCCACGTTTCCAGAGGATTTAATGCAAGTGTTCTCTAATTTTCTACTCTTTAATTTTACAACAATTGCTTGAGCTATATTCTGTAACAACTCCAATGTATTTTAATTGAAATTAAAAAAAAAAATCATAATCATACTAACAATAATAATAAATTAATTTTTCCCCATTTACGATTTCTCTAATGGGTACACCTTTTCATTTCAGATACTGTGTGCCAAGTTGTTGTCGATCGCCTGTGTAGTTTGGAGTGGTGGTGCTACAAACTAGCATCAATCCATCAAAACTTTGTATCGTGTACAACAGGGGCATACAACAGTGCTCGTGTTCAACATGTTGTGTGATCTAGCTACCGTTGTCAGAAAACGTCCTACTCCCTATATTCTTTATATTTATAAATACCTTTATGTTAAAAAGTTTTAATTTAATAACTGTCTAGATTTCCATGAACATATTAACCTAATTTTAGAATTGCTACGCTGTAATAAGTTATTGTTTTTTTTTTGTTTTTTATTGGTCATATAAATGTATTTGTACCTTAAAGCTTTTCCCCCTTAGAACTAGCATTACAAATTTCCAGCCTAGGGAGGGAGAGTTAGTTCTAAGCGCTTTGAGACTGGAACACACCGGTTGATATTACAATAACTTTTCAATTTACCTAAACAGTATAAGCTGAACAACGTAAAATTTCAGCTTTTTACTTGCTCGGGAAACAGGACTTGCACAGAAAAAAATATTTTGTTGCAGAAACAAAAAATAGTTGCAACATCAAAATATTTTGGTTGAAATACGGACAACAACAATATTTGTTGAGTAACCAAATTATTTTGATGAAAGTTATTTGGTTGTAGCAACAACATTATTGTTTATCCTAACAAAAAATATATTGTTAAATGAACAAATTTGTTGGTTGGTACCATGACTTAGCTACAACTAATAAAGTTTTAGATATGATATTATATTAACATTGGCATAAATAGGCATTTTTATATTTTAGCTTTAGAAAGATTTTAGGACAAAATATTTTTTTGCGAAGGCAAAATGTTTGAACAATTCCATTTTGTTGTTACAAGCAAATGGTTGTGTTACTACTAACAATATATTTTGTTTCCTCAACAAAATAAACATGACCAAAAATAATTAGTTGCAACAACAATACACTTTTTTCTGTGTGGAGGTTAGTGAGGATTAAGGCAGCTTTATAAACCGAGATAAAAAATTAGGTTAGGTTATGTTAATTAGGTTAGGTTAGGTCATGTTAAAGAGGTCATGTTAGGTCATACATAAACTCTTCTTTTCTTTACGTACAAATCTCGGTTTGGACATAACATAAAAAAATACGGTTTGGAGGTTTTCAACCATGCATGATATAATAAAAATATCAAATTTTAAAGTAAATCTCTTTCAGGAAAAAACACAACATTTAATATACAAAAATGTATTACAGTGACACGCAAATTAGTAATGTTTGACACAAATATTATACTTTACTTCGCTCGCAAATATAACTCTGTTTTCTGGAGCAGGGAGATAAATGGACACTCATATATTCCAAATCGAAAGAACTCTCAATCAATGCATATACAATGTGGCCCACAGGACCTTCGCGTGACAAGCTGTCATTCCCATCACCCAAGACAATAGCTGATGTTGTCGGACACTTTATCGCGCGGCTCTATTGTTGTTCGCAGGTGAGATATAAATATCGGGTGATTTATAAAACAACGTCCTCTAAATATCTGATTGAATTAATCGCACGTTAAACATATGTGTTCGATGTAAACAGCATTTTACAAGCTCTTATGAAGAAATATACTTTTTTTAAGTTTTGAAATATAGTTTTATCAACGAATTGTAGTATGTAGGGGTAAGTTTGATTTATTTTACGGGTTCGATACAATAATTGTTGTGGTATTCATCTAAAAAAATTGATAGTATTATAATAAATTCAAAAATGCAAAATTCACTCTCAACATTTATATTAAACACGTGTCGTTTATTCATTTTGTCAGCTACGTATAAAAAAATGTTATGTTATATTTTCAATTTGGAATAATATTATCACTGTCAAAACTGAGTATCAGGCGTTTCCAGGTCAGCCCGTTATACTGTAGTATCGTTTAAGATTAGTTTTTAACTGTTACCGTGGATATTAACAGAGTGTAAGTGCAATTAACAAATTGTATTTACCAGTACACTAGTTTATTTACTTCTTGTTAGTGAATTTCCTTTGGAAGTGTGCATGACCCGCACGGTGAAACTGAAGCCCGAGAAGTTCCTAACGTGACCCCCTGAACACGTTTTGGGGGGTCGTTCAAAATGTTATATATATATATATATATATATATATATATATATATATATAGACATATATATAGACATATATGTATAGACATATATATATATATATATATATATATATATATATATATATATATATATGTGTGTGTGTTTGCACTCTAGCGATCACATGTTTTGTCCGATTTACTTCAAATTTGGTAGGGACGTTCCTTTCTGTAATCAGTTGGACAAGTTCTTTGGGCAAAACAATCGGAAAACTCTAAACACCTTTTTTGGGGATTAATCTTTCAAATTTCGTGTTTTGGGCCCAAAAATAGTCACAAAAGGCCCGTATGTAAGATTAATGCATGTAAAAAGATGGGAATTAGTGAGGAAAAAGTGTTAAGTCCTCTCTTGTCATTCTAGCATAAATATTTACCGAGTTATTAAAGAAAATGTGTATTGACCAAAAACAGTACGTTGTCTTACGGGGGTTTTACACTAGAAAAGCTTGTTATTCCTTTTTTAGAGTACTTTTATCATCCCCAGAAACCTCACGCCTACTTTCAAGCCTGTCTGGACCTTCTCCTAACATTACAATGCGCAAAATTGTACTCCCAGCTTTGCAGGTAAATGAAACCAGGAGCATCAGAATAGCCAAAAAATCACTGTTTTCAGATTTCAATATAAATTGGAATAAATGCATGTTTTTACACTGATTTTGAGTTATAAAAGTTTGTATGTGGAAATTCACTTCCCTCACGTCAGCGTGCTGCTTGCGAACTCGTTTATTATATAATATGGTTATCTTTCGGTTTTATCAAAATAATGCAGAGTAGATTATACGGACACATGTCGTGTGCATTGTAAACCTTTGTATCAACATTTACAGTGCAGCTAAAGTTACACACTCTTATGGAGGTCCTGTGAAGAATGATCTTTTGCTCAGACATATTTTCTGTTATCATCTCTCTTAAAGAATTTTGCAAACTTAAAAAAACTTTAAACTTTAGCTTTAGCTTTTAACTGTCGTTAAAAGAGTGGCTCAAAGAGTAGCTTGCTGAAGAATTCAACTACATGAAAGTGCTCTAAATTATTTATGGAGATTCTTTCTTATAACTTGAACAATTTTTGATTCATGATTTATGTTTGTTTTTTATAAAGGTACAGTTTCAGTTAGATATTTTATATCCAAGAATATTTCTCCAAGTAATGTTAATTCTTCGTTCTAACAGATTTCAGTGAATATCTTCAGATGAGGTTACGTTAGAAATTGTTTAGGTCATGGTTTTTTTTAATTTAAATTTAAATACATGGCTGAAATATCGTATACCTTCAGCCAAAGATACCTTGCCCCTTGCTTTTATCTGTGGATCCGGCCAAAGAGCTCTGAAACTAGTGACTTGTCTGTGTTCCGAAAACATGTATGTTTCATTCTAAAATATAAATATTAAATTTGTATGAACAATACTTTTAACGATTTTAATTTGATATACCCACGTCTTTTTAATAATATGTTTTACATTTCTAATATTACACTTAATGTATTATAGTAAAACAATACTTTATTTTTATTTTTAAAAGTTTTATGACATATATTTAATATTTTGAGAGATTTACTCTATCGTAGGGTAAATTTAACTATAGCTTTGAAGTAATTCTAGTTAAATATTTATATACAACGTTACATTAAACCCACCTACGCTAAACCTCTACAACTACATACATTTCTTTTTAATTTTAAGTAGGTGAATTGACACCTTTCAAATATATTTATAGATACTTAAAACTGTAACCGTCTGCCATGCTCTTACTATGCATTGTAAATCAGTAACCTAAAATCGTCTTTCGATAATATCCTTATTTAATTACTTACAACTCCCCCACTGCCTCCAATGTTTTTTTTTTCAAAGCAGTATTTTTAATGTCGAATCGTCGTCGTTGGAGCTACGAAATTTAATGATAAACACCTTACGAGAAAATGTATTATTCCAATCGAAATAAAACAGTTATGCTACTGAATAACCCACATAAGTACTTTTTTGTCGAGATTCCTTTTAATTCTCGTCAGAATGGTTTGATGTGATAATTCAATCACACTTTAATCTGTACATCAAGGTTCCAGTAAATAAAGCTCTTCAAAGAGATTTCCCATGATAAGCGTTCTCTTGACAGGTTAAATGAACGCTTATTTATTTATGGATCAAAAAGATTTGTATTTAAACTTTATTTCTTTGTTTCACAATAATTGACCACATTCCAGTATCTCATACAAAGTAATTAAAACACTTTAATTAAAAATTACAAGCGCATGATGAATTTTTAAAAGTGTTGATATTTTGTTATATTTTCATTTTTTAATACATAGTCTCTGAATCATTTTTCTAACTATTAAAAAAATGTAATTACCTGGTTGTGTTTTTGTGTAAACCAGTTACTAGATAACGATCGTTTCGGGAACAAGTTCCCTTCTTCGGATCCAACAGAATATCAAACTTCACTCTTTACGAGGTCGTCAAAATAGTATAAAGACAAAAACACGTACGTTTAAACAACATTTAATTTTAATAACAAAAACATTTTTTTATTTAAACACGTGTTTCTGTATTTTTATTGTGTTGACGACCTCATAATGATTGAAGTTTAATGATAAGTTGGATCTGAAGAAAGGAACTTTTTCCTGAAACGATCGTTATCCGATAACTGGATCACACAGAATCACACGACAACCAGTATTTAACCTTTTTAATCGTTATAATATATATGAGAAAATTACAACGACACATAATTATAATATGAAATTGCCTATAAGACAAATATTCGTTCATGTATAGATTACTCGATTTATTATAGTGCGAGAAGGTAATACCTTGTCGTACCCTTTGAACAACACATATAACATGATATCGAATAAAGGTAAACAGTTTTTAGGTAATGAAAAAGAAGGAACGAGGTGTTATGATAAAATTACTAAATAAGCTAGACATCTCCTAACTTTCCAACGGTGGATTGAAAGTTAGAGCTTGTAACATGTTATTTGAGAGGATAATCCGAACTGTTTCGTGCCGTGAGGGACAGGATCCGTCAAATATCGGGTGGCTCGGATCTATTGGGCTTTGACACGCTACTCGTTATTTTGGACATGTAATCGTGACTGACTACAGAGCCGGAATATCCCTTTACTTTTACCTCGTTTATACCAGTAAAATATTCTTGATATCAGTAAATTGTCTATAAATTTTCTATTATTCGTATATTTATAATACAAGATTTACTCTATAAATATAGATTTGTACTGTATTGATGAATATACAAATTCTGCTGTTTATCACTCAACGTGCCTTTCCTGTACTACAGTGGCAGAATAATCAGAGGTCTCTTTACTACGGAGAACTATGCTTGTAAGAGGTAGACACGGACGTAGTGCAATAAGATTCCACTGGACATCCTGTAAGGCACTTCCTTGCGCACCCTTACTCCGCCCTCCTTATACACCAACAACTTCTTATGCCGCAGCAAGGAGATTTACCTGTGTTTTCTTAGGTGAAGGCTCAGGTATAAAGGCTCATAAACCACCGAAGGAAAATTATTAAATCATAATTGTGTTGCGTAACTCTGATCTAGTTTCTGATGCAATATTGATGGGAATTGGATGTTACCTAAGTTGGAGCTATGATGAGTTTGATAGCGTGTGAGCACAGCGTTAAATTAGCTTTTGTGACTTCAATAGCAGTTAAAATAGAATACTGCCTAGTTAATATCAATTATATATTATTACTGATACATTTATACTTGTTTTACAGGGGAAAGTCCAGTCTAAATGTCCATCCTTAATAACTTATATCCAAAATTAATCAATCATAAATTTACCTACAATAATAAACATAAATAGGTATAAGATCTATGTTATTATCAGATTTTAATAAGCACAGTAACATTTGTAAAACATACAGAGTAAAGATTGGAGGGAGAAGTTATGGTGTTTTTATTCAGTTAACGAAGATATTATATTAGTGTCATCCATCTCATATATAAATCTGAAACCTACCTTTATATAAGATTAGGCTATTTTCCTGTTCTTAGCTTGTTCAATAAGAACCGGGATTTTAATAATTCAAAATTATTTCAGCATATCATTTTAAAGAGCAGGTGAAAATGAATTTTTGTATATTCACACTGGGTAATCTACGATAATTTTCCAAACAAATCAGAGCATTAAAAAATCTATGTGAAACGTGTTAAAGTATACTTTAAAAGTTCAGGCACGTTATATTTATATTAAATATTATATTATTAGATCTGTATTCAACATATTATAAAACCAATTACGTATAGAAAGGATGTTACGCTTCAATAATGTTAAGGTGCTTGTTATTTTAGTATGGTTAATTTGGTCGCTCTTCTGAAGGCATATTCGTAGATTCAACTTGTATTAATAAACTGTACAGTGCAGTTAATAAATCATCCTTCAGACAAAATATAAAACAAATTAAAGGTAGACAAACATTCTATTATTAAATAGAAATAGTTATAACAATCTGTTATCGGTTTGATATTTAGTTACTTTGTTCAGTGGCAATTAGTAATAGAATCCAATTTACAATCGGTTAATCTGCACAGTTCATATTAGATTGATAACAAACAATCAGCCTGAATAAAGGGACTATGTACACATCATTAACATATGGTCATTGAGTCTACACTCGTTTGTTTACTCATGACCGTTGTAATATCAGAGGATCTAAATTAACTTTTATTTAGTGTTGTGAAAATGAACGTAACACCTAAACCAGCTTTGTAATTACATTTGTTAGAATATTATTCACATTTAGAATTTTAATTTTAGGATGAAATAAAAGTTCACACAAATTTTGTTTATTTGTTACTGTTGTTGATGTGTTTTGATATTACAACTAATTTTTAAGAATGCACGATTATTTACTTATCAGATAAATTGGGTAATTTACAGAAAACATGAGTTTTCTTTGCCTGGAATTTATAATGGCTTTCATATAAGCATGAAAGTAGTAAACCCGGCTGTAATAAAATGCTACCTTGGTTATTTTTAGTGGTACAGAATATAAACCCCAGAATACATGCAAGTTGTCGTGGCGAGCCAGTGCTGCGTGAACCGTAGTATAATTTATGTAGCGGGTGGTCAAGGCCTTGATTAAACTCCTAATCATGTTCAACAGTCAAATCTACTCTTTTTTAGCTTAAAATCACACAGTTAAATCAATTTCGATTACTTTTATTAAATAACCAACTTTCTTATCATTTTTTTATTTTATAACATGGCGTACACATACGTCTACAAAACACTAAGTAATCTATGCAGTTTTCTACCTCAAAGGCATGTGTTATCAAATCAAAATAACAATCAATTGTATATATAATAGTACTCGTACTCTTAATCATTAATTTAATAGATTTAGCTTTTTATAAAAATATTGAAACTAAATTTAGCTCAAAAAAGGTATTTCATAAAATTGTAACACTATTATGTTTTTACCATTAAACCTGATATCAGATTTTGTACCGTTTTAGGCATTTAATAACCCTTTTTTAATAATTATTTGTCTTTTCAGATTTTTTTTCAAAAGCTATGTTTAAAACAGATTTGTAATACCTTTTTTGTGAAACATATAATCAAGAGTAGTAAATGTTTTTTTTTTACTTTCGTTAAATATGAATAAAAAATTTAGCAACCAATTCCATTCATTCAGATTTGTTATAATTTTGTTGATTCCCCAAATTAAATGCGTTAAAACAATTCGTAAATAAGCAAAAAAGTACTAGAAATCACCATGCATAAAATGGTGTTTAACATTTCAAAACAGATTTTTTTTAAATTTTAAAAGTCTTTTAAAAACAAATTAAAAACTTAATAACATATTTTTTGGAATAACATAAGGAACCAAGCCACACAGAGTCCAAAAATAAATGATTGAAAGAAATATGTTTATTATATCGGATGAAAAGTCCATTTAACAAGAACAGGTGTCGTGTCATAAAGTGCACCATATTGCGGCGTTTTAGCTCCACTCGGCCTTGACAATATTAAGGTTATATTATTAATTAAGGTTATTATTAAGGTTATTAATTAAGGTTATATATTAAGGTTATTTTATTAATATAATAAATATATTATAATTAAGGTTATATTATTTGAAACTTACTGTTAGTGATGGCAAATGTAAGTAACTTTAGAAATTAGTGCAGATGTTTGCCATTATAGTGATCCTAGAGTCTCCGTGATGTCCCGGTACGCTACAAGGTTACTCATTTATGTGAATTGCTTATGTATTACTAATGTATTTAAACGACCCTTTGACTGCTTTTCAAGTTTTTGTTTCAGCTTTTCACGAATTTCACTTAGTTTTAGCTATATTTTTACTAATGATGTTTTTGGTGGTATTATTCACATTTGAAGTCAAGCTTCAAACATCACGAAACGTGTTTTCTATTCAATAGTGGTGGCAAATGTCCGCTCTTCTTAGGATTCCAGATGGTTAGAAATAATTTAAATGTTTTGAGATCTTATGGATAGAAAACCACAATTACCTGAGTGCATGAGTCTACAAGTATAACTGATCACAGTTAGTAAACAAAGAAAATAAAGAAAGAAAGAAAGAATTGGAGTTAACACATTTTGTTGAATAATTGTATAACTTTAACTCGTGTAAATTTAGAATGAAATGCCTAACAACTATCTCTTTTAGAGTTTTAAAGACAAACTCAAGGTGACTTTGATCAATTGCGACAAAGGGACTGAAAACCCGATAACTCGACTCTGCTGACCAGCTGCCAATAATTTGGTGTCTCTGTGCTCAGAATTGCCTTGAGAGTATTGTATTCTATAAAATTGTCTGTTTGAACAAATAGTAAAAACCTGATAAATGTAAAACACGAGTGTGGGCATTCAGTTGGGCATTATTATCTACACTCAGAGACATGCTAAAAATAATTTGTTTATTTAAACTTTATATGCTGAATCTAGTTTCAGCTGATGTGGGCATACATGCTGTTGTGTCTTGAAACATTTTCAAATTTTACTTTTTACAACCAGCTTCTGTTATGCTATGTTGTTCTAGTTCTATTTCTGCATAATGCTGGTTTTGCTAAATTTACAAAACATTTACAAAATAAACTCATACATTCTGCCATTTGAATAGATTAATACTACACTACACATGCTAATAGGAGCTATCAATAACTACATATGTGTGTCCGAACTAACCATATCACGGTGTGAGAAATAAAACACCCACGCAAAAATAGATATGGTAAAACTCAATTCTGATTCTCGGGCTGTAATAATATTCTGTTTGATTGTATATTGTAAACAAACGGCCATCATGATCAGCTTAGCAGAAAGCTTTGAGTATTTTTTTGGCGTAAAATCCTCTGGGAAATCCAACCAAAACTCCACTCAAACTTAATGAATAACTTAATGCGTTCTTCCAATCCAAACGTCAAACCAAATATTGCACACATTGCGCTGTTATCCTTCTAGATCAATCTTTAATCCTTCCCTTGGATTTAGATTAATCCTTCCCTTTCTAAAGTTGATCTTTCGGAATATCATATATTACAAATTCAAATAACTACTTAACTATTGCATACAACATTTATACGTTCCTAATTGAGTTTGACTAAAGGTAACATGCATTGTGTAAATATTCAGATTGTACAAGTAACAGGGTAATTCAGGCTCAAAGTAGGACTCAGAAATGTTCGATGTTATTAAGGAAAAATATACTTTTATTATAATCCAACAAGGCTACTTATTTGGCATTTCTCCTGATATTCATCAAACAATTTTTAAAATTGTACTAATACATTATTGGAAATTACATACATAACAGGTAAAATAATTCAATGCCATTTCATTTTTGAAATATATTGTGATTAAATAAACATAATACCATAAAACAAGTTAATAAGGTAGGTTTGGCACTGATAACACGTTTGCTATAGCAATAATGGTCACCCAGTTTAATTTGTTTTCTTACAATTTACAGGTTCTAATGTTTGTCCAGAATTTTTTTTTTATAAAAAAGATGACGTAAATGTTTAACCGGTATTATCTTCTGAAGGGGTCGAAACCATGGTAACCTCTTGAGTTACTTTTAGGGTTTTTAATAAAAAGCTATATCAGCCATAAAATATTTTAAATTACTTCCCTGAAATGAATATAATCTGTTTAATATTTCTATAAAAAGTCTACATATGGTTGCATTACTGTTGTCTGTGTATTGGACCTATTTTTCATCATTAGTGTCAAAAACATTGTTTTGTTTTTGGTTGGATTTAAAATACTCATAAAAGTGTTGTATATAATTTATGCATTACAGGACAATTAGAATATCTTATTCGCAGCTTGCTCATCCCGTTCTGGGAAGCGAGAATATTAAGTAGTTAAATTGTAAACAAAACAATGACAGTCTGTAGTTGGATATAATCCTTGAAACACCTGTTTATTAAATTGAAGTGAATTAAGAAACAACGCATGTGACAAACCAAACAAAACACTCTTCCATATGAATAACATGGGACTTAGAAGTCCCATGTAGCAGAACCCGAGGCCTAAATCGAAAATCTAAAGCCAGTTTGTACATTTCCACACCGAGACGCACGTTTTAGTGTATAATATGTGGGTTAAATCTAAAAACAAGAAATCCCTATTGTTTACAACATTTAAATGTAGCATATTAATTAATAATTGTTTACAAAGTTTTCATGAAGCGTATTAATAATATAGATAATAGAAGATTGCAAAAAAATAATCAGAAACATTATAAATGTATTATTATATCCAGAAAACACAACAAATTGCCTAGAATATTAAAAATACTTCATGAATAAATTACATTTTAATTGAAACATGGTGCATCAACTACGTTGAACATGTAAAGGGGTTTTATTATTTATGCAGAATGTCCCGCGAAATAATGGTTTATTTACCTAAACATCTATTGCAAAGCTGAATCTCACACTGTCCGCAAAACAAAAACCTAAAGATAATAGTTTTACTAAAAGTACAGACATATATTTAAAATTAAATGTCCTATATTTAATTCCTTATACAAGTTTAAACAAGAAACAGTTCAAACATATTTTAATTTATATTAAGAGATTGTAGGGAATCTCACTGGCCTAACGGTTAGAATCTTGGACTTCAGTTAAGGGGTTAGAAGTTGTATGTTCCATTTGTTCCATTATTTCCCACAAAATAATTCATCTGCTTTTGTGTAAAATTTACATCCACACAATGCAATTTTGGCATTGGTTTAATATAACTGTGTAAGCAACGCTGATTATTTAGTTGGGAAAACGTTAAAATAAAGAATAATAATTTATTTTAGACTAAATTAAATAAACGTAAATAATATATTTTAGACTTTCAAAATTGTTTATGTAAAATGGTATTGATATTATTGATTGAAAACATAATTTCAGATGAGAGGGTTTTACAATTGTTCTGTACCTTTAAGAAAAAACTCTAAAGTGATTTCGGTAACGTATACTAGATTTAAGGTGATAAAAAGTATTATTGCATTGCGGAAATAACTCGCATTGTTTCGTATCAGGAGGGGCAGGATCTGTCAAATATCGGGTGGCCCGTAAAGAATCTTAGAAAATCAGTAAGAAAGTGTAAACTAATATCAGCTGTTAACAATATTTCCAGTTCTCGGATGTAACAGCCCGGATCTATCGACACTCTCCTCTGTGTTTGGACATGTAATCTTCTCCATATCCCGCTGATATGTACTCTTTTAGGCCAGTAACCACAACCTTTACATTGTCAATTCGCGAATAACATTTATAGTGAATTCTTATAGTGTTAAGCTCAGTCGAACAGGAAAATGTTAAAAATCCCCTACTTAATATGAGGAAAACGTATTATTGTATAATCTGTATGTCTGAAATTAAAGATTTATAGTTAATGAAAAAGGCCGTTTATATGAAAAAAAAAACTTAAATGGTTTGCCAATATATTAATTATATGTTTAGGATATTTAAAAGTACTTTGAAAAGACATATACAATTATTCAACGATTTAAAAAAAACAACATTTAAATTAATTACAGCAAATAAAAGTAAATAAAGCAATTGAAATTACAGGAGATTAAAACGTACGTAAATTATCGACACTTAAAATTAATTCAAAATAAAAAGACATATAAAATTACTTAAAAAAGACAATACAAATTAGAATATCACGATTGAGTCGACTGAATTGCTAACACAAAGACCGTCAAATGCACCATTACATGCGATGTACCGGGTGTTAGCATTGCATTGTTGTGTTTACGGTTCAGTTGACAAACCAAGCGGGCTGTAACAATCGACTGTAACAGATGACGAGGCGCTTGCTGCCGCATAACTGCATGACTCAACTGAATGCTGCTTGGGATGCCTTTAATGATGCTCAGGATGAAATATTTACATCCACGCTATATAGACTTTGAGTCTATTTTGAACGAGGAATAACAATATGATGTCTGTCTAGGCCAGTTCTCCCCTAATACAATAAATACATATACAGTACAAATTCTGAGCTTTTTGTCATATTCAAGTGAACTATAATCTCTAACCAATCCCTAACTCCTCTACGCACAACACTGATTCCCCAGTTTAGTCGAATACATCCTTCAACATGGCCATTGTAGTGAAATTGACTGTGAAATATGTAAAATCAGGGATTTCCTCTAAAAAGGACGAAAACATGGTTAAAAATAGATGGTACTTTGGTATTATACGGATGCCACCCTTATACAGTGCGCTGCGGCAGTTATGTTAGGATGGGTTATCATAAAAATGATTGTAGGACTTTCCTTGTTTTGTTACGAATCGAATGATACCTGATGAGTCATACTTCCAGCCGCCAAACCCCCTCCAAATAGGCTAAAGTCAGGTCGTTGACCGGAGCGCGCGCATCACCTGTCACCGCCTGTATCTGGGTCAGTGTCATGAGTGATTTATTGCCGTGCACTACGTTACATTTGTTTTCATAATGAGTGACGTTCTTTTGGTGTGGGATTTACCTCGAAATAAAGAGGAAACTGTACGTATTTTTATGATAACCCATCCTAACATAACTGCCGCAGCGCGCTGTATATTTGGCGGAGTAGATGTGGCGATCGGGTCTGGCTGCTAGCGGCGGCGACGCATTCAACACGATCCTAGCGGACATCGCTGCCTTTTGGGAGGCACAACACAAAGACCGCTCATCAGAATGATGTAAAATTTGTACAGTAAGTCAATAAAAGTAAGTTTTTTCCAATTATGTAGTTATCCTTTGTATCCGGTAAAAATGTAACCTCCAAAAATAGTGGCATCCGTATAATACCAAAGTATCAAATAGATTTGTTCTGAAGTCAATGAACATCTCGCATTAGGTAATTGGTCAAATCAATCTGCTACAAGCTTATTATCAGCTGAATCTGGTACCTTGTATAAGTCAAGCCACTCATATAAATACATAAACCACCCAATCTATTCTATTGAAAATAAATTTTGTTCGTCAATTCAATAACTAAAAATATTACTTTGTGTACATGTGCGCTCTTATTCTCTGGATATGCCTTTTAGGAAAAACAACCTACCTTTAGAGATTTGCCTCATAAGCTTTCAAAGTTCCAATTATGGAGTTATATTTTACTTAGTTCGTCAGATCAGTATGATTCAAATAAACTTTTAAAAGATCTGGCTCTAAGCTTGCTATATCCCCGTGCGAAAAGATGGACATCAGCTGGTTTGGAGGTAAGGCATTTTTGAGTCACATAATTGGGTCTTAAAAATACGAATCGCGGGTTTAGTCGATTTTGGTTTGGAGAAAACCCATGTCTTTTATAATTTAAAAACAAAGTAAACTTAACACGAATATGCATTTTTTCATTCTCGAAAATACTTATAGCATTCTAATAATATTAATTTTAAACAAAACTACAGTTACTAACATGTGAAATGGTGGGGTGGCTATACCGTGGATAAACAACAAACTAATAAGACTTCTTATACATCATGTTGAATTAACCTTAAACCCTTTGCGCTCGGATAGGTTCTTTAGAAATGGTCCCCTGGGGTCGTCTCTCTACACTCTGTGGCCGCAGCCATTTTCCCGCCAGCCAGGATTTGTTTCTGACACACTTATGCTCAGCGCTCACATGTCCACACCCAGTAAATGGCGCATGCGATCGCGAACGCTCGCATGTCCACTGCGTGTGGACAGTGACAACGCATACTTTTACAACATTTAATATTCTTTCTACTGTATTGTGCTGATATCTGACGGTGGATTTCGAAACTAGATCCGGATTTCGAAACAGATCCCAGAATGCAACGGGCATAAATGTCGGTTGTTGCAGTCTAATGTAAACTGTAAACAACAATAGTTAGTCAAGCGCTTTTTTCTTACGCTGTGTAGTCTTTGGCTTATATGCCTGATAATTATTATTATACGTAATATTTCAAGTTTTCTTATTTTTTAATATGGAGGAAACATTACATTACATTCCGACGAAATTCGTAACGCGCTTGAAGGTGAAAGTGAGTGTAGTAGTGATTCGGACCATGAAAGTGACATCGACATCTTGTTCTATTTATGTTATAAGCAGTTTTTTTTAAATTATTTCTTAAAATGTTCTTAATTATAATTAACAGTAAGTAAATTATGTGACTTTTGATGGTAAATAAATAAGTTTCAAAGTATTCAACGAGTTTTCCTTAGACCTTGAATGTACGCTTCAACTTGACGTTTCAGTCTAGAGTGAAGAAAATAATTCCGAGCTGGCAGAAGCAAACGACCGACAATGGCTGCCCAGCTGGCGACGAAATCTAGTGCGGCCACTGAGTGTGGACATGCGAGCTCTGGGCGCTGAGCGTCAGAAAATAATTCCCAGCTGACGCAGACTCCATACTGTCCACTGAGTGTGGACATACGAGCGCAAAGGGCTTTAAGTTATGTAAAAAGTATTTGAGAAATTTATTCAGGTATTTCAAGATAACTGAGCAGTCAAGTATCGCACCAGAGTAAAAAAATGGAAGTATAAATAACATTTCAGTCGAAACTATTTGCCTATAAAACTAAACAATGTGACAATGCAAGTAAATATAATTCAGCTGTAGGGGCGCTTCTAATGTGGTTCCTATGGCAACAGTATTATCTTAAAGCCCTGACTTATGTTCGTAATTGTTTGCATAGCCCAGCCCACGAGTCTGATATTTGTTCTGATCCTGTTCCTTCTTGAATAATTCTGAACTAAATAATTTTCAGAAGCTACGTTTTCATGTATCTATTTATACTTCTAACTAAGCTAAGGATATGTATTACAATACATAATTACATAATTTAATATGCTAACTGGCTATTATTATATTATTTACAACCTTACGCAAAGGTTTTACTAACTGACGACCATTTTATCACTAACTCTAATTCCATAAAGCTGTAATCTAGAATGATGACCTTATACGATTACAGATTAATACAATTCAGATCTTCAATTTAAAAGTAAAGAGAGTAAAAAGAAATAATCTATGTAAACCACATGTTCAGTTAAATATTAATTTTCTTGTGGATCAATAACATTTTGTTATTATAAATCATTATTTTTATTTTAAAAATATGAATCAGCTAAATTAACAAATCAAAAACAAAAAGAGTTTGAAATTAAGGGATAAATGGATTCAAATGGTTTTTTGTCATTTCAAAATATACATACATCTTACTACTGTATAAGTAATAGACAACATGTTAGATGGTCAATACGTCTATTTATTTATGTAGCTTTATAAATAACCTGCCTTTACTCTCGACAGTTAAATGTCTCCGCCTTTAACCTTGGCAATTCACCCACATTAGGATACAATTCGCCAGTGTAGGCCGTGGCTGTGGACCTCTGTATTCATCATTGATAGTTCATCCAAGTCAGGTTAAAAGTTAGTGTGAGAATAACTCCGTCTTAAATCGCCAGTAACCATATACGATAGGCCTTACCTGTGTAAGTGGCTCTTTATTGATATTTTGCAGTTCATTCATATTATGTCGTAACTGTGTAAATGGATCCGTCATGACCCCGATAGATCATAGTCATTAGGTATCTGTATCTTAAATGTATTTTAATACATTTCAATAATTCATTAACATTGTCTACAAGTGTTCATTAACTTTAAAATAAGAATTCCGAAAAAACATAAAAGAGTTATGATATATCGTTTAGATTTAAAACCATTGGTGGCAGACTGTGGGGTTTTGTCCAGCTAAGGAAGATACATTGGGGTCGTATTTTGTCTGTGATCCTCCCAAATATAAAGTTCAGCGGGATTTCTTCTTTCATATTCATTTCCTGATTTTAAAAAAATAATTTAAAAACGCTAAATGCATTAGTATATTGTAAAGGTGAAGTTTTATGATATGTGAATAGTTTTATAGTTAAATTAATCTCGCCCTGTTATAATGAAATGCACATTGGCGGTACTTTCAAAGTATATTATTGCAAAAACAAATGTGTCATTATTAGTACAATTTGGCTTATGTAACTTTTTTCAACTGTCACAGTTTTTTTGTTTGATGATTGTCAAAGAATAGTATATTTTGGTCATTTTAGTTTAGTATCTCCGTCAGACCGTCCTACTGGGCCGATTTTCATGATTATTTTGTTAATTGATGGGTAATTATGTCTAGATATGTCATTACCCATCCAAACTAACATATCGTCAATGGGCGCCCCAGTGGCTCCTAAATTTCCCATGTTAATCTTATGGAGGAAGTTTTTTTATATCATATGATTACTAAAAACATATGTTCATAGACAAACTGTATGTGTTTGGATGGGGAAGTTTTATTTTTTCAGGTTTTTGATGTTAACTTGGGGCCCTTTCAAAAACCTTTGACCCATTAGAACTTTACGTTTAGAGCTATCAAAAAACTAACGCATGATCATCGAATTCCTAATCGTTTCGTAATGCGCCTCTGTTTCGTAATCGGCAAACTCTCCCCGGAAACTTTAAGAATTCTTCCTATGGGTTTAGAAAAGTTACATAAACCAACAGATTTTCTAAAAAATCTTCCGCATATTTTTTTAGTTATGTACCTTAGGAATCAGTTGAGATATTTATTTAAACTTGACATAAGAATTGTATATGGTTCAGTCTAAGTTTGTTTTGAATTTAGTTTTCCAGTTTTTGGTGTTCTCAAATGGTGGATTTAGCACTATGGTATAATTTTTACTCCGCAAGTTAGTATAGTATACTCAAACCTAAGGCTTATTTGACATGACGTCACGAAACAAGTGTCACAGCCAAAATAGAATGTAGTGACTTTATTGGTTAATTTGAGGTAACTCTTAAAAACTTGGTTTTAGATGTTATAAGTTAAACCCGGTTTGATTAGTTTTAGCGAATTTCCCCTATAGGGAAGAAGCTATTACCGTAGGTGGTATGGTAAGACTTAAGCCCGAGACCATGATAACTTTTTGTTTTGAGGTCCCCAGATGCCAAAACCACTATTCGTTCCAATTTATATATATGTATGTATGTATGTATGTATGTATGTGTATATACAGTATATATATATATATATATATATATATATATATATATATATATATATATATATGTCCGTTAACACGATAACCTGAGTAAAAAACGTCCGATTTCCATGAAATTATATAAAAATATATATATGTGTCCGTTACCGCGATAACTTTTGAAAGAAGCGCCCGATTTTTATGAAATTTGGCACAAATATGAAGAGTAACATTTATGACTTTAAGTTTGAAAACCAGATGGATCGGTCTATGAGAAGGGGGTTTTATGGGAGTTTAAAATTTTCCAAAAGTCAGTTTTTTTAACTTTTTACCCTAACATTTTAAAAAACACTAAGTTTGGTTATAGCCATTTTATAGAGCTTAAAAAATAAACAATTTAGTAGTTTGAGTCATTAAGCTAGGTTTAGGTGTTGTGGAGCAAAGTAAAAAAATGTGCCCATAAAATTTCCCATGTTAATCTTATGGGAATACTGTTTTTAGAATTTTCTCAGATAATTCCACATTTCTTTCCACCAATTAGTATACCTCGACAAAACAATCATTTTGGCGTTTTAATTGTTGTTTTACGTCCAACCGTTGCAGTGATATTCAAAGTGCTAAACACAGTGCATTGTCCAATGTTATCGTTATGGAGAATAAATCAAATGTTATATTTCAATTATTTATGTATGTATATTGATGAAACTTATTATATGTGGCTTCAAATAGTTGTGATATCATCACACAAAAAAATGTTTTTTGTTGATTTTTCCCGGTAGCAGCAAACCTGTATACTTAGGCCCCATGTTATTTATATGGATAATAAGTAAAGTTTTATATCTCCCTTAGTTATGAACCCAAATTAATAAAACTTGGAATGTAGCTTCACCTGGTTGAGTTATATTGATAACTGCAAAAAAATACATTCATTATCTTCCTTGTTACAGCAAACCTGCTTACTCAAATATAATGTTATTCTTATGGAGAATAAATAAAATGCTATATATCACTTATTAATGAATGCATTTTTGGGAAACTTGGTAAGTGGCTTTAGGTAGTAGTGATACCCATATATATGCATTGTAAATTCGTTGAGTACGCAGGTTTGCTGCGACGGGGGTATTTTTTGTACTTACCCTTCATCAAGTTTGTCAGCATTGCTATACGCTGTACTTAAAACAAATAAAGAACCCTACAGGACGCTTTACCATTAGCTGTCATGAAGGGAAAACAATAATTGATAATTATTAAAGGTTTAATGTTTTATCGTGTAATGGGATTAGCTTACAAACGACACTATAAGAAAATTTAGGTTTCTTCTTACTATAGGACAAAACATTGATGGGAAAATGTATGCATAATCAACCAGCCCCGGGAAGGAAGGCCTGAGAATATTAGTGTTAACGTACGTTTATACATATAAAAAAATATATTATGCACTTTTCATCCCAGGACAACCTTAAAACTCGTCTATGCCAGTTTTGAGGCTGTCATTGGGTACAGCAAATGAAAGTTGTCATTACATATGGTAAGTCTTTTGGCTGTCTACTATGGCAAACTTTTCCCTTTCACCTTTGGTCCCTCCATTTGCAGCGGCTGGGGACGGAAACTCAGGGTTTGGTCCCCAGCCTGAGAATGTATGATCCCTGGGACATGGAAACCCTGTCAGATTTCTTTTTTAATTAACCTCATCTGCCCGTCACCATAGGCTATTGACCTGTGCCGTGAACTAAAGACAGCGAGGTACCGTAACGGCATTAGTCACATGGGCAAGCCATAGGTGACCGCTCATGGTCGAGTCCTGTCCGCTCATGGACAGGAGTCGGCCGGGACCGGGATCGAACCAACCACGTCTGACTTACTAGTCAGGCACTTTACCTCTGAGCTACCGCAGTTGAGTTGACCAGTTGGAGGTTAGAGTGGGTCCGCCTGTTTGAGCCTGATCACAGGTGTCACAGGAGCACGGGAGTTGGCCCTCTGAAAGGTCAATTTGGCTGCCTGTCCCATCCCCCCATTTCCTTTCCTGCTACCTATCCTTCCTGTAACCTGCGCAAAATTTCCGCTTGTGGAAGACGTGTCTAACAGCTATGCTGGGTTTTCCTAATCCAGCAACAATGAGTATGTACTTTTCCTTAAAACAATCAAGCTGATTATATGTTATCTCCGCATAACTGTTTCAGGCAGATAAAATGGTAATAAAACAAAACAGCTGTTACATTACATTCAAACCCCTTTGCAGCTACACACTAGAGGATAAAATATTATGACTAACGACTTCAAGGTTAAAGAGAACGTTATATTTATTTATAAACACCCTGGTTAATGTTTTAAGGAAGGCATCAATTATAAACATTACACGTCATTTTCACGAAATTTTTAAAAGAATTACCACTAAACGAAACGTTTTTACTTTTTATTTTGCAAATAAACATAGCATAAATCTGAAGTTATTTCCTTTAATTATAAAACAAATTGTTATTTAAAAAACTCTTTCTATAACAATAATTTTATTGAATGCTGACATACAGACTTTATATAACCTTCAATTATATTATTATGTTTTTATTATTTTGAAATTATGTGATATTTAAACTTTTAACGTGATGTGGAGTGGAACAATTTACGTAAATACAATTCACGGAAGGATTTTATACTGCAATAATATTTTAACTTGACTAGACAATACTCTAAAATTAAGTCACTTTCAAATTTCAACATTGACTGATGCAAACAAATAATAGCCCCGTCGTAGCAAACCTGCGTATTCAGCGACTTTCCAATGTCTTAATACCACATAAAACCGCATACCAAGTTTCATAAAAATATATTCATAAATAAGCGATAAATACAATTTTTAATTATTCTCTACAAGAATAACATTAGGGATGAGTACGCTGGTTTGGTGCAACAACGAACACAAAATAATGGGACTTTTATGCAAATATCAACAGAACTCATCTAAGTAAAGTCACAAATCAAGTTTCATTCATATACGCTTCATAAATAAGCGATATATAACATTTTAATTATTCTCCATAAAAATAACATGGGGACCGAGTACCTAGGTTTGTGCTACGGGAACCATAAGTGAACAGTTTGTTTTTTGTGTTAGTTATCTTCTGGTTTAAAGCATAACGCAGAACAATTGTGACAAACTTCCTGATGACCTCTTAAAAAAGGATTACCTGAGGAATTCCTTAATTAAGTGGATTTATGTTGGAGGTTAACGTATAATCTCAAAATAATAAACGTTGAACTAAGAATGGATTTTAACTGTTCTCTGAGCCGTTAAAGTAGCTTTAAAAGAAATAAGTAAACTATTTTAATTAAAATGCAAAACTATTTGGAATAATTTTTATTGCTCTGAACAAATTTTATTGTCTGAAGAATGAACTTATTGTTTAACATAATCAAAAGATTATTTGAAAAAGGTTTTAAATTACAAATAAGTCAGTAAGATGATTTCTCTGACATTCATCAAACAACAAAAAACTAAGAAAGCTGAAAAGAGTTAAATAAGCCACATTTTACGAATAACTACACGTTTTTTGCAATTAAATACTCTGACTGTACCGCCAATTGTGGATTTCATCGTATCAAGTGTGGCACAATTAACTACAAAACTGACTAATTAAACAATAAAACTATTCATACAGTATAAAACTTCACATTTACAATATACTTCTGTATTTAGAGTTTTTAAATCCAATATTTTCAATCCAGGAAAGGAATATGAAAGTAGAAATCCCGCTGAACTTTATATTTGGGAGGATCACAGACAAAATACGACCACCATGTATCTTCCTTAGCTGAACAAAACCCCGCAGCCACGAATGGTTTTAACTCGAAGCGATATATCATAATTTTTTATGATTTATTGTAGTTCTTATTTTAAAGTTAAGCTTTTAGGCAATGTTTACTGAACTAAACAATGTATTAAAACACATTAATTTAAGATACAGATACAGCCAAATGACCATGATCTACCGGGGTATATTTACAAAGTTATGGTAGAACGTGGATAAACTGCAAATATCTAGAAGGAGCATCTAGAAGGAGCAACTTGCTCAGCTACGGACTGCCATATATGGATACTGGCGATTCAAGACGGAGCCATTCACAACCTAACTTGTAACCGGTGTTAGGCCATCCATCATTAGTAGTATGGCCGACCGATTCATCACCTACCAACGATAAAGACCCATCGCCACGGCCTATAAATGGATACTGGCAACTTGTAGCCTAATGTCTATGAAATACCAACGATTAAGACGGAGCCATCTACACCATCGCGGCCTTATGTGGATGAATCGTTGAGAATAAAGACGGACCATTTGTACGGTAACAAAAATGCATAGACGTATTAACCATCCAACATTTTGTCTATGAATTATAGAACCATGAATATATATTTTTTTAAATTCAAGTTCTTTGAGTATATTACATTTTGTATTTTTGTGTACAAGATTTTCTTGATTGCTATTTTCAATGATAAAAATAATGATTTCTGTTAAACAATATGTGTAATGTTACTGATCCACTACGAAATTAATATTTGCATAGATCATTTTTTACTCTCTTTAATTTTAACTGTAAAAAAATCTTAATTGTTTATCTGGCCATAAATCTAGATTATATAGAAAGCAAGTTAGTGATAACATGTTGTTTTTCGTTAGGAAATTATAAAATTAACTGGGTTAAATCTGCACTCACCTCAGAGTAATGTACTTAACAGTTAGTAAAACCTTTACTTACGGTAGTAAATAATATAAAACTACCCAGGCAGCATACATAACTTGGCGGAAGGAATTGTAATGCATATCTTTAGATTATTTATTATATATATAAATACCAAAACGTAGCTTCTGAAAATTAATTAGTGCAGAATTATTTAAGAAGGAGCACAGCAGAAAAATTTAAGAAGGAGCACAGCAGAAAAATTTAAGAAGGAGCATAGCAGAAAAAATATCAGACTTGTGGGCTGGGCTAAACAAACAATTACGAACATAAGTCAGGGCTGTAAGATAATACAGTTGCCATGGCAACAACATTAGAAACACTACTACGTCTGAATTATATTTACTAGCATCGTCACATTGTTTAGTTTCCGTTTTGAAAGCAATTAGTTTTGACTGAAATGTTATTTACACTTCCATTGTTTGTACAAATCTGGTGATAGCAATGTATACTTGATTGCTTAGTTAGCTCGAAATGTCTGAATCAATTCCTCAGATACTTTGTATATAACTAAAGGTTGATTCAATAAGATGTACAAGAAGTCTGCTTAATTTTTTTGTCTCTCCACTGCACAGCCATTTTACATGTTTATTAACTGTAGTTTTTATTTACAAACTGTTATTAGAATGGTAAAAGTGTTTCCAAAAATATAAAAAAACTTTAATAAAATATTTTTTTAAGTTTAGTTTGTTTATAAAATAATAAAAGATATGGTTTTCTCCAAACCAAAATTCATAAAACCGGCAATTCGTATTTTTAAGACCAAATTATGTGACTCAAAGATTATTTTAGCTCCAAACTTGCTGATGACCCGTTCTCCACACGGGGATCTACTAGGCATAGCGCCAGATTTAAAAAAATTGTATTTATATTATAATCAGCTAACTAACTAAGTAAAATTTAACTCCATAAGATTATCATTGGAACTTTGAAAGCTTAAGGGACGAAAGTTTTAGTGTTTTTCTAAAAGGCACATCTAGAGAGTACGAGCGTTTCATGAATACCGAACATGTAGACAAAGTAATAGTTTTAGGGGTTGAAAATCTCCGAACAAAATTCAAGAAATTCTTTTAGTAGTACAGATTTATAGTGGTTTCTTAGGGTTTTTTTTTGGGGGGGGGGGTAATTTTATGTATTTATATGGCTTGACTCATACAAGGTTTCCCCGTTTGACTGAGCTAAACGCTATACGAATGAAATAGAAATATTATTTGCGAATTGCCAATGTTATTGCCTGTGTCGTGGTTACTGATGACCTTAAAGAGTGCATATCAGAGGGATAAGGAGAAGATTACATGTCCAAACGCAGAGTACCGTGTCACAGCCCGATAGATCCGGGCCACCCCATTTGACGGATTCTTCCTCGCATGTCACGAACAGTTCGTATTATATCCTCAATGCAATACTACTTTTATCACCTTAAATACGAGTATAATCACCTTTTCCGAATCGCTTGAGGGTTTTTCTTACAATGTTCAATTGTAACAAACCTCTCGGTCTGCAATAATGTGTGCAATCACTAATTTAAATTCTATTTTACTTATAATCTTTTGAAAACAATTCCAAAGTATATTATTTATATAAGTTCCCATCATTTTAAAGTTTTCTCAACTACATACTCAGCATTACTTACTCAATTTATATAACCCAATTACAAAATTTAATTAGGTGCCATATTTAATCCAGAACATATGAATTATATTATGGGAGATCTAGAAAGAGGCAAAATAGTTGTTTGGGACATTATGTCTAAAGACAATTTATTGGTTTATAGTAGAAGCTACAAAATTTTTTTACCTAGGAATAGGTTTTATCTATATTGCTTGAGAATTTAAAGGAACTTGAGGCAACTTCAATTATATATTTTTAATTCTATGAAACAAAATACCTGTTTATTTTTCAGACAACAATGTGAAGATAATTAAAAACAAATTAATAAATACAAATTAATAACAAAAATTAATAAAAAATTATTAAAACAATTTATTAAAAAATAAATTAATAAAAACAAATTAACCCTGATGTATTTAAGATCTAACTGTGATGTTTGTACTATCTGTATAAGAAAGTATAAGAAAAGTAATCTGTTTCTTTCCTATAGTGAAACAAACATTAGGACTTGTAAACTGAAGAAAACACAGAAAAGATTTGCATGGATTTTAGATGGAAGTTGATGTCAAATACATTGTAGGAAGATTTACTCGTCTCTAACTCCCATTCTTTTTTATTTTCTAGATAGATGCACCTTTTAGCGAATTTCCCCTATAGGAAAGAAGATATTACCGTAGACGGCATGGTAAGACCTAGGCCCGGGACCATGATAACTTTCGTTTGTTGAGGCCCCCAGAAGCCAAAAACACCATTCGATTAAATTCATATAGATGTGTATATATTAATATTAATATATGGATGTGTATGTTTTTTTTTTTTTACGTAGGAGAAACGCTTAATGCGCGAACCCAAAGGAACAGTGTGGGACTCCCTCTTACGAGGTATACCCACTAAACCTCCTACGGAGCCGCGGGGAAAAACCAGGCCGGAACCCTTATCGGACAACTTCGGCACTGGCCCGCGTGTCTTGCGCCCAGACAGGTCACGTCACCGTTTCGGGAAACTTAGAGGTCACCTAAGCATCCCTCGTCTCGCTTTCCCCAAAGAACGGATTGCACGAAGAGCGCAACCGCTCTCCAGGAGTCTTCATTTCGAAGCATCGCCCCCACCACGACGTCCGGAGACAGATCGCCGACAGCAGAGACGAGTCTCCTCCTGTCTTCATCGAAACGACTGCACCGGAAGAAAGTATGATGATCATCATCCACCTCCTCCGGGCAGTAACTACACTGAGGTGACCTCACCTTCCCCATGCGGAAAAGGTATTCCCTGAAGTACCCGTGGCCCGTCAGGAATTGACACAAGAAAAAGTCAATTTCCCCAAATGCACGGCTCAACCACGGGCTTATGTCTCTGATGAGACGAAACGTCCATCGCCCTTCCTGTTCACCGTTCCACCGCTCTTGCCAAACTCGCATAGTTTCGAGTCTGGCTTCCACAGCAGCTTGGTCTCTTCCGAGATCAGGGGCACGGCGAAAGATGTTCTGCCTCTCAGCGGCGAGCAGATCAAGGGGAAACACTCCAGCCACAACCATTACAGCCAGTCCAGACACAGTGCGATACGCACAGGCAACCCTAAGAGCCGCCCTGCGCTGAACGGATAGAATTCTCTTGCTGTGTTTTTTGACTCTCATGGCACCCGCCCTCACTTCTGCGCCGTACAGGAGAGTGGCGTTGACGGTGGACATGAGAAGTCACCTCTTGCTGGACCTCGGGCCTCCGACGTTCCCCATCAATCTGCTGAGTGACAGAACCCTCGTCGCCTTGTTGCAAACCGCCTGGATGTGCTCTCACCATGTGAGGCGGCGGTCGAGCACCACTCCCAGATACTTCGCCGCAGTCTTCGTCTGGACCTCCACGTCACCAACAGTCATAGGGATTACTGTTTGGATTCTCCGTCGCGTGAGCATGACGATCTCGGTCTTGGCGACCGCCAGCTCAAGTCCATGACCGCTCATCCATCTGTTGACCCGAAACATCACCTGGTTGAGGCGAAGCTGGGCCACCTCCGGATTCCGAGCCGTGATGACTGCGGCTACATCGTCTGCGTAGCCCACGAGATAGACTTGTGGTGGCATCTCGAGGCGAAGCACTCCGTCATATGCCACGTTCCAAAGGTCAAGGCCAAGGATTGACCCTTGCGCCGCGCCGGCGGTGACCACTTTGGAACGGACCCCTGCTTCTGTGCTATATAGCAGCCTGCGCTCCTTCAGGTAGTCCTGTACCACGACCAAGAGATAGTCGGGTACCATGAAGTCCCGCTGCAACGCCTCGAGCATGTACACCCAAAGGGCCGTGAACAAAGGAACATCAGGCACAGGCCCCGTTACTCTCTCCTCTCGCCTCACAGGGTGACTTGGGAAGAGAGCATCGACGATGGCCGTGACCGTGCCTACAGACATAGACGCACTGCTGGCCCCCATTCCCCCGAGCTTTCTCGTGACGAGCTTGTACCCTCTTCCCCATGGATCGGAGTCCACGTCCCGGCACAGCTCCTTCCAGCAGCGAGCCTTGCTCAGTCGAATTGCACTGGCAAGAGCTTTTTTCGCAGTCTTGTGCTCTGCCGACCTGGCCAAAGCCTCCGGTCGGTTTCGAGTTCTCTGCGCTCTTCTGCGAAGCATCAGTGCCGTTCTCCTGAGCTCCGCGATTTCGTCCGTCCACCAGTACACGTGGCGACGACCCCGGACAGGTTTTTTCCGAGGCATCGACGAGTCGCATGCACGCTCGATCAGCTGCATTGTGGAACCCACGAGAGCTTCGACCCGATCTCGATCAGCGGAGTCAAAGCGCTCCGTCAAACCGGCCTCGGGGCTACGACTGAGCCGCTCAACGAATTTTCCCCTGTCCAGTTTGGCCTGATTCCAGCCAATTGGGTTTCGAGTACTGCATCGACGAGACAACTCGTTTTTTTCCAGATTGAAGGAGATGAATTCGTGGTCACTGGCCGTGTACACGTCCATCACCCCCACTCCGCTACCAGAGGAAACAACCCTGCCGATACCAGCGTGACATCTGGTATGGAGTCACCAAAACCAGGTCTTCGGTATGTCGGCGTGTCCCCTCTGTTCGCCACTTCCAGGTCGAGCCTCGAGGCCATCTCCAAGATTCGTCTCCCCCGGGCGTCAGTGACTGGCATGCCCCACTCAACGGCACGCGCGTTGAAGTCCCCAGCCACTATTACGCACCCCGAGACACCCTGAAGACTGTCTTCCAGCGCCTCCAGCCTCTCCCGGTACTCCTCGGCGGAATAGTTGGGAGAGAGGTAGACACTGTATACGTTGACTCGCCGAAGTCTCACCCAGACGTAACCGTCACCGGATCCGTGACCCAACACCTGAATCCCCCGACTGTCCGGAATCCAGAGAGCCGCGGTGCCAAGCCGGTCATAAAACCAAGATGGACTGGTTTTGATCCGGTAGGGCTCGCTGACGATCCCGATCTGAGCTTTGACCTCACAAGCAAGCTGCTCAAGAATGGCGTCAGCTGCTTGACTCCGCTGCAGGTTTGCCTGGACGAAACGGATCATTTCGTGGCAGATCGAGCCCTCTTAGCGTCTAGGGCTTTCCTGAAAGCCCTGCATGCCCCTGAGCCCGGAATGTGGTCCGCGGACGCTCCAGGCGTACCGGTGCAGAGAACGCAGGCAGCGGCCTCATGTTCGCCCCTACCGCACTTCCAACAATTGTTGCCGCGGTCGGGACCGGAACAACTCCGACGCGTGTGGCCGTACCCGAGGCACCGAAAACAGCGTTCTACCTCGAGGCGCTGCCGAACTCGGCAGACGACCCAGCCAATCTTGATCTTCCCAGACCGAAGAAAGAGAAGCCCGTCTTTCTCTTCCATCTCAACGACAGCCTTCCTCTGCTCCCGCTTGTTTGGCGAGAACAGGGTGACCTTAGGCACACCGGAGATTGTCGGAAGGTCTCTTGTGATAGCCGCAATGACATCGGCCTCCGAAGCAAGGGCGTCTAGATCCAAGATCTCTACCCTCAGCTTCGGGATGATGGAGCGGACCTCGCCCTTGTCTCCTATCGCTCTCTGAAGTGCTTCCTGGAGTTTCCCCCGGTTGTCACACTTCGAGAGCTCAAGGAGAACCCCCCCCCCCGGCCTCCGTCTTCCGGATCTGCCGAACCACAGTTCCGGAGTCCTCTGGCGTCACCTCACTCTTCATCAATCCGAGGACCTCCGAGTAGGTCTTGCCGGTGGTCGAATTGATCAGGACCACCTGGTTCCTGGTCTTCCTAGGCCGAGTCTTCTTTGGCTTCTCCTTCTTTTGGCTGGGTGCTTGGGAAGGCGCGTTTTCCGCCTCTTCCCGCTTCTTCTGGGTTTTCTCCTCCGCCCGAAGCTTCCTCCTCTGTTTCTTGGAGAGGACCTGATTAAAACCCTCCCTGTCCGCAGATGCAGTGGTGGCTTCTTCTCCGTTCCTCTCCACATGGACGGTCCTGTTCTTGACGTCCGGTCTCTTCTCCGTTTGCTGTTCCGCAGGAGGGCTAGTCACCGATCTCTTGGCACCACCACCAGGCGCCCCAGACTCCGAAGATGGAAGTGGAGCTTGCACCTGCTTCTCCTCCAGAAGCCTGAGCCGCCTTAGCGATGCCTTCCAGAGACCGAGCATCGAGTCGAAGACATCAAGGGATGCATCCAGGGCCACTATCCCGTTCTCGATGCCCATCGACACGTTCTTCTGCTTCGCGACCGCGGCGGACATGTCGAGGAGAGTGTCCCGCATCCTCTGCAGTTCCTCCTCGACCTTTTCCTGAGCAATAGCCACGTTCCTTTCATCCGGCGAAACTACCGGAGACGGAGCTCGAACCGTTCTTGGCTTCGGGGTATTCCTCGAGCTGGCTGAATCCGTGGAAGCCAGCGCGACCACAGGAGAAGAGGCCGGTGGTGGGGACCTCACTACCAAGCTACTCCTCCGAAAAATGGAGGCAGTACTGGCACTAGGAGGAGGGAGTTCTGGAAACTCCCTCATATCGTTGCCAATGTTGATGTTGTCGTTGTTTTTAGAGGTTGCCATACTTTAGTTTAACCAGCGCATCGCACGACGAGGGTGAACCCGGAATTGGCCAGGCGAGGGTATACCCAGGGGGACGATGCCCCCACCCCAGTTCCCCGGGGACCTGACCTCCGTTTGCCGGCACCGGATTCCAGACGTGCCGGGGTTCACCGTGGCAGTGCAGAGCCCGACCTCTGCACCCACGCCGCACTCCCTGACCAGGGCCCGAAGGGGCTGGCTCCTGACACCCACTGAGGAGAACCCATCGGCAGTGCAAGCACACACATCAGCCCCTGCGACACCAGGGACACTGCCAGGGACCCCCCAGTGGACACCGGTCGAAAGAAGGCGAAAAGACACCCATGATGCGGGGTCGAAGAAAAGAAGAAGATGAGCAAGGCTTGCCCAGGAAAGAAGAAGGAAGGCGAGCCAAGTCCCAAAAGGTGAGAAGAAAGGCCTTGGCCCTGGAAGAAACTGTGAGAAGAAGAGTCTCACAGCCAAGTGGATTTTACCCGCGCTAGCCGTGACGCCACTGGCCTGTGACGCCCCGTTGCCCAGGGTGCGCGACAAGGACGCCGCGGGCGGGATCCACACCCTGCACCCCAGATGTGTATGTATTAATATATATATATATATATATATATATATATATATATATATATATATATATAGTAGAAATGTTCTCTCCAGATTCAAATTTTAAAATCTTTATTATTTTTGTTCATCTGGTGAACTTTATCAGATAAATATAAAAGAAGGTGTATAAATATGTACATAATTGTATAAAGAATAATTATTAATTTTCGTTCATCTGGTGAACTTCATCAGATAAATATAAAAGAAGGTGTATAAATATGTACATAATTGTATTAATCATATATATATATTAATTGTAAATTGATAACAAATACCTGAATCCCCTTTTAAATTCATTTTATTGTGCTGATACGTGTTTCGTAAAAACGGTCCGATCTTGATGAAATTTGGTAAAACCAAATTAAGGTAGCATCTATTTTCATGGGTTCGAGAACCAGACATATCGCTCTATTTTAAGGGGGTTTTGGGGGGGATTTTGTCCCCTAAAAATGAGTTTTTTGAACTTTTTACACATTATTATTTTTGATGTCAAATATTGGTTTACACTATTAAATTAAGCGTGAAAAACAAACTATTTGGAATTTTGATCATCGCTCTACGTCAATTACCGAGATATTGAAATTGCTAAACACAGTACGTTGTCCAATTTTAATCGTATGGAGAATAAGTACAATTTTATTTCTTGCTCTAAAGCAACTTAGTATGTGGCTTCATATGGTTGCGGTTTACTTATATTTTCATAAAAAAAAACTTGATATTTGTAGTCCCCATGGCAGCAAACCTGCTTACTCAGCAGCTATAATGTTATTCTTATGAAGAATAAGAAACTTGTGATATCTTGCTGGTTTATAAACATGGATTGGTAAAACTTGGTATGTTACTTTATCTAGTGGCGATCCATTGGTATTTGCATAAAAACCCGATTGTCACCAATCCTGTTGGTATTTGTATAAAAACCTGCATGCTCAGTCATAATGTTTTTCTAATGGAGGATAAATCAAAAGTCATATCTCGCTTGTTTATGAATATTCTTTGATGAAAGTTGGTAAGTGGCTCATGTGGTAGTGAAGTACCATTCAAAATTCGCTGAGTATGCAAGCTTGCTGTAATGGGGGTATTATTTTCTTACGGTGCGTTGCAAACCACCCAGTATTGTTACTATTGCAAACGTGTTTTCCAAACCTACCGAACCTAACATACCAAACTTACCTTTTTAGCTTGGTTTGTTGATATTTATTTATTTGCATTCCATTGCATAGCAATACATTTAATTGAGTGTTTTTTTATACATTTTATACAGAATAATAAATTGGTAACATTCATGACATTTGTTATTTATATTATTAACAGTTTTTTATAAATTTTTGATTTTAGACCCCTAAAACTATTTTTTTTTTACATGATTAGTATCTATGAAAAACCCTTATTCTCTAGCTGTGACTTTTGGGGGTTTGAACAACCTTCTTCATAGCTTCACCTCTTAAGCTTTTATAGTTCCAATACTAATCTTATGGAGTTATGTTATTTAGTTAGTCAGCTGATTATAATGTAAATAAACTTTTAAAACGTCTGGCTCTATTCCTGCTAGAATCCATGTGGAGAAAGGTCACCAACTAGTTGGATATTATCTAATAAGTGGCCACGCTGGGTTAAAACGAAAGTATGGTTTATTGAATAACATTTTAAATGTCGCAGTCCAACTTTGACCTTGTATATGTTACCCTATCTGTATAACCTGTATTTATTACACTATGTATTTATTAGTGAATCAGCTATGGAAAGTGCAAAGCTGATTCTCGTTGGAAAGTTTGCAACTATTAGCATGACCCGCAGGGTGAGACTTAAGCCCGGGACCACCATAAAAGTTCCTAACGTGACTTGCTTTTGGGGGGTCTTTCAAAATGATATATGTATTAGTTTTAAGCATAATTTAAACAACAGAGTACCCTTTTTGGTTTTAACATAATAAGTTTATATATACTCTAGCGGTCGCATTTTTTCCGATTTACTTAGATTTTGGTAGGGACGTGCCTTTCTATAATCAGTTGAACAATTTTGTTGGGAAAAACAATTGGAAATCTCCAAACCCGTTTTTGGGGATTATTCTTTCAAATTTTGAGTTTTTGGGCCCAAAAAGGGTCAGAAAACACCGGACGTAAAATTGATGCATGTATTAAGTTGGGCATTACTGAAGCGAACGTTTTAAGCCCTGTCTCGTCATTCTAGCATAAATATTTACAGATTTATTAAAAATAATGTATATCGGCTAAACACAGTACGTAGTCTTTTGGGGGTTTTACATAAGAAAAGCATGTTATTCATTTGTTGGTCTATTTGTATCATCCCCAGCAACCTCGCGCCTACTTTCAAGCCTGACTGGACCTTCTCCTAACCTTATAATGCACAAAACTGTATTCCTAGCATTGCAGGTAAATGAAATCAGGAGCATTAGAACATCAGCCAATGTTTTCAGATTTCTATAAAATTGGAATAAATGTATTACGCTGGTTTTGAGTTTTTAAAGTTTTGTATGAGGAAATTAACTTCTCTCACGTGAGTGTGCAGCGTGCAGCGTGCGAACTCGTTTCCTTTTTATATTAGTGAGCTTTACTTTTAAATGTTGTATGCAATAGTTTAGTAGGTTTGTGAGTATGAGGGATGTGATATTCAGATAAGTTAACCTCAGAAAGGAAAACACATGGATCTAAAAGGATTACAGCGCAACATGCGCGATATTTGGTTTGACGTTTATATTGCAAGAACGAATCCGTTATTCATCAAGTTTGAGATGGGTTTTGGTTGGATTTCCCAGAGGATTTCACGCCAAACAAATATTTAAAGCTTTCTGCTAAGCTGATCGTGATGGTCGTTTGTTTGCAGTATACAATCCACCAGAATGTCATTACAACCCGGGAATCAGAAATGAGTTTTACGCTATCTGTTTTTGCAAATGTGTTGTTTCTCACACTGTTTATAAAACACATATGTGATTATTAATAGTTCCTATAGCAGGAGTATAAAGTTAAAACAAACAAATTATTTAAAACAAGTATTTTCATAAGTATAGACATAATACCCAACTTAATCGATAAATAATTTGTTGTTAACAGTTGGTATGGTTTGAAATTAAGACGCATTTATTTCTGGAAATGTTTACAAAGTTTTCCAAATTTTACTCCTAAAAACTACATATACTCAGTTATGGGTTGAGTTATCTCTAAAAACCTATGTACTATATTTTTTAGATTAAAATGTATTATTTTTTATCGCCCACAGCAGCTTTTAAAACTCTTGGCTGTTTTAAGATACTAAGCATTAAATATATCTAAATGGGCACCATTTTGAATTTGTAAAATCTGGAAAATTCAAATTGAATACAAAAATACCCCTAAATAAGTATAGTACTTGTTTTACTTAACATACACTTGCATAGTAGCCAACCTTCAAGTCAGTAACTCTTGGGGATCATAAGATGTGATTTTATAAAAGAACACGTATAGGTGGAAAGGGAAACTGATCGAGATAGACGTTATGTTTTCACATGTGTTTCTATGTTTTGACTTCAAGAACGAGTTCCTAAAGTTTTCGGAGAGAGTTTTGAAACACTCTTCATAGTTAATGAAGAAAATTATAATACATGAGAGCTAAACTTAATTACAAAACAAGCAAGTTTCTAATTAACAGTAGGTCCCAATGAAAATTATAAGCATTATATATATTTAAAAATAACTTTAAACCTGTTATCATTGTACGCTGAAACCACTTTACGTTTATTTAGTTATAGTGCACAATGTTCTTCTTATTCTCTAAATACGATTATTTGTTCAAACAAGCAGTTGGAAAGAATATAAGACTCTCAGAGCAATTCTGGATACAGAGAAACCAAATTATTGGCAGCTTCACAGTGGAGTAGACTACTGAGCCGATGAACAGGTTTTAGTCCCTTTGTCACAAACGATCAAAATCAGCTTGGATTTGTCTTTAAGAGTCTGAGAGAGAAAGTTTTTACGCTTTTCATTCTAAAGTTACATGAGAAAAAGTAAAAAAAAAACATTATTCCAAAAGCACAATTAACTACCCCTACTCCTTATTTCTGTATTTATTTGATGTTTTGACTAACTTTGCCCGGCTGTACTTATAGACAAGTTTTTAATCGTGCTTTTTTATACGTGAGATTTAAAAATAAAGTTCAATTTTTAATCGTCGGACCCCACTATTGAAAAGAAAACAGTTTAGCGATATTTGGAGTCTAGATTCTGTTCTTGTCGTAAGTTGTTAGTATACCACAAAAAACATGAGTTGTAAAATCTACTAGCTAAGTGAAAGTATCGACAAATATTTTAAAGTAAAACATTAAATACCCCCGTCGCAGCAAACCTGCATACTCAGCGAATTTCCAATGAATTAACATAACACATTAAAACACTTAACAGGATTCCTAATAAATATATTCACAAACAAGCGATATTTAAAAATAAATTACAGTATTCTCCATAAGAATAACATTGGGGATGAGTACGCAGGTTTGCTGCAACAAGGCACAAAAAATAATGGGTTTTTATGCAGATATCCATAGAACTCATATTAGTGAAGTCACATACCAAGTTTCATCTATATACATTCATAAATAAGCGATATGTAACATTTTAAGTATTTTCCATAAGAATAACATGGGGAACAAGTACCTAGGTTTGCTGCTACAGGAACCATAGGCGAAAAATTGTTTTTTTTTGTGTAAACAACAATAAATCACAACCATAAGAAGTCATATACCAAATTTCGTCAATTTATGTTCATAAATAAGCGAGATATACAATTTTTCTTTTTCTCCATAAGAATAACATTAGACAACGTACTGTGTTTAGCACTTTCAATATCTCGGTAACCAATTGACGTAAAGCAATGATCAAAAACCAAATTGTTTGTTTTTTTAAGCAGAATTCAATGGTATGAATTAAAATTTAATTTAAATAAAAATTACATGTTAAAAACCCAAAAAACACATTTTTGGGGTACAATACCCCCCAAAAACCCCCCTTCGGATGGTGCAATTCATCTGGTTTTCGAACTCGTTCAAATAAATGGTACTTTACACATTTGTACCAAATTTCATTAAGATTGGACCTATTTTACGAGAGTTATCGTGCTTACGGACACACACACATATATATATATATATACATATATACAAATTTGAACAAATGGTGTTTTTGGCATCTGGGGACCTCAAAATGAAAAGTTGTCATGGTATCGGGCTTAAGTCTTACCATGAGACCTACGGTAATAGCTTCTTCCCTATAGGGGAAATTCGCTAAAACAGTCAAAGGGTCAACACAAACAAAACTGGCAAATACATTGGCAACACAGAAGCAACCACTCAGCGAACCAGCACATCATGGCGACTCTAGGAAGACTGGTGGCAAACGTCTACACTAATAGCTTAAGTAAAATAAACTTGCCATCATGTTCCAACATTAAGTTTTAAACAAACAGGGTAATGCTATGTAAGTCGGGTCGGACAACTAGATTAAAGGTCGATAAGGTTTGGTAGTGTGCTTTACTATGTTTGATAGTTTCGAAGATTGTGCATTATATCAACTATCTCTAACCTGAAGATTATTTGAAGTGATATGTACACTTGAATAACTACACAAATAATAAAAATGCATATCGTATGCATACTACATAAATCATTATCGTGTACCCAAAACTAGTCTCCCGTGAAAACAGTTCGTTTGCAACTCAAAATGTTTGAAAACAATTTAAAGACTTAAAGTTTAAAACATCATAAATTAAACTTTGGGCATTTTTAACTAACTTTTTGTAAGTTATACATTTCAAAGATAATAAAACAGACGGTTAAAAATATCCTTGAACATTGAGCCACGGCCAAGTGGAGCTAAAGCACCGCAATAAGGTGCCGGGGTGACACAGTCCTAGGTGTTGTTAAATGGGCTTTTCAATCCATCTTGAATTCATAGTTACCTTTTTAATAACTATACAGCAAACATGTTTCCTTTTAATTGATTATTTCCTGACTCTATGCTGCGGGTTGGTACCTTACGCTTGAAAGCCATATAATGTAAGGTAATTTGTAATGGTTTTTTGCCAAATTAAGAATCGATCTATTAACTTAATTTAGGTAAACAACACTAGCTACTGAATTTGTTGTTCAGAAATGTTGCGAAACCAAAATAAATAAACAGGTATACCGCTTGCAGTAAAATTAATTAGGATTTAATAGTATGGAAATATTTGCTAAGTTGTTTAGTTAAATTTGCAAACATAGAACAAAACAATGTCTTATTCCCCGAAAAAGGTTCCAACAGTTTTTATTTTTTATTACTGTTGAAAAAAATAAAACTTCAAAAATTCAAATATTTAATAAACTGGATTATTGAAATCACCTAAAAAGGTACAAATGATAAGGTTTCAAACAAAGCAATAGACATAATCCTATGGATATATATACTAGCTGTTCCCGCAGGCTTCGCCCCGCAAATTATTTATAAAAACTAATTCAGGTGTGTGTGCTGAATTCTGTGGTTAGCCCGTGGAACTACTACAAATCAATATCAGCTGTTTGTATTTTCATCAGCTGAAACATAATTGAATGTCCATAAGGAATACATGGGAACTTTTTCGGGGTCCCTGGCGTAGCCCGAAGGTCAGATCAGGATGAAAACCATTTAGATTTCCTATTTTATGTCTAAAGAATTAGTGTACAAAATTTCAGCTCTCTACCAACATGGGAAAGTGGAGAATTAGTGATGAGTGAGTCACTCAGTCAGTAAGTGAGTTTAATATAACACACCTTACGCTTATTTAAAAATATCAACATATACATTTACAAGTCGTGCATTAAACAACACTAGCACTAATTAATTAAGCCAGGCATTAAAACATTGATGCCTGGGCATCTGAGTCAGGCTTTGCCTTTTATAGATATAGATATTTGAACGAATAGAGTTTTTGGCATCTGGGGGCCTCAAAACGAAAAGTTATCATGGTCTCGGGCTTAAGTCTTACCATGCTACCTACGGTAATAGCTTCTTCCCTATAGTGGAAATTCGCTAAAATCAAAAAATTATGTGAAAAAGGTTTTAAATTACAAACGAGTTCGCACGCAGCACGCTGACGTGAGGGAAGTGAATTTCCACATGAAACTTTTAAAACTTGAAATTAGTGTAAAAACATACTTGTATTCCAATTTTTATTGAAATCTGAAAACATTGATTTTTTGGCTGTTCTGATGCTCCTGGTTTCATTTGCCTGCAAAGCCGGGAATACAATTTTGCGCATTATAATGTTAGGAGAAGGTCCAGTCAGGCTTGAAAGTAGGCGTGAGGTTGCTGAGGATGATAAAAGTACTCTAACAAAGGAGTAGCAGGCTTTTATAGTGTAAAACCCCCTTAAGACAACGTACTGTGTTTAGTCGAAACACATTTTCTTTAATAACTCGGTAAATATTTATGCTAGAATGACGAGAGAGGGCTTAAAACACTAATCCCCATCTTTTTACAAGCATTAATTTTACATTTGGGGCTTTTTAGACCTTTTTTGGGCCCAAAAACTCGAAATTTGGAAGATTAATCCTCAAAAAAGGGGTTTGGAGTTTTACGATTATTTTGCCCAACGAACTTGTCCAACTGATTTCAGAAAGGAACATCCCTACCAAATTTGATGTTAATCGGACAAAAAATGCGACTGCTAGAGTGCAAACACATATATATATATGTCTATATATACATATATGTATATATAGACATATCCAGAAATATATAAAATTTTGAACGACCCCCCAAAACGTGTTCAGGGGGTCACGTTAGGAACTTCTATGGTGGTCCCGGGCTTAATTTTCACCGTGTGGGTCATGCTAATAGTTCACTTTCCAAAGGAAATTCACTAATAAAGCACTAAGACGATTTCTTTGACATTCATCAAACAAAAAAAAACTGTAAAAGCTGAAAAGAGTTAAATAAGCCACATTTAACGAATAACAACACATTTGTTTTTGCAATTAAATACTCTGACTGTACCACCAATTGTGGATTTCATCGTATCAGGTGTGGCACGATTAACTATACAACTGATTAATTTAACTATAAAACTATTCATGCAGCATAAAACTGTACAATATACTTCTGTGTTTAGAGTTTTTAAATCCAAGAGAAAAATATGAAAGTATAAAACCAGCAGAACTTCATATTTGGGAGCATCACAGGCAAAATACGAACCCAATGTATCTTCCTTAGCTGGTCAAAACCCCGCAGCCACCAATGGTTATATCATAATTTTAAAACCCCGCAGCCACTCGAAGCGATATATCATAATTTTTTACGATTTATTTTGGTTCTAATTTTAAAGTTAAGCTTTTAGGCAAGTTTACTGAACTATAAAAATGTATTAAAACAGAACAGCCAAATGACCATGATCTGCCGGGTCTGTTTAAAAAGTTATGGCCTAATGTGGATGAACTGCAAATATCAAGAACAATCCACTTACACTGTTACGGTCTAACATATATATTTATGAATGTCTTTCTTTTTTCATAAGAAATAAAGACTTTTCCAGTTTCGCAATTCTAGTCATTATGGCTCAGCCATAACTCTCATATCCTCTCAATACCACAACATGATACAACTTAAAAAAAACACTCATATTACAGCATTATAAATTTCTTCAATGCTCTCCCCACAGGAATATAAACAGAGACAGAAGGTAAACGAATCAGAGCCAGACTTCGATATTTTCTTATAGAAAAGGAGTATTACTGTGTTAAGGAGTTTTATACAGAAAATAAATATGGTTAGTCAGAAGTTCAGTTTGTTATCGTAGGTTATTTATTTCTTCTTCATAATGTATAACACCTGACAACTGTGCATGCTGTCACAGTTGATGACAATACGTTCAGGATTCTTGATTCTGATGGATACTGGCGAATCAAGACGGAGCCATTCATACACTAACTTGTAGCCGTTGTTAGGCCATCAATCATTAGTAGGATGGCCTACCGATTCATCACCTACCAATGATAAAGACAGAGCCCCACAGCTATGGCCTACAAATGGATACTGGCGACTTGTATCATAATGTGTATGAATTACCAAGGATCAAGACGGAGCCATTCATACACTAACTTGTAACCGTTGTTAGGCCATCCGTCATTAGTAGGATGGCCTACCGATTCATCACCTACCAATGATAAAGACAGAGCCCCACAGCTATGGCCTACAAATGGATACTGGCGAATCAAGACGGAGCCATTCATACACTAACTTGTAACCGTTGTTAGGCCATCCGTCATTAGTAGGATGGCCTACCGATTCATCACCTACCAATGATAAAGACAGAGCCCCACAGCTATGGCCTACAAATGGATACTGGCGACTTGTATCATAATGTGTATGCATTACCAAGGCTCAAGACGGAGCCATCTACACTATTGCGGCCTTATGTGGATGAATTGTTGAGAATAAAGACGGATCATTTGTACAGCTACATAAATGCATAGACATATCAACCATCAAACATTTTGTCTAAAATTAAACTTTATTTTGAAATCTCACGTATAAAAAAGCACGATTAAAACCTTGTCTATAAGTACAGCCGGGCACAGTTAGTCAAAACATTGAATAAATACAGAAAGAAAGAGTAAGGGTAGTTAAATGTGTTGGAATAATGTTTTTTTAGCGAATTTCCCCTATAGGGAAGAAGCTATTACCGTAGTCGGCATGGTAAGACCTAGGCCCGGGACCATGATAACTTTTCGTTTTGAGGTCCTCAGACCCCAAAAACACCATTCGTTCGAAACTGTATATATATATATATATATATATATATATATATATATATATATATATATATATATATATATATATATATATATATATATATATATAAGTCCGTGGGTTCGATAACTCTCGTAAAAAAGGTCTGATTTTGATTAAATTTGGTACAAACGTGTAAAGCAGCATTTATGACTTTAAGTTCGAAAACCAGACAGATCGGCCTATCTGAAGGGGTATTTTGGGGGGCCCCAAAAATGGATTTTTTGAGTTTTTTACATATAATTTTTGAAAAGTAAAATTTTATTTATTTTTTTTTTTTTCATTAGAATCGGCTTAAAAAGGCGCAAAATTTGGTGTTTTAATCATTGCTCTACGTCAATTGGTTACTGAGATATTGAAAGTGCTAAACACAGTACGTTGTCCAATGCTATTCTTATGGAGGATAAGAAAAATTGTATATCTCGCTTATTTATCAACTTATCCTGACGAAACTTGGTATATTGCTTCATTTCATTGTGGTCTATTGATATTTGCACAAAAACCCATTTTTTGGCCTATAGTCTCCGTAGCAGCAAACCTGCATACTCAGCCCCATGTTATTCTTATGGAGAATAAGTAACGTGTTATCTCCTTTAAATAAGAACATAAATTAATAGAACTTGGTATATGGTTTTACCTAGTTGAGGTATATTGATATTTGTATAAAAACTCAATTTTAGTGTTCCTTATTTCAGCAAACCTGCATACCAGCCGCCATGTTATTTTTATGGAGAATAATTAAAATGTCATAAATCGTTTATTTATGAATAGTAGGGGGCATTGGTTCCTTCTGACCCAGCACAGGCGCGTGAGGAGGAATGAGGAATCACCCCCCCCCCCCGGATGACCTTGACCTTAACCCCAAGGTCACCCCCGAGGGCACCCCCGAGGCCCCCCCCCCCGGATGACCTTGACCTTGACCCCAAGGTCACCCCCGAGGGCATCCCCGAGGGCCCCCCCCCGTCACGTGACCTGGCGGAAACCTAACATAGGCTGGTGAGCACAGGCGTGTGAGGAGGAATGAGGAATCCCCCCCCCCCGGTCGTCTGCAGCACTTTTCGTGATGAGGAAAAAACTTTCGAAAATTAATAACTAGCCTATTTACCCACCGATTCCCACGGGACTTTTTCCAGAGTGTAGGCCTATCCTAGAGGAAGCGAATGACGTAAGAACCCCATAGATCCGCCATTAAACAAGGCCGCTATTAATTTTTAAACGCGTTTTCCTTATGGGATCTCAGCTGTTTACCGGCCGATTTTGATGAAACTTCACCACATGTCGGGCGACGGCCTAAGTAAACCATCTCTTAAAGAAAATTGAAAATCAACCGTTAAACGGGCCCGATATTAATTTTTAAACGCGTTTTCCTTATGGGATCTCAGCTGTTTACCGTCCGATTTTGATGAAATTTCACCACATGTCAGGCGGCAGCCTAAGTAAACCATCCCTTAAAGAAAATTGAGAATCCACCGTTAAACAGGCCCGCTATTAATTTTTAAACGCGTTTTCCTCATGGGATCTTGGCTGTTTTCCAGACCCCTCACGATGGTTCAAAACTAGCAAAGGCGCGGTGAGCACAGGCGTGTGAGGAGGAATGAGGAGCCCCCCCCCCCGTCACGTTACTTGGCGGAAACCTAACATAGGCTGGTGAGCACAGGCGTGTGAGGAGGAATGAGGAACCCCCCCCCCCCCCCGTCAGCGATAGACTACCTCTCACGTTTCTGGAAGCTTCTAGAAGGTTCGCTGAAGCGTGCAACCTGGGTATAAAACCGAGGCAGAGCCGCGCGCGCGACCTCAGTGTTGTTTGAGACGTCACCATGAACGGAAACGGAGTCAGTGCAGCTGAAGTGGACCAAACGATCCGCTCCTTCCTAGAGGAGCTGAACGCAATGAATGATGAGAACGCCAACGCACCGCCAGTACAGCAGGGATGTGTGTCAAAGAAGAAAAAGCTCGATGGGTGGACTGTAAAGAGGAAGGAAGTGCCTATCGATTCCCCAACACTGTGCTGGTCCGCTGGCGGATATCAGTACACTGTGAAGAACCCTACCAACAGCGGTAATGTACTGTTAAAGATGAACGTGTTCAAAGGAGGTCGCCCCACGTTCAGTTGCGGCTTGTACTTGGACGAGGAGCGAAACGATGAAATCTGCATATGTCTAGAGGACCTGCTATCCAGATTGCAAAACCTATGGCTGGCAAATAGCGAGACGGGAGAGTCAAGATACGACGGGCTCACTAGAACCGCTACTCCTCTACCTACCTGGCGAAAGACCGATTGCGTCATCTCAGGGAAAACCAAGAGGAGCGTACACTCCAAGCGCGCTACCCAGTAAACGAGAGAGAGCGTGGAAACTTCCACTAAGCAGTTGATAACCGAGTCCCTTCAATATTAAAAAAAAATAAAAAAAAGCGAGAAAAGAATTTAGTTTTAAGAGCCGAGGTGGCGGTACATGGCAGTCAGTAGACGCCATGGACTTGAGGTGGAAACACCCGTTCACCGCCATCGTGGCCGGGCCTTCGGGCAGCGGCAAGTCGCACTTCGTGGCTCGCTTCATAGAGCACGCCGACCGCATGTGCGATACGCGGTTCGCCCGTATCACTTGGCACTATGGCAGTGGTGGTGGCGGTGGCAAGAGCCGTGCGGACTCTGCCGTGCGCTACGTAGCCGGCGTGCCAGACTTGGACGACTACGACGGTAGCGAGCCCGCCCTGGTCATCGTCGATGACATGATGCGCGAGGCCGGCCCCGGCGTGGCGGACCTGTTCACCAAGGGCTCGCACCACCGCAACATGAGCGTGTTCTTCATCACGCAAAACCTGTTTCACCAAAGCAGGGGGCAGCGCGACATATCGCTGAACGCTCACTACATAGTGTGCTTCAAGAATCCCAGGGACCGCGCTCAGATCAAACACCTGGCCCGTCAAGTATACCCGGAGAACCCCAAATTCGTGGAGGAGGCTTACGCGGACGCCACGCGTGATCCGCACGCCTACCTGCTCATAGACTTGAAACAGTCCACGCCTGAAGAGATGCGCGTACGTTCGGCCATTTTCCCAGACGACCCGTTGAACTACGTGTACCTGCCCAAGAAGAAGTGATAAATAGGCCGAGCGCGTGCCAGCGTCAGTCATCATGTCACACCGCGTGAAGAAGGACGCGGCGCTGCTGAGGGCCCTAATACACGCTACGCCCAAAGAACGCAAGGCCCTGTTAAAAGCGTGCGACAAGAGTCGCATCAAGTCATTGTGCGAGTGCGCGTATAACGTTCTACGCGGAAACGTACCGCTTTCCCCCTGTCTCAAACGCAAATTGAGCAAACACAAACAGGCGCTCAGACGGCTAGTGAAACGCGGCGAGGGTTGGGCCAAGAAGCGACACTACCTCGTCCAACGGGGCGGAGGGATCCTCCTACCTCTGCTGTTGAACGCTGTTCTGCCCGTTCTAGCGCAGAAGCTAATCGGACATGGAGTACGCTAGGAAAATGGTGGTTGTACCGCAGGAGCTCATCGAGAGATTGCGAGAAGGACCGGGACCAGGGCCGGGGCCAAGAGCAGGAGCAGGTAGCGCCAATAAGCCAGCCAGCCTGGACGCTGAGATGCATCGCATATTGAGCGACAAGCGGCTGGACGATACGGAGAAATGGAAACAATATCAGCAGGTGTTACAGCGGTTCCTGCACTTTTCCGCGGCTAAACGTCAACCCATAGGTCTGTCAATCATCGAGGGTGAGCAGAGGGAGGAGGAAGCGGCAGGGGGTCCGAGTCAGATGAAGCGCGAGTCTAGCACCTCGGCGGAGGAGGACATTGTGGAATCGTTCTCAAAAATCTACAGGTCGGTGGCGCGCAACTTGTTGCGATTCATGACCCGGCAAGGCAGCCACATCGCCTGGGACGCCAGTGGGGCGGTGTACGTGAACAAGGTGAAGATCCCCGATTCCAATATAGTGGACATCGCGCACAGCATAGTGAGAGCGTGAAGGGCGGACCGATTGCCTACCGGCTGGCATCAAGTGATGGCCGCCTTGAAGGACATGAACGTGCCCAAAGAATACGTGAGCAATCCCACTGCGTTGCGTTACTTAGGCGTGGGGCTGGACTCGGCATCGAGCCCCTGGAAAGACACGACAGCCTCGTCGACACCCCTCTCACCGAGGTTGACACCGATACTGGACCGTCTGAGACCGCGACCTCCAGCGGCCAGGAGAAGGATAATAACCGAGGAACCTGACCGGGAATCGTCATTGGACAACTGGGAGCCGTTCACACCGTAATGGAGAAGCTGTACTACGACCCGAGCCAGCCCGGTTCCCTCGGTGGGGTGGCCGCCCTGGCCAGAGCCTCCCGAAACGCAGAGCGGTGGAATGGCTGCGCGCCCAGGACACCTACACGCTGCACAAGCCAGCGCGCAAGCGGTTTCCTCGCAACCGCTACGCCGTGTTCGGGCCCCGGGAGCTGTGGCAGGCGGACCTGAACGACATGCGCGGCCTAAGCCGGTACAACGACGGAGTCAACTACCTGCTGACTGTGATAGACGTATTCAGTAAGCGGCTGTTCGCGGTACCACTGAAGAGGAAAAGCGGGCCTGAGGTGGCTGCAGCGTTCGAGAGGATATTCTCCGAGGCGACTCCTCGCTGCCTACAGACCGACAAGGGGACGGAGTTCACCGGGGCCGCGACCAAGAGAGTGTTCAAGAGTCGCGGTGTCAACTACTTCACCACGCAGAACCCCGACGTGAAGGCGGCGGTGGTGGAGCGAGTCAACCGCACGCTCAAGACCCGCATGTGGCGCTACCTGACCTACAAAAACACGTATCGCTACGTAGACGTGTTGGACAGGCTTGTGGACGCCTACAACCACAGCCCGCACAAGAGCCTGGGTGGCCTACGACCCGTGGACGCGGACAGCGGCGATGGTCAAACGGTGTACAAGGTGTGGCGTCACATGTATGGAAAGGCGATCCGGCAACACAAGCCCAGGTTCGAGCCGGGCGACACGGTGCGCATAACCAAGGAGAAGGACACGTTCGCCAAAGGTTACGAGACCAACTGGAGTAAGGAGCTGTTTGTGGTAGACCACGTATACGGGTCGCATCCTCTGCCATTGTACGTGCTGCGCGACCTGAACGGGACGCCGCTGGAAGGGCGCTTCTACGAGCACGAGATGCAAAAGGTGACGATCGCCCCGGACCGCCTGTATCAAATAGATAAAATACTGGACACCGAGGGGCGAGGCTCCAGTAAGCGCTACCTAGTCAAGTGGGCCGGTTACGGAGAGGACTTCAACTCGTGGGTACCCGCAGCGGACGTGCAACAGCTGCGATGACGAGGCACGACCAGTTTTACCTGACGTTGCCCAGTAACAGTTCAATGAAGTACTATCCCAACAACATGGTGACAAACTACACGACCCATCTACCCTCGACCGTTGATCTGTCAGACGGCGAGTGGGAGGTCGCTCTGGCGGAGGCGCACTACCCCTTCTCTTTTCTGACCGTCGGTGAGGGAACCTACATCAAACTAGTGCTGGGAATGAGGGACTCGAAAGGCGGGTTGGCCGTGGTGGACAAGTTGTTAATCAAAGTGGAGCCGGGCAATTACAGTAGTACCGAGGAACTCGTGCACGCAATCAACAACCACCCTCAAATGAAGAGTAACCTGTGCGCCTTCTCGTATGACGAGAGGTCCTCCAGGGTGGAATTGATGTCGACGTCTTCAGCCGTTCAGAGCCTCAAACTGAGCCCCAGTTTGGCGCTACAGTTTGGCTACGAGGTGGATACGGATATCGTCAAGCGTCACAGGTCCGTGAGGCCGGCTAACCTCTTCGCCGGTCTGCCATCACACATGTACGTGTATTGTGACCTGGTGGAACCCCAACTGGTGGGCGACGCTGTGGCGCCACTACTGAAGATCCTCAACATCGACATCAGGAATTACACGTACGGTGCCAACACGACAGTGTATATAATAGACCCGCACTACGTGCCGGTGATTAAAACCTCATTCGAGAGCGTGGAAATCGATTTAAGGGACAACCAAGGGCGACACTTGCCATTCCACTTCGGGACCACGTGCATGAAGCTTCATTTCAGGAAAGCGAGGCAGCGGCAATGAATCCGAGCGATCCCTATCTGGCGTATTACCGCCACCAGCAGGCGGGCCATGGCGTATCCTCCGTATTCAGAGGAGCCGCTTTCCAACGCGGACACGGTATCGGCAGTTTCCTAGGCGGGCTGATGCGTACAGTGGTCCCTTTGATCAGATCCGGCGCATCGGCGCTGGGCAAGGAGGCGCTGAGGTCCGGTGTGGGTTTCTTGGGCGACGTGGCGGCGGGCACAGCCGACCCCCGAGTCGCGGCCAACACCCGGCTCAGACAGTTTACCGGGTCGCTGAAACGCAGGGCTGATGAAAAACTGGATCGCGTGCTGAGTGGTGGTGGTGCCTATAAGAGGAGGCGTGTACAGCAGGTTACTCCTCAGTCTCTAGCGAAACTCCTCGGAGCGAGGAAGAAGAGCGCTGCGCCCAAGAGGAAGCCCGCAAAACGTGTCGCTAAGAAGAGGAGAAGCAAGAAGAGCAAGAGTACCGTGAAGGACATTTTTGGATAATGGCGTTTCTACATCAGAAGTCGTGCGAGTGTGTCAAGACCGAGTTGGACCTGTTCTCGCTACCGCCCACGCAGACCTGTATAGAGAGTGGTAAATGGGTGCAGTACAAGCCCATCTCCTCCCTGACAGACGACTCACCCGTTGAGTTCATAGTTCCGGGTCATGGGGACGAGTACACGGATCTGTCACAGACGCTACTGCATGTGAAGGCTACCATTAGAACGGCTAATGGAGGCGCTGTAACGGGTGATCAAGCGATAAAAGAGGTGGGTCCGATTAACAACTGGCTGCACTCGCTGTTCAGTCAAGTGGACCTGTATCTGAACAACAAACTGGTGTCTCCTCAGAACAACACGTACGCCTATCGCGCCTACCTGGAGAACCTGTTGTCCTATGGTGGTGATGCCAAGACATCGCACCTCACCGCGGAGTTGTTCTACGAGGACTATGCCGGGTACATGGACAATACTGAGGAGGATAATGCCGGGCTCAAGAACCGGAGGGAGTTTGTCAAGGGCAGCCGGTACGCGGACATGGTCGGACATCTGCACGTCGACCTGTGCAACCAGGAGAAGTTCATGTTAAACGGCGTGGAGATGCGCTTTCGCCTGATCAGGTCAAAGAACTCATTCTCCATCATGTCCAAAACCGTGACAGACTATAAAGTGGACATTGCCGAAGTCAACCTGTTTATGCGCCGCTGTAAGATCAACCCGAGCGTGCTGTTGGCTCACAGCAGGACGCTGGAGTCGGGCACAGCCAAATATCCCATTACGCGCGTGGAAGTCAAATCCTTCACACTACCCTCCGGTATCAGCAGCAAGACTCTGGACAGTGTGTTTCTGGGTCAACTGCCAAAACGCATTATAGTTGGCCTGGTCAGCAATCAGGCGTTCAACGGGGACTACAAGAAGAATCCGTTCAACTTCACCCACAGCCACGTGAACTTCTTCGCGCTGTACATAGATGGTGAGCAAGTGCCATGTAAGCCGCTTCAACCGGATTACACGTTCGGTCAGGAGTTGTGCGTGCTCGCCTACCACACGCTGTACACCGGCACCGGCATCAATTTCTCAGACTGTGGTAACGAAGTCAGTCGCAACGAATACCCCTACGGATACTGCCTGATGGCGTTTGATCTGACACCCGATATGGCAGCCTCTCAATCCAGCCACTGGAACCTGGTGCGTAACGGTAACCTGCGCATAGAGATTGGGTTCTCCGAAGCCTTGGCGGAGGCGTTCAACTGCATAGTGTACGCCGAGTTGGACAACGTCGTGGAGGTGGACCGTCATCGCAACGTCACAGTCGACTTTGGCGGGTAAACGAGTTGCCGCGCGCTCAAGGTTACCGCGGACCGTTAGGTGATGGCGGCGCGCGCACCCAAGGTTATCCCGCTAGGCGCGCTCCCACCAGCGCTCAGTCGAGTTCAGTCAGCCGTACGGGATGGACGTGCCGCCACCGATCTATAACGAGCCGCCACCAGCGCGCTGTCATCACGGAAGCGTGGTGATGGATATGCAGTGTTTTAAAGACAGTGATAATGACTTTCTACTGAAAGAGGTTTGCGTGGTGGACGTGACTACCGGCACGCTGCTCCTACATCACATCGCCCGCCCACCCTTCAGTAAGGACCTCCTGACTCCCGAGAAACAGCGCGAGAGCGTCTGGATCACTCGCCACTGCCACGGCTTGGAGTGGGACCAGGGGGACATCGCGTACATCGCCCTGCTGGACAAGCTGCGCTCCTGCCTCATCCACCGCCCCTTGGTCTACGTCAAAGGATCGCAGAAGAGGGACTTTGTACAACGCCACCTCATAACTGAGCCCGCCGCCACCACCGCTCAGGACATGGAGGATCTGGGCTGCGGGTCGCTCAACGGTCCGCCCACCTACCGGACCCTGCGCTGTCGCCACCATAAGAGCTCCCACAACCGTTGCGCCCTTCATAACTGCATAGTATTGCGGGACTGGCTCGTGGCTAACGACAGTCCAGACCCGTCCGTCTCAAGCTGCCTGTGCTGCTTCCGCCCACGATGAATACCGTCCAGATCAGAGAATGCCTGGTGAGGATCCCCGGACTGAGGAACGTTGCGGTCTACGCCTCTGACCAACTACCGGACGTGCCGGTCAAGCCTCTCACCGCCATCGTGTCCAACACAGTGGCACACACCGAGAGCGGTGAACACTGGGTGGCGTTTTACTGCTCGGAAGAGGACAGACTCGAGTACCTGGACAGCTACGGAAGGCCGCCATACCAGGCCGACTTTCAAAGGTTCCTGAGGCGCAATCCTCATCACCGCCACTACGTCTACAACAGGTATCGACTCCAGGGCTACGATACCTCTGTTTGCGGTTACTACTGCCTCACTTACCTGTACTGCCGGGCTGTTCTCCACACGTCACTCAGCGACTACGTCCAGCTCTTCGACCCTGCCGCCCCCGCCGCCAACGACGCTCTCGTCCGCAGGCTCTTTCACTCCATATTCGCTTAAAACTAGTTTGTAAGGTTTTTTGTAGTATGTGTATGTAACCTTATTACTGTACAATACATGCCTCATAATGATAAAGCTTGTGTTTTCATTTCTCCTTTCTCCTTACTAAATTTTAAAAAAATTACCAAAACTGAGGCAGCGGGGCTGGACCTCAGGTTTATATACCAGCGGCGCGTGTCACTGGCTGAGCCCCCGCCAAGCGGCAGTGAAGGCCGCTAAAGAGGGCGCGCCACGAGACCCCTCGGACATCAGCAAACCGCTGAGTAATTCGAGGGTGCAACCTTGAGCGTCAGCAAACCACTTAGCAACTCCTTCCTGGGCAACTCCTTCAGGGTCGTCCCCGACACGCGCCGCCAACCGCTCCCGGTTGGCGGGGGCTTTTTAAGCTGCACGGCTCGGGCCAAACGGCCCATAACGCCTTTCCGAGCCTAACGGCTTGTGACTTTTGAGTGAGCAAAGGGAGGAAATAAACAACTCGGGTTCATGCTGTACATAAAGCTATTATATTTTCTTACAAATACTATTTACAATTTTTTTCTCTTATAACTAATATACAACTAGACGGGGAATTCCTCTTCTTCCTCGTCTTCGTCCTGGCGCTGTCCCTCCTCCTCCTCGCCGTCCACTTCCATCCGCTGCGGATGTTCTCCTCTCCTCCTGGCTGGCGGTAGCGGCGGGACGTCCTTGTGTCCCCATGGCAGAGTGTGGATGCCGTCGGGGAGGACGCACCGCTTGTCGTCAGCTGGACTGAGGCTCAGCTTGTTCACTTCCACGGTGTAGACCCGGTGCAAGTGGGACTGGAACCGGACGTTGGTGGTGTGTTTATGGACCCCGTCAAACAGACACTCTCTGTAGTCGTCGGGGGTGAGGACGTTCTTGACAACGCCCTTCGCAACCCCCTTGGCTCGCTTGAGAGCCTTGCTGCCGCCTGTCGCCGCGTCCTCGATGTCCATGAAGTACAGCTTGGACCGCAGGCCGAGGTACTCGTATAAGGACAGGCCGTTGCACTCGTCCTTAAACTTTCCGATGACCTTGGCGTTGACGGGGCTGTAGCAGGGGTGAGACCTCGGATAGCCGCTGGTGTCAAAGTCGTCCAGGTGTTCCTTCATCTCAGCATAGACGTCCTGGGACACGATGTCAAAGACGAAGCTGTCCGTGTCCATGTAGTCCACGGTGAGGCGGTCACCGTAGCGCTCCTTCATCTTGCGCAGGAACTCGTACATGAGCCACTTGCTCAGCTCCAGGACTGACATGCCTACGTAGACGGGCTTGTCTAACACAATGTTGACCTTGGACAGATGCACCAGGGCCACGTCCTCCGTGTAGTACGTTCGGTCCAGGAAGTTGGATCTGGCGACGTACTTGGAAAACTTCTCCGGGGTGCACACCAGCTTCACGTTGAGGCGCTTCCGTACATTCTCGATGGTCTTGCCAAAGACCGCGTTGTTCATGAGCTTGAAGAAGTCCTGTTCAAACTTCGTTTTGGCCTTCTTCCGCAGCTCCGTGTTCATCAGGATGTACGGTTCCAACCACCGCGACTGGTGAAACGAGATCGCCCGATGCACCGCGACCAGCTCCAATCCGTTTTGCAGCGCCTGCTGTAAGACCCTGTAGTGACAGATGTAGTGTGTCTTGTCGTCCAGGGTCGTCAACAGTTTGGGGAACTTCCCTGTTGGCGGACGCTTCGTCTCGCAGCAGTAGGGAAGGTCCTTGTGCCGGTCGTGTAGGCGCGCGGGGTAGTGGAGGTCCACTTCCAAGATGTATCCTCGATCGGCCTCCGCGTCCAGCGCTGCAATGTCCAACGCCTGGATTTCCTCACGGCTGAGCCACTGGAACTCTCCGGTCGGCAGGCACTGGGACATGGCCCAGCCGTAGAGGTTGTTGGCGTCCAGGTACAGGAGGAAGCGCGTGGGCTCGTCCGGGCGGTGGTCTGGGCATCTGTCGTGGTTGGCCTTGGCGTAGCGGGTGATGGCCTGTGAGATCCCTCCCCGGATCCCCTGCTCCACGAACAGGTACATGTCGAAGTCCTGCAGCGTGTCCAGCTCCACGCCGCAGGTCTTGAGCATGACATCCCAGGCGTAAGAGGGCAGAGTGTAGTAGTGGGCAGGGTCCAGTCCATACTCAGCCAAAGAGGTGTCGCGGAACTGCTCAAAGACATCGGTGAGCAGGGCGATGTCGCACCGCAGGTACTTGTCGGCGTAGTCCTTGAGGTTGTGACACTCAAAGGCTCGCCACACGTTGAGGGCGTGCTCGTACTCCTCCTCCTTGATATCCTCCAGGGTCATGGAGTTCCTGAACGCCTCCTTGGGAGGCAGCTCCCTGGTGGAGTACAACGTGTCGTACGACGTGACAAAGTCGTAGGGGAACACGCCCTTCCTGCGCACCAGGTCGAACAGCCGGTCGTCGGGGAAGCGCTTCCTCGTCTCGCGCATCCTGTCCGTGGGAAGTCCCACCGCCAGGTTGGCCAGGCTCATGGACAAGAACCTGTAGGTGTCGAGGAACCGCACCGCGAAACTGCTCTGTCGTTGATTGTCCCCGGGCTGACCAAAGTGAAACCGCTTGGTGAAGGCGATGTAGCGCTCTTCGGTGTGCGCCAGCACGTCCACATCACCGGGGTCGATGGCCAGCTCCCGCACTACGAAGTGGGCGTCGTAGTTGGACAGGTTGTGGAAGTAGCAGTTGATGTGTCGCTGCTCCCGGTACCTGAGGTTGCACGAGCGATGAGCGGCTCCTCGGAACTCGTAAGGCGGGGCGTGGTTGTGGTCCCGCACCTTGACGTCCTGGTCCGTGAACTCCTTCCCGCAGAGGTAGCAGTGAGTCGCCACCAGGTACTCGTCCATCTCCTGCCGGGTCAGAGAAGGGTACAGAGCTCTCGTGCTGAACAGGAACTCCCACAGCGCCAGCACGTCCATCTTGAGCCTCTCCATGAAGACCTTGGACGCGTCAGCCCCGAAGTAGACGCGGGGCTCAAACTCCTCCAGGCCGAGCGAGTCCACGATCTGGTAGGCGAAGGCGTATGGGACGTGCAGTTGCAGGGGCCTCGTGCCGGGCGGCGCTTCCACCGGGTCAACAGCGACGGGCTACAGAGCACACTCAAAGTCCGCGTAGATGCAGAACCTCTCCCGCCTAGTGTACTCAGGGTGGGTGAAGCGGATCTGCTGCTTCTTCGACAAGTCCAGGCGAAGGCGGTGCAGTATCGCATGTGCTCCTCCAGACGCTCAGCACCAGACAGTTGCAGCTTGTCAGGCCGGTTGTCAAAGTAAGCGAAGCATCGCTTACACACGTGGATAGTGCTGCGGTGGGACGTCAGCTGGGGTCGCACCAGCCTGCTGACGTTCGCGATGTAGGCGTAGTGACTGTCTCCGCCGGTGGTCACGTACAGCAGGTCCCGGTGATCCTCCAACTCCCGCTTGCATATCTTCAGCGGGAACACGTGGTCCTGGAACTTTGGCGATCCGTTGGGGCGTCTCCCCACCATGGCGCGCTCGATCCCGTACACGTTGACGCTGATGGGGTTCCTCCTCTCAAAGACTTTGATGTCCTTCACGGCCACGGGGAAGCGTAGGCCGACCCAGTCGTAGCGTGCCATGACGTCCGGTGTGTATGATGTGGGCCTCTCCGGGTGTCGCGCGACGAACTTGGCCAGGACGGCATACGCAAAGCACATGTCATCGACGTTTTGCACGTTGATAACGGCGTGCGTGTCGCAGATGGTCCTGGGAAGCTGGACGAACCGAGCTCCGCGTTCTCCCAACGGGGTGTAGAGGTTGACGCGGATCTCCAGGTCGCGTATCCGGAGATAGCTCCACCCGCTGCCCACTAGCAGGCACTGCTCCTTCTCTTCCTCCAGCTTGTGGAAGGACGCCGACAGGAAGTCCTCCAAGTTGGACGCGGCGGTGAGAGGCACGTTCTTTGTCTTGAAGGCCCGCAGACAGGTGACCCCATGAACGTTGGCGAATTCGCACTCCAGGAACATGTTAACCTTGATGTTCGGGTGTCGGGTCCTGACGTCGGCCAGCAGTTCCAGGACGCTGTCGAACAGTAGCACCAGCGCGTCCTCCACGGTCAAGAAGTCCTCCATGGGCCGGGACAGGCCGAAGGTCAGGAGCCGTCCACGGAAACCCCGTTGGATGGCACGGAACGTGGGCAATCCGCCATCGCCGCCACCACCCACCATCCCGTCGGGTGCCGTGCTGGGTCCGGGCTGGGGCTCGCGGCTGGGTCCGGGCTGGGGCTCGCGGCTGGTTCCGGGCTGGGGCTCGCGGCTGGGTCCGGGCTGGGGCTCGCGGCTGGGTCCGGGCTGGGGCTCGTGGCTGGGTCCGGGCCTGGGCTCGCGGCCGGGTCGGGGCTCGGGTGACAGGACGGGCAGGTGCGGCATCTCGTCCACAACGAGGTTCCTCACGACGGGGCAGTTGTGGGCCTCGTGCTGGTCCCGGTTGTAGCGCCGGGTGAAGCCTCGGTCGCAGTAGGCGCACGCGAACCTCATGCCGCGGTGGGCGCTCGCCACGTGCTGCTGGAGATAAGCGGCCCTGCGGAAAAGGGCGCCGCACTCGGGACAGCGGACCCCGTTGGCGTGCACCAGCTGCACGTGGCGCTGGAGCAGGTCCTCGCGGGCGAATCGCCGCCCACACACGTCGCACTCGGGCCGTGGGTCTCTGACGGGTGGCGTTGCAGAGGAAGAGGAGGAGGTCGAAGCTGACGGGCTCGCACCGTGGACCGCTTCCATGTGATGGCGCAGATCCTCAGGACTCGCCAGGGCAACGGAGCACAACGGGCACGGACGGCCTGCGAACAGGAAAACAAGTCCTATTAGTGACCCTGATAAACACGAGGGTGAGGAACTGGCGACCTCTTCCTCATCTCGATCGCCAGTTTGAGCCCAGTAAGTACAAGGGTGAGGAATTGCACAGAGGCCTGACGACCTCTTCCTCATCTCGATCGCCAGTTTGAGCCCAGTAATGCAAGGGTGAGGAACTGAACAGAGGCTAGCAGCCCCTTGTTTACTACTTGAATCTGTTTACTCGGCTAAAGCCGTTTACTCTCTCGAAAACAAGTCATTAGTACTGACGGTTTCTTGTTTAACGTAAAAACCGTGCCTGACGTTCCTCATCTCGTTCGCCAGTTTGAGCCTAGTAAATACAAGGGTGAGGAATTGCACAGAGGCCTGGCGACCTCTTCCTCATCTCGATCGTCAGTTTGAGCCCAGTAATACAAGGGTGAGGAACTGAACAGAGGCTGGCAGCCCCTTGTTTACTACTTGAATCTGTTTACTCGGCTAAAGCCGTTTACTCTCTCGAAAACAAGTCATTAGTACTGACGGTTTCTTGTTTAACGTAAAAACCGTGCCTGGCGCTTGATCGTGAGGAACTGCACAGAGGACTGGCGACCTCTTCCTCATCTCAATCGCCAGTTTGAGCCCAGTAAATACAAGGGTGAGGAACACACAGAGGCTGGCAGCCTCCTTTCTTGTTTAACATAAAAACCGTACCTGACGCTTGATCGTGAGGAACTGTATAGAGGACTGGTGACCTCTTCCTCATCTCGATCGCCAGTTTGAGTCCAGTAATACCAGGGTGAGGAACTTTGGATGAGGATATCGGAGAAGAAGGCGTGCTTAACAAATCTACTGGCGGTTTCCTATTTAACTTAAAACCGTACCTGGCGCTTGGTCGTGAGGAGTGGGAGGATGAACTGCTATGAGGTGACGTCGCAGGTTGTCGCTTCGCCCGAAGCGTCTCCCGCAGACGTCGCAGTCGAAATGGCGGTCCCTGTGAGCGGCTGCCGTGTGACGAGTCAGGTTTCCAGCGTTCGCGAAGACGCGACCGCAGACCTCACACATACGGGGAACAGCCATCTGATTGAAAAGCAAAACCTAATTTCATTTCGCTTAAACATTTTTTTTTTTAAAAGAGTGGTAGTGAATCTATTTTGCTTTTTAAGTTTGATTCATTAATTTTAATCGTTATAAAACACAACTGTTTCAAGGTCATTACAATTCCACTCATCTCCATCGGAAAAAGAAACAACGACAAGGCTCAGTGTACTGGGATATGTAAAAGATTAATTATTAATGTTAGCTAATAAGATTTTAGAGCATTGGACTTACGTTGACTTTTACGGGAATCCAAAGGCAATGAACAGCAGGTTGTGTAGGTGTATCGCAGAGACAGCAATACTTCGTCCGCACAGTAAGAGCTCCAAAGACAAACTGACGAAACCCTTGAGGACGCGCTCATAAATAGCACTCCAGTCGGGAGGAGTAAGCGGTAAACAGTTCCCGGAACCGCTGATGAGTAAACAGCCCCGGGCGGTCACGTAGGCTCTAGCACGCGCCTCGACACGTGACTCCGCGGAGCCGCTCACCGGGGGGGGGGGGACTTGCATCCTCACCGCGCCTTTGCTAGTTTTGAACCATCGTAAGGGGTCTGGAAAACAGCCAAGATCCCATGAGGAAAACGCGTTTAAAAATTAATAGCGGGCCTGTTTAACGGTGGATTCTCAATTTTCTTTAAGGGATGGTTTACTTAGGCTGCCGCCTGACATGTGGTGAAATTTCATCAAAATCGGTCGGTAAACAGCTGAGATCCCATAAGGAAAACTTGTTTAAAAATTAATAGCGGGCCCGTTTAACGGTTGATTTTCAATTTTCTTTAAGGGATGGTTTACTTAGGCCGTCGCCCGACATGTGGTGAAGTTTCATCAAAATCGATCGGTAAACAGCTGAGATCCCATAAGGAAAACGCGTTTAAAAATTAATAGCGGCCTTGTTTAATGGCGGATCTATGGAGTTCTTACGTCATTTGCTTCCTCTAGGATAGGCCTACACTCTGGAAAAAGTCCCGTGGGAATCGGTGGGTAAATAGGCTAGTTATTAATTTTCGAAAGTTTTTTCCTCATCACGAAAAGTGCTGCAGACGACACCGGGGGGGGGGTCCTCATTCCTCCTCACACGCCTGTGCTCACCAGCCTATGTTAGGTTTCCGCCAGGTCACGTGACGGTGGGGGGGGGTTCCTCATTCTTCCTCACACGCCTGTGCTCACCAGCCTATGTTAGGTTTCCGCCAGGTCACGTGACGGGGGGGGCCTCGGGGATGCCCTCGGGGGTGACCTTGGGGTCAAGGTCAAGGTCATCCGGGGGGGGGGCCCTCGGGGGTGCCCTCGGGGGTGACCTTGGGGTCAAGGTCAAGGTCATCCGGGGGGGGGGGGTGATTCCTCATTCCTCCTCACGCGCCTGTGCTGGGTCAGAAGGAACCAATGCCCCCTACTATGAATGTATAGTGATGAAACTTGGTATGTGGCTTTATGAGGCTTTATGTGGTATTAAGATAAATTTATATTCATTGGAAATTCGCTGAGTATGCAGGTTTGCTGCTACGGGGGTATTTTTACTTTTTCTCATGTAACTTTAGAATGAAACGCGTAAAAACGTTGTCTCCCAGACTTTTAAAGACAAATCCAAGCTGACTTTGATCGTTTGTGACAAAGGGACTAAAACCTGTTCATCGGCTCAATAGTCTACTCCGCTGTAAAGCTGCCAATAATTTGGTTTCTCTGTATCCAGAATTGCTCTGAGAGTCTTATATTCTTTCCAACTGCTTGTTTGAACAAATAATCGTATTTAGAGAAGAAGAAGAACATTGTGCACTATAACTAAATAAACGTAAAGTGGTTTCAGCGTACAATGATCAAATGTTTAAAGTTATTTTTAAATATATATATATTGCTTATGAATTTCATTGGGACCTACTGTTAATTAGAAACTTGCTTGTTTTGTAATTAAGTTTAGCTCTCATGTATTATAATTTTCTTCATTAACTATGAAGAGTGTTTCAAAACTCTCTCCGAAAACTTTAGGAACTCGTTCTTGAAGTCAAAACATAGAAACACATGTGAAAACATAATGTCTATCTCGATCAGTTTCCCTTCCCACCTATACGTGTTCCTTAATAAATCACATCTTATGAACCCCAAGAGTCACTGATTTGAAAATTGGCTACCATGCAAGTGCTATATTAAGTAAAACAAGAACTATACTTGTTTAGCGGTAAATTTGTTTTCAATTTGACTTTTCGAAGTTTTAAAAGTTCGAAAAGGTGCCCATTTAATTCTTATTATTGCTTAATAACTAAAAAAATCCTAGAGTTTTATAAGCTGTTGTAAGCAATATAATAGGTTACATTTTAAGCTAAATAAATATGGTACATAGAGTTTTCGGGATCACTCAACCCATAACTGAGCAATTGCAGTTTTTAGAGTTAAATATTGAAAACCTTGTAATACAGCGTTTCAACTGGTAACAACTAATTATATTTTGACTAAGCTGGGTATTCTTATGTCTATACTTACAGACATGTTTTGAATAACTTGTTTGTTTAAAACTTATATTCCTGCTATAGGAACTATCAATAATTGCATATGTGGGTTTGAACTAACTATGTACAGAGTGAGGAAAAACACGGGGTATTTTTGTATTCAATTTGACTTTTCCAGATTTAAAAAATTCAAAATGGCGCCCATTTAGATATATTTATGCTTAGTATCTTAAAACAGCCAAGAGTTTTAAAAGCTGCTGTGGGCGATAACAAATATTACATTCTAATCTAAAACATATGGTACATAGATCTGTACAGATCAGTCAACCCATAACTGAGTATATGGTGTTTTTAAGAGTAAAATTTTGAAAACGTTATAAACATCATTAGAAATAAATGCGTCTTGATTTCAAACCATTTCAATTGGTAACAACAAACTGTTTTTGGATTAAGTAGGGTATTATTATGTCTATACTTATGTACAGACATGTTTTAAATAACTTGTTTGTATTATCTTTTGATTCCTGCTACAGGAGCTATTAATAATCACTTATGTTATGTGAACTAACTGTGTACGTTCAGAGTGAGAAAAAACACATTCGCAAAAATAGATGGCGTAAAACTCATTTCTGATTCCCGGGCTGTAATGACATTCTGGTGGATTGTATACTGCAAACAAACGACCATCACGATCAGCTTAGCAGAAAGCTTTGAGTATTTGTTTGGCGTGAAATCCTGTGGGAAATCCAACCAAACTCCACTCAAACTTGATGAATAACAGATGCGTTCTTGCAATATAAACGTCAAACCAAATATCGCACATATAGCGCTGTAATCCTCTTAGATCAATGTGTTTTCCTTTCTGAGGTTAACGTATCTGAATATCACATCACTCATGCTCACAAACCTACTAAACAGGCATACATTTAAATTTAAAGCTCACTTATTTAAAAATGAAATCAATGCATAGTGTAATAAATACATGTTATACAGATAGCGTGACATATACAAGGTCAAAAATGGACTGCGACAAAAAATGTTATTAAAAAACTATCCTTTTATTTTTATCCAGTTTGGCCAATTATTCGTTAATATCCAACTAGTTGATGTCCCGTCCTCCGCACGGATTCCAGCAGGCATAAAACCTAACGTTTTAAAAGTTTATTTACATTATAATCAGCTGACTAACTAAATAAAATAATAGTATTGGAACTATTAGAGCTTATGAGGTGAAGCTATGAAGAAGGTTGATCAAAACCCCTAAAGTCACAGCTAGAGAGTAAGGGGTTTTCATTGATACGAAACATGTAAAGAAAACCATAGTTTTACGGGTCTAAAATAAAACAAAATATATAAAATAACTGTCAATAATATAAATTAAAAAACAGGTTTACATACCTTTTTCGTTTAAACAGTTAAAAAATGGATGTTGCAACCTACTATGACGACATGTTTCGGAATATAGAATTCCATCTTCCGGTCATACAAAAAAGTGCGTAATTCAATACAGATTTTCGTCAAAAATTTACAAAATTGTTAAACATTAATACAGTTCAAGATAACACAATACGACATTATGTTGAACTGTATTAATATTTAAAAATTTGTACTTGTAGGGACTTGTGTACCTTGTATTAACTTGTAGGAAAAGATAGTAGAATTAATAAAATACCTACATAACCTCTATAATTTCACAAAACATCGGATTTTCTAACAAAAATATGCCTTATTTGTAACAAGGAAAACCTGTGAAAATGTTAACTGTTTTCGAGAAGTAATTACAAACATTTGCCCAATTCGTAAGGATTTAAGTAGAGAGCTTTAACAGCTATAATATTATGAAAATTACTTCCCTAAAAATTTATATTATCTGTTCAGTATTTCTATGAAAACAAGGCAACTTATCGGTCATATTACTTTTGCAGTATGCAGTGGGCCCCATATTGATCACGAGTATCAATAAAATTGTTTTGGCTTTGGAAATATTTACAGACATACGTATAGTCTAAACAAGGTCACAGATTTCAATTTGTAGTAATTAAGAGGGTTAACATCTTGGACGTCAGTTCAAGGGGTCAGGAGTTCATTGTCTGGGTTACTACAAATGTTTGAGGGGTTTACAATGTTTTCCTTTAAAAATATGTGATACTAGCAGCTATTCTTGTGCTTTGCAACGGGGTGAAAATTCAGAGTAAACAAATTGAAAACAAAACAATGACAGTCTGTAGTTATATATAATCCTTATATCAGCTGTTAATCTATATATTTAATTCCGTAAGCGAATCGGTCCCCACGAAATATCTCGAGCTAGAAAGAAGTTAAGTTAGGTTATGACGATTCATTTTAAAGCTTGAGGGCCAAGGACGGTGGGAAAAATATCAGAATTGTCAAAAATTACGTGGGCCCCACTGGACTTCAAAGATCCAATGATTTTGTTATGGAAGTATCACTACAGTGTTTTTAATAATATGCAAAATGAACTAATGATCAGCTGTGATTATCCACTTACACAAAAACAATATGTTAGGAGCTATAGTTCTGTAAGCTACTATTTTTAATTAATTTAATTAGGAAAACCCACATGTGGCATAAAAAAATAAAACTCTCCTTCTAAGTAGAGTACTTAGTGTTTTGTATATATATTTGTACTAAAGCTATGTGTCATATTATTAAATAATAAATTGTAAGCGAGTAACTAACTACTATAAAAGGCATTTTAAATTAAAAACTGTGCGATTTTAAGTTGAAAAATATTAAATTTGACTGTTGTTCATGATTAGAAGTTTAATCAAGGCCTTGACCAACAGCTACATGAATTACATCACGCTTCACGCGGCACTGGCTCGCCACGACAACTTGCATGTATTCTGTGGTTTATATTCTGTACCACTAGAAATAACCAAGGTAGCGTTTGATTACAGCCGGGTTTACTACTTTCATGCTTACATTAAAGTCATTATGAATGCCAGGCGAAGAAAACTCTAGTTTTTTCCTGCATATTCCCTAATTTCACTGGCAAAAAACCCCTAATTTGTGCATTCTTAATAATAAGTTGTAATATCATAACACATCAACAACAATAACAAATCAACAGAATTTTTGTGAACTTATATTTCATACTAAGTTATAATTCTAAACGAGAATAATTCCCTTGGAAATTTATTACACTGCTGGTTTAGGTATAATCAATTAATTTTCACAACTCTTAACGAGTTCGCACGCAGCACGCTGACGTGAGGGAAGTGAATTTCCACATAAAAACTTAAAACTCAAAATCAGTGTAAAAACATACATTTGTCCAATTTGTATTGAAATCTGAAAACATTGAATTTTTGCTGTTCTGATACTCCTGGTTTCATTTACTTGCAAAGCTGGGAATACAATAATTTTGCTCATTATAAGGTTAGGAGAAGGTCCAGACAGGCTTGAAAGTAGGCGTGAGGTTGCTGGGGATAATAAAAGTACTCTAACAAAGGAATAACAGGCCTTTCTAGTGTAAAACCCCGATAAGACAACGTACTGTGTTTAGCCGATACCATTTTCTTTAATAACTTGGTAAATATTTATGCTAGAATGACGAGAGAGGACTTAAAACTTTCGCCTCTCTAATTCCCATCTTTTTACATGCATTAACTTTACATCTGGGGCTTTTTTGACCCTTTTTGGGCCCAAAAACTTGAAATTTGAAAGATTAATTCCCAAAAAATGGGTTTAGAGTTTTTCGATTGTTTTTCCCAACAAACTTGTCCAACATATTATAGAAAGGAACGTCCCTACCAAATTTGAAGTAAATCGGACAAAAAATGCGACCGCTAGAGTGCATACACAATATATATATATATATAAAATTTTGAACGACCCCCCAAAACGTGTTCAGGGGGTCACGTTAGGAACTTCTATGGTGATCCCGGGCTTAAGTTTCACCGTGCGGGTCATGCTAATAGTTCACATTCCAAAGGAAATTCACTAATAAAAGTTAATTTCGATGCTCTGATATTAAAAGAGGCAAGAGTAAACAAACTAGTTTTATACTCAATGACCATATGTGTGGTTAGTCTCTTTATTTAGGCTGATTGTTTGTTATCGATCGTAATCTGTACTTTGCAGGATAACCGATTGTAAATTCAATTCTATAACTAATTGCCTCTGTACACGCACTAAATAATAATCAAACCAATAACAGATGGTTATAACTGTTTCTATGTAATAATAGACCTTCTGACTACCTTCAAATTTTTGTTCTATTTTTATCTTACGTATAATTTTTAGCTACATCGTAATGCATTATTAAAAGCTGAATCTACGATTATGCTTTCAGACGAGCTAGTCATTTAACCATACTAAAATAACTACCTAACAGTTAAAAATTATTGCACCGTAACATCCTTTCTATAAATAATTGGTTACATAATATGTTGAAATAAAGATATATCAATATAATATTTAATATAAATATAACATATCTAAAAATTTAAATTTTATATTAAATGTTTTTCCAAAAATGTGGTTCATTGATTTTTGAAACTTTATAATTTGTATGTAAAAATATCGAAGATTAGCCAGTATGTATATACAAAATATGTTTTTACCTTATTTTTAAAACAATATGCAGAATTAATGTTTGAATATTAAAACCCCGGTTCTTATCGACCATAACAAAGAGAACAGGAAAAACGCTTAACCTTACACAAGGGTAGGTTTCAGATTCATGTCTGAGGTAGATGGCACTAATATATCTTCGTTAACTGAATACAACCACCAAAACTTCTCCCTCCAATCATTACTCAGTATGTTTTGAAGATTTTACTGTGCTTATTAAAAACTGATAATCACATTTATCTTATAATTATTTATGTTTATTATTTTAGGTAAATTTATGTTTAATTATTGTTTGATACAAGCAATTAAGTAAGGGAATTTAGACTGTACTTTTTTCCTTTAAACAAGTCTATATTTATCAATAATAATATATAATATACATTGTAATAAGCAGTATACTGCTATTGAAGTCACAAACGCTAATTTAACGCTGTGATCACACGCTATCAAACTCATCTTAGCTCCAACTTAGGTAACATCCAATTCCCATCAGTATTGCATCAGAAACTAGATCAGAGTTTCGCAATACAATTATAATTTCGTAATTTTTCTCCTGTGGTTTATGAGCCATTCACCTAAGAAAACAGAGGTAGGGAACAGAGGTAAATCTCCTTGTTGCGGCTTAAGAAGTTGTTGGTGTATAAAGAGGGCGGAGTAAGGGCGCGCAAGGAAGTGCCTTACAGGATGTCCACTGGAATCTTATTGCACTACGTCCGTGTCTAACTCTTACAAGCAACATCCTCCGTAGTAAAGATACCTCTAATAATTCTGTCAATATCGTACAGACGTGGAGTGATAAACAAAAGAATTTTTATATTCATTAATACAGTTAAAATCAATATTTATACAGTAAATTCATGCTAATCTTGTATTATAAATATACAAATAATAAAAGTTGTATAGACAATAATTTACTGATATCAAGAATATTTTACTGATATAAACGAGGTAAAAGTAAAGGCATATTCCGGCTTTGTAGTCAATCACGATTACATGTCCAAAATAACGAGTAGCGTGTCAAAGCCCAATAGATCCGAGCCACCCGATATCTGACGGTTCCTGTCCCTCACGGCACGAAACAGTTCGGATTATCCTCTCAAATAACATGTTACAAGCTCTGACTTTCAATCCACCGTTGGAAAGTTAGGAGATGTCTAGCTTATTTAGTAATTTTATCATTACACCTCGTTCCTTCTTTTTCATTACCTCACAATTGTTTACCTTTACTCGAAATCATTTGATATGTGTCGTTCAAAGGGTATGACAAAGTATTACCTTCTTGCACTATAATACATCGTGTAATCAATACATGAACGAATATTTGCTTATAGGCAATTCCATAATATAATTATATTTCTTTGTAATTTTATCTTAATAAACCTAACATATATTATAACGATTAAAAAGGTTAAGTATTGGTTGTAGAGGGATTCTGTGTAACTGATTTCCAGTGTATAGTAAGAGCATGGGCAGACGGTTACAGTTTTAAGTATCTATAAATATGTTTGAAGTAGGTCAATTCACCTACTTAAAACTAAAAAGAAATGGAGATCGTTGTAGAAGTTTACGTGGGTGGGTTTAGTGTAAAGTTGTATATAAATATTTAATTAGAATTACTTCAAACCTAATTAAATTTATTCTACGATAAAGAAAATTCTTAATAATTTTAATCTCTTAAAACATTAAATATATATCATAATACTTTTAAAAATTAAAATTAACTATTGTTTTCCTATAATATATTTAATTGTATTGTTCATAGATATTAACATTGGAGATTAACATAATTGGCGCAGGTAATATGTTAATGTTGTTGCAGATAGAAATTTTAACTCCAGGCGTTTGTTTAAATGAGTAATTATTATCGTTACATCGCTGTCATATTAATTTAGCTAATTGAAACAAACAACTCAAGGAATATGCTTCATTTATAATAAACAGTTATATGTATTACATGGCGTGTTTGTCCAACAATGCGTGTTTTACGATGTATGTATGTTTTACTTATGCAAACACTGTTTTAATACTGTTGCAACAGTTATTTTATTTAATATTATTCATATCATATTGTTCCAGTTGACTTTGTCAAATTAAACTATCCTTAAACTTTTATTAATGAAACTGTTAGTTTTTAATATTTCTTTGAACTAAATCAATGTTATTGTCAATCATGCTCAAATACACAGGGTCAGAACAAATCACTATAAAAATGGATAGGGACTACATTTAAATCAAGTTGCAAAAATAACATTAAAAGGTAACTTACGAGTTTTAAAATAAACATTAATAGATTTTACGGCTGGGTTATCAAAATCAAAACATGCCAAATTGTAAGACCTATGATTAATATTAGAAATGTACAAAAATCGTATTAAAAATACGTATGTCAAAGGAATTATTGATTGCTCTCAGCCTAGTTTAATAAACTTCAATAGTTGCAAATACGCCGTATTTATAAAGCATATTTAAACTTTAAACTAGAAGTTGGATTCTAAATAACTAACATTAGTGCTAGTTTTACTATGATTGTTTCTGATAAGTTTAAAAAAAACATGGAACAGAATTTTAAATGTTCTTTTGTTCAATTCATGTTTTAAAATTAGTTTTCTTTATCGAAAGGTAATGGACCATCCAACTTTGGCCATTTTGATGAATAAGTCATTATATTAATCATCTTAATAAGATTACATATTCATCGAAAGTACTTAGTACACTTCTTGTATTCTTAAATGACAAAACTAAACATGTTATGACATTTTTTTAACGATATTGCTAGTGATAAAATTAATTTTTTTAATATTTTTGCATAAAACATTGAAATTGTCTCATTTCTAGTGTATCTAGTACACTGTATGATAAAAATTAGATTTAATATTATTTTATTTTGACAACATTATAGTGTTAAGGAAAATCGGTATTGGGAAATGTTAAACATGTTAATCAGACTCAGAATGTAAAACGCATTGACCTGTAAAGATCGCTACCCAACATGTCCAATATTTGATTTGACGTTTAGATTGGAAGACCACATTCGTTATTTATCAAAGTAGAGTGGAGTTTCGGTTACATTTCCCAGAGGAATGAACACTAAATAAATATATTTAAAGCTTCCCGGTGAACTGATGTTGAAGGCTGTCAATCATCACGCATTATAAGAAGAACATAATACAGACCGAGGAACAATACTAGTTGTTATCCCGTCCTCTCTTGTGAGATTTATTTGTAAACCTTCCTTCCATCATTGGATAGTGTAAGTAATCTGCAATAGTAAAATACCCCCGTAGCAGCAAACCTGCGTACTCAGCGAATTTCCAATGCATATATATGTATCTTAATACCACATAAAGCCACATACCAAGTTTCATCAATATACATTCATAAATAAACGATTTATGACATTTTAATTATTCTCCATAAGAATAACATGGCGGCTGAGTATGCAGGTTTGCTGAAGCAAGGAGTACAAAAAATGGGGTTTTACACAAATATCAATACAACTCATGTAGGTAAAGCCACATACCAAATTTAATTAATTTATTTTCATAATGAAGGGAGATAACACGTTACTTATTCTCCATGAGAATAACATGGGGCTGAGTACGCAGGTTTGCTGCTACGGGAGCCATTGGTAAAAAATTGTTTTTTGAGCAAATATCAATGGTCCACAACCAGATGAAGTCGTACACCAAGTTTCGTCAGTATACGTTCATAAATAAGCGAGATATAAAATTTATATTTTCCCCATAAGAATAACATTAGACAACGTACTGTGTTTAGCACTTTCAATATCTCGGTAACCAATTGACGTAGAGAAATTATCAAAATACCAAGTTGTGTGTTTTTTTAGGCTGAGTCCAATGGGAAAAACTAAAATTTGACTATTTCCAAAATTATATGTAAAAAATTCGAAAAACCCATTTTTGGGGTACAAAACCCCCCAAAATATCCCCGTAATATATATACAGTTTCGAACGAAAGGTGTTTTTGGGGTCTGGGGACCTCAAAACGAAAAGTTATCATGGTCCCGGGCCTAGGTCTTACCATGCCGACTAAGGTAATAGCTTCTTCCCTATAGGGAGAATTCGCTAATTTATATTAAATACCTATTGGTAGAACAAATATCATTTAAGGTATGTTTCTGCGAATAACATAAATAAGAAAACCTAACCTAAAATGAGATAGATAGATAGGTATAAAAGTTATCTAACAATCATGTGATTCGGAATGACCACCGTACTAACATTTTTAGCGAATTTCCCCTATAGGGAAGAAGCTATTACCGTAGGTCTCATGGTAAGACTTAAGCCCGAGACCATGATAACTTTTTGTTTTGAGGTCCCCAGATGCCAAAAACACTATTCGTTCAAATTTATATATATGTATATATATATCTATATATATATATATATATATAATATATCTATATATATCTATAAATATATCTATATATATCTATAAATATATCTATATATATATATATATATATATATATATATATAGTGTGTGTGTGTGTGTCCGTTAACACGATAACTTGAGTAAAAAACGTCCGATTTTGATGAAATTTGGCTCAAATGTGTAAAATAACATTCATGACTTTTAGTTCGAAAACCAGAAAAATCGGACCATGGGAAGGGGGGTTTATGGGGGTTTTAAATTTTCCAAAATCAGTTTTTTGCATTTTTCACCCTAAAATTTTTAAAAAACTTAATTTTGGTTTTGACCATGTTATAGAGCTTAAAAAAACAAATAATTTAGTATTTTGAATTATTAACCTAGGTTAAGTGGTTGCGGAGAAAATCCAAAAAAACCTGCTCATAAAATCTCCCATGTTAATCTTATGGAAAAAGGTTTTTGGCTTTTCCTCAGTTTATTTTAATGTAAACTTCACATTTGCTTTTACCAATCTGTTCAGTTCCACAAAACAATCATTTTGGTGTTTAAATTGTGATTCTACGCCCAACCGTTGCAGAGATATTCGAAGTGCTAAACACAGTATGTTGTCCAATGTTATCCTTATGGAGGATAAATAAAATTTGATATCTCGATTATTTATTAATGTATGTTGATGAAACTTGGTATGTGGCTTCAAGTAGTACTGGTATATTGATATTTGCACAAAAAATTGATTTTTTATTGATTATTCCCGTAGCAGCAAACCTCCGTACTCAGCCCCCATGTTATTCTTATGGAGAATAAGTTAAATGTACTGACTCCCTTAATTATGAACATAAATTAATAAAACTTGGTAAGTAGCTTCACTTGGTTGAGTTATATTGATAATTATATAAAAACCCATTTTTCTGTTCCTTGTTGCAGCAAACCTGCTTTCTCAGCCCCCATGTTATTCTTATGGAGAATAACTAGAATGTCATATATCGCTTATTTATGATTGAATATCGATGAAACTTAGTATGTAGCTTCGCCTAGTTGAATTCTATTTATATTTGCATAAAAACCAATTGTTTCTGTTCCTTGTTTCAGCAAACCTACATACTCATTACCAATGTTATTCTTATGGAGAATAATTAAAATCGCTTGTATGTGAATATATCTCTATGAAATTGGTTTGCGGCTTTATGTGGAATTCAGACAAATATTATGCATTGGAAATTCGCTGAGTCCGCAGGTTTGCTGCGACGGGGGTATTTTAACTTTATATTGAAGCAGGAGGGCATCTCCTGTGTACACTCAGGTTGTTCAAAATTATAATATTGAAAAATACAAATCTCATGAAAATAATTTGCGATTGCATGACAGACGAGAGTATGGATTCAATTTAAACAGTTTTTAGTCAGAACAAATGCAGTGTGTTTGTCTTAAAAAAGCTGAAAGAGGAAGTTCTTACATTTTATATCAAATCTTTACATGACTTTGCACTATATAACATTACTGGCACCAAATAACGTCAAAACCTACTTTTACTTGTACTGTGTTTTTTAATAACTGTGGCATGCTATACTTATAGACATATAAAAATCTTGTTTGACGAAACATAAATTATCAAAATATTTATTGAAATTTCTAATTGTATAAAAAGTTAAGAAACTAATACGGATATTCGCCATTCCTGTTGCAAAGCAAAACAAATTTCACGACGCTTAGATACCTCGAGTCTGATGCTGTGTTCAGATGCGAAGTGTATAACCAACCAACCGTCAATGGCGAAAATGTAGCCAAAGCTACATGGAAGAAAGTCATGTTAACAAAGACTACCGTACTAAAAACCGTATCTTAAAATCACTCAAAGGGTTTGACAAAATTTCCGCATTAATTCTTTAACAAATCAAGTGCGGTAATGAAACATACACTGATCCCAATTTTCATGGAAATTGCAGAACCTTTTATTTCTTGGCTGTTCGGATGCTCCGGGTTTTATTTATATGCAGTTCCGGGATAGCAATGTTGCACGTTAGGATGAAATTCAATCAGGATCGAAAAGGTATCAAGGTTCTGCAACTACGCCATGATTATGTAAAATAGCCGTAACTTTAAAAAGCTTGATATTACAAATTCATTTTAAATATAGTGATAAAAAGTTTGACAAAATCAAATAAAGAGAAATCTTCTGTATATGGCACCCGTAATGACCGTTCTAAGTGGACATACTTATGTTTAAAACAGTTCTTCAACGTTTTCTGCCATAATTACATATATCTTATGGTAATCCAATTACTTATTACTAATTGCGGTTTTTATAACATTTACTTTGTTACATATTATATAAGTACCTGGGGGCCGAGCTTTGCTCGGGGGAAGGCCAGTTGTTTAGATCACTCTGAGTAATATTTCACCACTTCCCCCTACTGATAATCAGATTTGTATAACTCATTTGCCTCTTTTTTACATTTTTAAGGTCCCTCCAGTTTTGATTTATAGCTCAATGTCCCTTTGATTTATTTTACTACTCTATATATGTAATCTTCACTCAAATCTCGTAATCTCTGATCTCAGGAAACCACATGTTAATAATCCTATTCTCTAATATGAGTAAGGCTTGCTTGCTTGCTTGCTTGCTTGCTTGCCAATTTCCCAATTTTCATGGAAATTGCAGAACCTTTTATTTCTTGGCTGTTCGGATGCTCCGGGTTTTATTTATATGCAGTTCCGGGATAGCAATGTTGCACGTTAGGATGAAATTCAATCAGGATCGAAAAGGTATCAAGGTTCTGCAACTACGCCATGATTATGTAAAATAGCCGTAACTTTAAAAAGCTTGATATTACAAATTCATTTTAAATATAGTGATAAAAAGTTTGACAAAATCAAATAAAGAGAAATCTTCTGTATATGGCACCCGTAATGACCGTTCTAAGTGGACATACTTATGTTTAAAACAGTTCTTCAACGTTTTCTGCCATAATTACATATATCTTATGGTAATCCAATTACTTATTACTAATTGCGGTTTTTATAACATTTACTTTGTTACATATTATATAAGTACCTGGGGGCCGAGCTTTGCTCGGGGGAAGGCCAGTTGTTTAGATCACTCTGAGTAATATTTCACCACTTCCCCCTACTGATAATCAGATTTGTATAACTCATTTGCCTCTTTTTTACATTTTTAAGGTCCCTCCAGTTTTGATTTATAGCTCAATGTCCCTTTGATTTATTTTACTACTCTATATATGTAATCTTCACTCAAATCTCGTAATCTCTGATCTCAGGAAACCACATGTTAATAATCCTATTCTCTAATATGAGTAAGGCTTGCTTGCTTGCTTGCTTGCTTGCTTGCTTGCTTGCTTGCTTGCCAATTTCCCAATTTTCATGGAAATTGCAGAACCTTTTATTTCTTGGCTGTTCGGATGCTCCGGGTTTTATTTATATGCAGTTCCGGGATAGCAATGTTGCACGTTAGGATGAAATTCAATCAGGATCGAAAAGGTATCAAGGTTCTGCAACTACGCCATGATTATGTAAAATAGCCGTAACTTTAAAAAGCTTGATATTACAAATTCATTTTAAATATAGTGATAAAAAGTTTGACAAAATCAAATAAAGAGAAATCTTCTGTATATGGCACCCGTAATGACCGTTCTAAGTGGACATACTTATGTTTAAAACAGTTCTTCAACGTTTTCTGCCATAATTACATATATCTTATGGTAATCCAATTACTTATTACTAATTGCGGTTTTTATAACATTTACTTTGTTACATATTATATAAGTACCTGGGGGCCGAGCTTTGCTCGGGGGAAGGCCAGTTGTTTAGATCACTCTGAGTAATATTTCACCACTTCCCCCTACTGATAATCAGATTTGTATAACTCATTTGCCTCTTTTTTACATTTTTAAGGTCCCTCCAGTTTTGATTTATAGCTCAATGTCCCTTTGATTTATTTTACTACTCTATATATGTAATCTTCACTCAAATCTCGTAATCTCTGATCTCAGGAAACCACATGTTAATAATCCTATTCTCTAATATGAGTAAGGCTTGCTTGCTTGCTTGCTTGCTTGCTTGCTTGCTTGCTTGCTTGCTTGCTTGCTTGCTTGCTTGCTTGCTTGCTTGCTTGCTTGCTTGCTTGCTTGCTTGCTTGCTTGCTTGCTTGCTTGCTTGCTTGCTTGCTTGCTTGCTTGCTTGCTTGCTTGCTTGCTTGCTTGCTTGCTTGCTTGCTTGCTTGCTTGCTTGCTTGCTTGCTTGCTTGCTTGCTTGCTTGCTTGCTTGCTTGCTTGCTTGCTTGCTTGCTTGCTTGCTTGCTTGCTTGCTTGCTTGCTTGCTTGCTTGCTTGCTTGCTTGCTTGCTTGCTTGCTTGCTTGCTTGCTTGCTTGCTTGCTTGCTTGCTTGCTTGCTTGCTTGCTTGCTTGCTTGCTTGCTTGCTTGCTTGCTTGCTTGCTTGCTTGCTTGCTTGCTTGCTTGCTTGCTTGCTTGCTTGCTTGCTTGCTTGCTTGCTTCCTTGCTTGCTTGCTTCCTTGCTTGCTTGCTTGCTTGCTTGCTTGCTTGCTTGCTTGCTTGCTTGCTTGCTTGCTTGCTTGCTTGCTTGCTTGCTTGCTTGCTTGCTTGCTTGCTTGCTTGCTTGCTTGCTTGCTTGCTTGCTTGCTTGCTTGCTTGCTTGCTTGCTTGCTTGCTTGCTTGCTTGCTTGCTTGCTTGCTTGCTTGCTTGCTTGCTTGCTTGCTTGCTTGCTTGCTTGCTTGCTTGCTTGCTTGCTTGCTTGCTTGCTTGATTGATTGATTGATTGATTGATTGATTGATTGATTGATTGATTGATTGATTGATTGATTGATTGATTGATTGATTGATTGATTGACTGATTGATTGATTGCGACACTGATCTCAAAAACAGATCCAACGATTTCCTTCAAATGTTCGAAATAACTAATTTCTGGGATAAAAATAAGTTCCAGACAGGCCTCATCCCTAGGAAAAATCAAATAATGTAAAATAACTAAAATGAAAAGTTAAAAAAATTAACATTGGGCTTATGGAGTTTCAAATCAAAACAAAAGAATTGTAACAGCTGTTCATAATCAACCAGGGAACTGTCAAAGTAATACTCATGTTGTTTTGATTATTAACATGTGTTTTCCTGAGGGCAGAGATTAAAAGATTTGAGTGAAGATTACCTATATAGAGTAGTAAAATAAATCAAAGGGACATTGACCTATAAATAACAACTGAAGTGACCTTAAAAATGTAGAAAAGAGGCAAATGAGTTGTACAAATCTGATTATCAGTAGGGGGAAGTGGTGAAATATACTCCAAGTCATCTAAACAAACTGACTGACCTTACCCGAGCAAAGCTCGGTCTCCAGTATTACTTTGACAGTTCCCTGGTTGATTATGAACAGCTGTTACAATTCTTTTGTTTTGATTTGAAACTCCATAAGCCCAATGTTAAGTTTTTTTTTACTTTTCATTTTAGTTTTTTTAAATTACTTGATTTTTCCTGGGGATGAGACCTGTCTAGAACTAGAAATTATTTATTTCGAACATTTAAAGGAAATCGTTGGAGCCATTTTTGGGATCAGTGTCGCAAGCAAGCAAACCTTACTCATATTAGAGTATAGGATAACAACCTTACATTTTAATAAATATTCTGTTTAATACTTTATGCTGAGTCTTGTTTATTTTGCTTGTTCTTCAAAGAATTTTGCAAAAAACATAAGACTTAACTTACAAATGATTGTTTAAAAACCTCTCAATTTATCACACTAGGATTATGGTAAGACTACACTATATTCCTAGGATATGTAATTTGATAAAGACAGAATTTTTGTTTATTTACTAAAACTCAAAACAGATAAATTTACTTCTGTTAAATTGCATAACAGGCTACCTCATTCAATCAAAAGCCTAGAATGGAACAGATTTAAGGAAACAATCAAAAGTATTTATTAAAAATGCTCTTTTTTATTGATGATTATTTTTAATATAGGTTTTAGAGTTTACGTCCTACCTGTATATTGTTCTACATTTAATTGTGTAATAATGATTTTTTTTATACAAAAGAAAGGTTGTGATTTTAACCATGAATTGACTCTGACGATGTCTATACTAACATTATCACTGAAATTGTATTGTTCTTGGGCAAAGAAAAACGAATTAAAATTAAAATTTATGATCGAAAATATATTACAATGTAAGGTCATAAGGCTCGATAACGGGCCGTTTTCGTTCCGAGTCATAATGTAAAAGATAGGATCAACGAATCGCAAGGTGGATGTCATTGGGGTTTCTCACGCTACGCTAGGCTATACTTTGAGTTAACCCCTGGCGTCACAAGCTTCTTGGAGTTGAAATACGGACTGATGATTTAGGTATAGGTACTGTATCACATTGAAGAGTAATGTTTTATAACAAAGGCAGATTTTAAAATATTAAAGACCCAATCCATCCATAATAAGTAGACTGCTTCGTATCAGCACTAAGTTTGGTATGGAATAAAATTTATTTTTATTGCTCATACTGTATTGTTAAGTGAATATGTAGTTTTGAGGTTATGAAGTAATAAACATTAATGCAGTCTTTGCCTTGATAAAATGCACTGTACTCGTGTTAATATTAATTTATTTTTATTGGTGAGCTACTTCGTAACAATATTGGTAAGAGTTAGAACTGATGATGTAGTTCCCCTATGAACGAGGTGCTTAAATAGTTACTACGAAGCGAAATCTTTAGTATTCAATACATCTTAATTAAAAGAGGAAGATTCATTTGTGTTTTTTTTTTTTAAGTTATAATTATGAAGAGAAGGGGTTAACTCAGTTAAATTTACATACGTAGCAGGTTTTGTAATACTTCGTCTAAAAATTGTTCCGTTCCTAACAAAAATGATGTAGTAAAGTTTCCCAAAATACCAATCAAAAGAGTAATTTAACTAACGAATGATTCTTACTAATTCTGATTATTAGTTTTCTCTTATCGTTAAGAAATAGATGAGAAGTTGTCACTTGATGAGGTAATGGTTAGAACATGTTTGGCTGATGATCTGGATTTAGTTTTCAAAGGAATGTTTTATGAATGATTAAACTTGACGATGTGACGTAGTAATTCGGTTTCTTACACAGGTGATTTTTAAATCTCTGAAGTTTTTAAACAGATTACCGCTCACGTCCGTCAGAAAGTAAAATAAAAATTAATTTAAATCTGATTGTAACAAGCTTTCATGAAAGTGTTAACTCAGCAAAACGACTTGGCAAAAAGAATTAACGGACATAAATGACAAAGTTTTGTTAGGGTAACTAGCCTATAGTATTGTAATAAAAAGATCTGGGTTGGTTTGGAATTACAAAATCAAAAATTAATTTAAGTAATACTAAGGATTTAAATTTGCAGTACATTTTATGAACGGTAAGGTTTAATTGAAGTGTTAGGTGGTTATGTTAGAACGCCATTTAAAATAAAATCAACGAACTGCGAAATCAACAAACCTAAATATATATAGATTAAACTCTCGAGACAATAAAGTTTGACTAAAACAACTTGTATGGGTGGAATATAACTGTTAGATACATCTCGCTAAATAACTGCCCAGATGTAAAATCAGTGTTCTATTAACAATAGATAAATGCAGAAAACCACTTAACTCTTCAATGACACGTTCCCATCTGGGTCAGGATATTTATTGAAAAATGAACTAGATGAAAAGTGTAACTTTGTCGTTTTTCCACATATGAATAATCTATGTTAGAGTATCAATATATGAAATAATAGTCTAATACTGTAGAAATAATTTTAACAGTTGATTGTACACATGCAAAAATGTACTGAGTACAATACAAACAATTTACAAAAAAAAACATGTTTTTCAAGCTACAAAAAAAGGGTAAACTGTCAAGCCAATGGTTCGTATTAAATTATGCTACACAAACGTACAATTATGCTACAGTTAACGTAACACAGGCAGATAGTAAATGTCTTCAACGCATCATTATTCACGTATTACTCTAAATCTTGATTTATGAGTTACAAGTTAAACAAATAATTCTAAGGTATTAAATCATAGAAGAGCTTATTATTCTGAAACGAAAACAAAAATATTATCTTTCATAAAACAGTGCAGTTTTCAGATCAGAAACAAAGGGAGAATTCTACTGTTATTCCAAATTAGAAGTTTAATAAAGCCCTTGACCACCCGCTACATAAATTATGCCACGGTTCACGCAACACTGGCTCGCCGCTGCAACTTCTACCTCCGGGTTTATATTTTGTTCAAACCAAAATAACCGAGATAGTATGTTATCACGACAGCTTTTAACTGCTTGTGTGCTTTAGTGTTGTTCAATGTAATAATTGGTAGGAAGGTAAATACTAAAATAAGTCACGCGTATTGCACCACTAAAACACATCCCCATTGAACTTACAATGTTTATATTTATTATTAGTTCAACATCGTATTTGAGAAAATAAAATATGGCAAAACTAACAAATGGTTAAAATTTACATCAAAATTAGTGTTTAAAAATATTTGACTTAATAAACTGAAATTATAGTTTAGTTTTATTGTGTTTTAAATTTATACAATATTTATTGTGGCTGTACAACAAATATAGTATTACATTTGAATATAGGAATCCGCATTCCCAGAAGGTCAAATAAGAAAGCAGGAAATCCGCTTAACCCTATATAAGTAAAGGTTTTAGATTTATGTTTGAGAAAGATGACACTAATACGTCTTCCTTAGCTGAAAAAATAACAACGACATTACTTCCTCCAATCTCTACTTACAAAATTTTACAATTTGTATTTAGATTTTAAACTGGTTCATGTATGGAATAAATATATTCTTCAATAGCTTAAACAATTTTATGAACGAATTTTTTTTATTTTAAATTTCCTCTTGCAATATTTCGAATTTGTAAAGTATGATATTATAACCTGAAGTTGTTTTCCTTTTAATCAAATCTTTATGAAAGTTATAAAATAAATAATAGGTGATATATAAATATAATACCCCCGTCGCAGCAAACCTGCGTACTCAGCGAATTTCCAATGCACATATATGTGTCTCACTACTACATAGAGCTACTTACCAAGTTTTACAAAAATAAATTCATAAATAAGTGATATATAGCATTTTATTTATTCTCCATAAGAATAACATTAGGGCTGAGTACGCAGGTTTGCTGCAACGAGGAAGATAAAAAATTTGTATTTTTGCAATTATCAATATAACCCAATCAGGTGAAGCTACATACCAAGTTTTATTAATTTACGTTCATAACTAAGGGAGATATAAAACTTTACTTATTCTCCATATGAATAACGTGGGGGCCGAGCATGCAGGTTTGCTGCTACGGGGACTATCAACAAAAAAACTTGTTTTTTGTGCAAATATCAATATACCACAACTAGTTGAAGCCACATACCAAGTTTCATCAACATACATTCATAAATAATCGAGACATCAAATTTTATTTATTCTCCATAAGGATAACATTGGACAACATACTGTGTTTATCAGTTTGAATATCTCTGCAACGGTTGGACATAGAACAACAATTAAAACGCCAAAATGATTGTTTTGTAGAGGTAAACTGATTGGTAAAAAGAAATGTGAAGTTTTTAGTAAAATTATCTGAGGAAAATCCAAGAACCTTTTTCCCATAAGATTAACATCGAAAATTTTATGGACGCGTTTTTTGACTTTTCTCTACAACTCCTTAACCCTTTCAGTGCTAAGCTTCTGAAAGGAGTAGTTGAATCTGTGATGTTTTGTTAATTTTTTAAATGTCTTGACCGCCTGAACAGTCAAAATTAATAAAAACATGCTTCCGCTGGACACACACTCAGTAAAGAATAGGTAAAAAATAGCAAAACACCTGATCAGATGTGCAACTCACAAAGAATCCACCCATCCCGTCAACTTGGACCTGAGCCGTCCACCGTTTGCTTAAGGTCCGCTCTCCCCTTCAACTCTGCCACAGACAGGTGAACTCTCCATGAGTTGCACATAAAAACCACCGACTGTGACGGGATTCGAACCCTTGATCCAAGTGTTACCCCTGGCCGGGAAGGTAACACCTTAGACTACACAGCCACTGATCAGACTAGCAGCTATAGTGGACCAGGTGGTATTAGAGCCTAGGCACTGGACGAAGTAGTTCAGTTTGTGTATACCAAGTTTCACCACATGTCAGACTCAGACTGCAGACTGAGCGCCTAACGGTACAATCGCTTATGAAGCCGTAACAGTGTTTATTGATAACAGATTCAAAAGCCGATATATCGGTCCATAGCACTGAAAGGGAACCTAGGTTAATGATTCAAATTACCAAATTATTTGTTTTTTTAAGCTCTATAAAATGGTTATAATTAAAATTGAGTGTTTTTTAAATTTTAGCGGGAAAAATTCAAAAACTGATTTTTGCAAAATTTAAAACCCCCATAAAACCCCTTCCCATAGTCCGATCGATCTGGTTTTCGAACTTAAAGTCTTAAATGTTACTCTACACATTTGTGCCAAATTTCATCAAAATCGAGGGTTTCTTTCAAAAGTTATCGCGGTAACGGACATATATAATATATATATATATATATATATATATATATATATATATATATATATATATATATATATATATATATTTATAAATTTGAACCAATAGTGTTTTTGGCATCTGGGGACCTCAAAACAAAAGTTATCATAATCTTGGGCTTAAGTCTTACCATGCTTCTAATAGCTAATAGCTTCTTCCCTATAGGGAAATTCGCTAAAAATGGGTTTAGTATGCAAATATCAGTAAACCCCAACTGTATAAAGCCATATACCAAGTTTCATTAATATATGTTCATTAATAAGCGAGATATACAATTTTACTTATACTCAACAAGATTAACATTGGACAACGAACTGTGATAAGTACTTTCAATACCTCGGTAACCAATTGACGTAGAGTAATGATTGACATACCAAATTGTTTGTTTTTTAAGCTGAATTTAATTGTGTAAACCAAAATTTGGGTTTAAAAAGAATTATATGTAAAATGTTCAAAAAATCCATTTTTGGGGTGAAAAACTCCACCCCCAAAACCCCCTTAAAATACAGCAACCACTCTGGTTCTCGAACTCATGAAAATAGATGCTGCCTTACACGTTTGTAAGGAAAATTTCATCAAGATCGGAGCATTTTTACAAAACTTATCGTGCCTATGTACACACACACATATATGAATTTGAACGAATCGTGTTTTTGGCATCTGGGGGCCCCAAAACGAAAAGTTATCATGGTCCCAGGTCTAGGTCTTACCATGCCTACTACAGTAATAGCTTCTTCCCTATAGGGGAAATTCGCTAAAAAAACAATTTAATATGAATGAATTGTAAAATGGTCATACAAAATCTAAACATTACACAGTTTAAAGTTTAATTAACTTTACAAATAAACAAAAAATGCTACTAAATAATTTTCACAGAAATTCAAATTTAATTCTCATCATTCTCATTTACATTGCAATATGAATGTATTGCAGTTAATGCAATGTTTATCACTGTAGCATCCACTTTCTTGTTAATCATTTATTGATAATTTATTCATAAAAAAATAGTAAACAAAAACGTATAATACAAAAATTAAATACCCCGTCGCAGCAAACCTGCATACTCGGTGAATTTCCAATGTATATATATATATACCATATAAAACCACTTACCGAATTTCAAAGATATATATTCACAAATGAGCCGTACATACTATTTTAATTTTTCTCTATAAGAATAACATTGGTATTGAGTACTTAGGTTTGCTGCAACAAGGAACAGAAAATATTAAGTTTTAATGCAAATATCAACAGACCACAACCAGGTGAAGCTAGATATTAAATTTGATCCGTATCCATTAATAAATAAGCAATTTATATAATTTTATTTATTCTCCATAAGAAAAACATGGGGGCTGAGTACGGAGATTTGCTGCAACTAGGAACACAAATTATGGCATTTTATACAAATTCAATGTAACTCAACTAGGTGAAGCTATAAAACAATTTACATTAATTTATGTTCATAATTAACCCTTTGCGATCGGAATGCATATTTGCCGCTATTCCTCAGCGGTCGCGCGGCCAGCTCTACTGGCCACCGCCATTAGCGCGCGGAAGTCGGATTTTTTTCTACAGCAGTTGACCTTTGCGATCGGACGGCCAGCGGTGCTGGCCAACATGAAATCCAACGAACGCTTGGGCGTCCAGCAGGACTGGCCGACAACAATGTTTTCGTTTGTAATATTCCAACTGTGGTATAATGCCTGTAGAGTGCTGCAACCTAGTGAGGAATTGTTAAACTAAACGATCAGCAGGCTTGCAACATTATATCGTAAGAATTATGGTGTAAACAACTAAAATAAACACCTGTTGTTCTGGCACAAGTGCTGACATAATCATCATTGTTTTGGTTCAGTTTTATGTGATTTTAACTGTGTTTTGGTGATTTTCTCGAGAGCTTTGTGTTTATTTGTATTTTTAATTAAGTTTTAAGTTTTAATGTACATGATTATAAGAACACTTGTATGTTTACGTATAGGCCTACACTTATATTATAATTAGGCCTACAGTAAAATTGTTTTATCCCGTATAAACATTTATTAGTAAGAATGGGGTTATATTTTTTCCCCCTGTATATTTAACTAAGTAATAATGAACGATCGTTAAAGATAAGACGAATTGAGAGACGTTTTATTAAAATTTAAATCCCCTATACTAACATTGAAGGTTTTCAGTGAAAATAATTCCGAGCTGCGGGGAGCGAGCCGCGATGATAAATGCCGAGGTGATGCGTAGTGGGACGTGGCCAGTACAGCTGGCCGTCCGACCATCGGAACCAAGTTAGTACGGAAAGAATTCCGACTGGTTGCCGACTGCGTTGTGGCCACTCCTGCTGGCCTTCCGATCGCAAAGGGTTAAGTGAGGCATAACATGTTTCTTATTCTCCATAAGAATAACATCGGGGCTGAGTACGCAAGTTTGCTGCTACGGGAACCATCGGCAAAATTTTTTTTAGACAATTTTCAATAGACCACAACGAGATGAAGCCGTATACCAAGTTTCGTCCGGATACGTTCATAAATAAGCAAGATATAAAATTGTTTTTATTCTCCATTAGAATAACATTGGACAACGTACTGTGTTTAGCACATATACAAACACCAAACAACGAATATATAGTTATATAGTTTTGAACGAATGTTGTTTTTGGCATCTGGGGACCTCAAAACGAAAAGTTATCATGGGCCCGGGCCTAGGTCTTACCATGCCGACTACGGTAATAGCTTCTTCCCTATAGGGTAAATTCGCTAAAACTAATAATGGTTTTTCTTTTAGGGATGTGTCAGCTTCGGTTCTCGATTTCATCAAGTTTTTGATAGAAACGAGAAACTGAGAACCGATCTATATAGATTTCGGTTTCTTCATATCGACAGATAGATCGCTTAAAATCGTCAGTAATGCCCGTTATTGACGATTGCACCACACTATATCGCCCGATAATGATGATTTCATTGCAATTCTTCATAAAAGACGGCCGGACCGTGATAGACAACAGAACCACATGAATAGTTTACATAAATGATGATCGCACCACAATCGGCTGTAATATTCCCGACTAAAAATAATCCCGAAATAAATTAAAGCTCGCCCAAAAAACGGGATTATTTTATATAGAAAATTTCCAGAAATTTCGGATCCCGGCCATCTTTATTTTTTACCATGTGAAAATATTATTTTTAAACACATTTTCTCTTGTTTATTTTGTTGCAATTTGTAATTATTACATAATTCTGTCGTTACGGTTCCGGCCCCCTTGCGGGCTCCTTGGCAATGGCCCTGGATGATTACATAGTTTACTACATCAACATTTTCTGTTACATAGCCTAAACGGTTTTAGTGATATTGTTTGCGCAGTAATAAAATTGTGTTCTAGTAAGGGTTGAGTATTTTTCCTAACGCAATGTATAATACAGTAGTGCAGGGACGACGTTTTGTGACCGGTGGGTGATGAACGGTAGAAGTGCGTGAGGAGGGAGGGTTGGAAAAGGGAAGGGGGGAAAAGAGTGGTAGGCACTGCAAAGGAAAGGCCTCGCGAACATTTCTTGCACCAGGCCTCGCGTTGGCTATGGACGGCACTGATTGTACTCTGCTTTATAGTACACAACTATGAACAGTCTATTAAATAAAGAGTTAAAGCTAAGAGAGGAATCATATTATTCTAATTTTAAAGGCATCATTTTCTTTTAATGCCATTTAATATTTTTGGTCCAATAACTGACAATTTACTAGACAAGTAAAATGATAAATTGTAAATTGTAAATGATACTATCAAATAATCCAAGGTGTATTATTACTGATATTTTATACTTGGACTTAAACCACTAAATGGATTTACCTTCCATAATTATTATTTCAACACCTGGAACACCTCAGAATGCAAATATACGCAAAACTCCAAGGAATCTAAGCGTATCCAGAAAAACATAAAAACTAGGGGTGTCCGATGCATCAAAATTATTAGCAGTTTTGTTGTGATTCGATGCTGTAGTAATCGAATATACCTTCATATACTCCCGCTGTTTGTCCACGCTACAAAGGGCCACGGGGAGTGTTTGGGTCGGCGGCAAAAAATCTTACCTTTGAGATAAGGAAGGAAAAGGGATGGGAGGGGAGGGGTGGGGTCCAGCTGAAAGCAATAAATGAGTCGGCTGACCAACATTATTTCTTTGAGTCATCTTACAACCAAGATTTTTCCCATTATGAATTTATAATAAACAGTTTTTTTATAATAAACAGTGAGTTATTGGAATAAAGTTATACCTTCTTAAAACTATTCCTAGGGTGGGTAAAATAGTATTTTGCCAAAAATACGGTAGTTTACTGGCATGGTACGATAGTGGTATATTACAATCTGGCAAAAATGTCTACATCATCACTCGCTATTTAACTTTGGCACTCATTTGTATTTGTCCATCCCTTGAAACTTAAGTAAATACAATTAAGTTTAGTTTATGCATTTCATTGCAAATGTTTTTGAAATGATGGATCAAAGATAGGATGAAAGAAGGAAGTATTGATCAAATCAGAAAATTATAACTAGACTTTGGCTAAGATGGTAGATCATCCATGTTGGTCATAAAAATTGTTGTATAGGCTGAGTTTTAATCATTGCATGTCGCATTGCATCGAATCAAATTGCATAGATTCGAATCAAAATTCCTTGAATCGCATCGTTGCATCGAATTGAAATAAAATCGCCACATCGCACACTCCTAATAAAATCCAAGTATGTTATTGCTTCATTCAACTAACGTTATTATTATGAGTTGATTGGTATTCTACCAGTCTTTATATTTTATATTTTCAGGCAAACTAGAATCAAAACTAAAAGTGTGAAGGAAACGACACTTTTCCTTCACAATTGGGACAATTGAAGTTTGTATAAAAACGCCAAGAAAGTTCATGGTGAAACTGCAAATAAACGAGTCTTCAGGGTGAAAGTTGTGTATCATGTTTAATGAAGAAAGATCCAATTTGCACGGAGTGGCAAGCCATCGCCCGCTATAGATGATTTGAAAGAACGAATTGGGAAAAATGGCACTAAAGTGTTGGCATATTATATGAATGACATTATATGACCTTTCCAGAAATGTCAAGTTATTGTTCACTTCACTTTCACCATGAACTTTCTTGATGTATGTCTAAACATTTTGATTGCTTGAATTGTTTGTCATTCAAAAAGGATAAAAATGTGGATCACACATTTGGCAGGATTTTTATTGTCACCGCCATTTTGAATCCCGGTAGAAATAAGACGGGTGATTGTCCAGCAACCAGACTCGGCTCACACATTGGCGAGGAGGTGAGTGGACTTCCCTACGTGGGGTGTTGGGGGAGTTGTGCTCGACGTTATTTACATTTTTAATGACCCTCGTTAATACCACCACTGACCACAAACTTCTTGACCCGCAGCAGCAGTGCCGATCGGATGGTCTGGAGCTGTGTGGAGATGACGGAGAGCACGGAGATGTCGATGCGGTTGAACTCGTCGAAGCAGCCCCATGCGCCGCACTGACACAGCCCGCTGAGGATCTTGCCGAACGCCAGGTAGTCCATACCTTCACCGCAGTTGGTCACCATGCACAGCAGCCCCATGGCTTTGGCCAGGTCCTTGGTTGTCTCCGTCTTCCCAGTGCCCGCCGGGCCTGCAGCAGCGAGATGTCAAGCTGGGTAACTAATGTAGTTTACATCACACTACTACTCCAGCGGGCAAGAGAGTTGACAGCCAATAATATGGCTCTATGCTGTCACTGTTGCCATTTTGCTATGTAAAAATATCACTCAAGTGTTATTCAGATTAGCTGGTGTGCAATTTGGCAATGCAGTACGTCTACTATTGGCTGGTCTTGTTTGATAGGCCTGTAAACCACGCCCTTAACTGTCATTTCTCTTGCTCGCGGGAATAGCTGCTGCTTGAGGATGAAAGCACAACCAACATTGTAACAGAGTAACGAAAAAGCCTTCACATTACTAGGAGTGATTTAGTGCTAAAGAACTGTTATTTAAGGATTGTATTTCAAGACTTTAAAAATCTACACAAACTCTAAAGAGGTTAAGCAAGTGCTACTAAAACAAGGCAACTAATACAGAACAGTTAAAAGAAAAACCTCAAATTATTGAAAATATCTGTCTCAGTCAAACAACACTACTTGTAAACTTTAATGCAGCACGTCTACTATTGGCTAGTCTTGGTTGATAGGCCTGTAAACCATGCCCTTAACTGTCATCTCTCTTGCTCACGGGAATAGTTGCTGCTAGAGGACGAAAGCACAACCGACATTGTTACAGAGTATCGAAAAAGCCTTCACGTTACTAGGAGTGATTTAATCCTAAACAACAGTTATCTAGGGATTGTACTACAAGAGTGCAACAATCGACTTAGACTACAGATGTTAACCCATTAAGGTAGTAATTTTATTCTATTCGCAATAGCCCACAACGGGATTTGATTAGTGCTGCACTCTAGTAGCAAAATCTGTAACTAATGACTGTGGGCAACTAACTACGGTTCTCTCCGATAGGGGTGCGGACTTACTATAAACCTATCTAACGCCGCTAGACTACTGATCGTGATAGCCGAGTCGGCTAAGTCGTGGAAACACCTTGGCCAGGTGTTGATACGAAATTTGTGGGTTTGATTCCCGCACACGACCAAAACTGACCAGTCGTGCAACTCTCAATGAGCTAACCGGTCTGTGGCAATGTTGAATTGAATACAAAACAGTTAAAAGAAAGACCTCAAATAGGTGAAAGATCTGTCTCAGTCAAAGCACACTACTTATAAACATAGGGGAACTGTCAATGATTAAGGTATTAGCTACTTATTGGGTGCAGTCGAGCTAAAAAATTAAAAGCTTCATAAAAAACAAATATGCTTTACATTACATTCAAATACATGGCTCCATTAATTAATTTATTATTGTTGATTTACTAAAGAAACAAAAAGCCAACTGATTGATAAAAAACATGTCGTTTTGAAAATTATAAAGTTTTCATTTGCAATCATGTGTGATTTTTGTCCCAGTAAAAAAAACTCACAACCCCTGTACTTCCATTCAGCGGCTAAGTCACTGGCACCCCTCTTGATTTCATCAACGATCTGTAACGTGTGATAAAGCCACCTTAATCCTTGGCTATCTACTTTGGTGCAATAAAGTAAGTCCTGCCCAGTGTCTCCAGGTAAAAAAAATGTTCCCCACATGATGCCACAAAAAATCCCCACCACCCAACAGTGCCAAGTTTCCCAACCATTCCCAACACAAATTTGTCCTTACAGAAGCCCTAATTTCCCAAAATATCTTGAAAAATAATCAAAATGTAAAGCTATGTTCAGTATTAACCAAAAACTTATTTAAAATTTCACTTAACCTTTAAGTCCAACTTATTTCTTGTCTTTGTTTTATTTAAATTTACTGCACTAAAAATCCTTGGTTTGGAAACAGATATAATACGAACGAGTTCACATGCAGCACGCTGACGTGAGGTAAGTGAATTTCCACATAAAAACTTTTAAAACTCAAAATCAGTATAAAAACATACATTTGTCCAATTTTTATTGAAATCTGAAAACATTGATTTTTTGGCTGTTCTGATAATCCTGGTTTCATTTACTTGCAAAGCTGGGAATAATACAATTTTGCGCATTATAATGTTATAAGAAGGTCCAGACAGGCTTGAAAGTAGGCATGAGGTTGCTGGGTATGATAAAAGTACTCTAACAAAGGAATAACAGGCTTTTCTAGGGTAAAACCCCCATAAGACAACGTACTGTGTTTAGTCGATACACATTTTCTTTAATAACTCGGTAAATATTTATGCTAGAATGACAAGAGAGGGCTTAAAAATTTTGCCTCTCTAATTCCCATCTTTTTACATCCATTGATTTTACATCTGGGGCGTCTCTGACCCTTTTTTGGCCCAAAAACTCGAAATTTGAAAGATTAATCCTCAAAAAAAGGGGTTTAGAGTTTTCTGATTGTTTTGCCCAACGAACTTGTCCAACTGATTACAGAAAGGAACGTCCCTACCAAATTTGAAGTAAATCGGTCAAAAATTTCGACCGCTAGAGAGCAAACCCATATATATGTCTAACCAAGCTTTTATTGGGTGTATATATATATATATATATATATATATATATATAAAATTTTGAACGACCCCCCAAAACGTGCTCAGGGGGTCACGTTAGGAACTTCTATGGTGGTCCCGGGCTTAAGTTTCACCGTGCGGGTCATGCTAATAGTTCACTTTCCAAAGGAAATTCACTAATAACTGAACTCGCATGATTGACCTGCAACAGTAATATGCATATGACTAACTCAACAACACAATGCAACCAATCAAATGCTGCGGATGAATGTGACTCATGAGTCCCCAACTTATTTAATAGTATAATATGGTTTAAAACAAATATTTATGACTGCGGATGCGTCAGTGTAAATACCAAGAATTGTTATACACAGGAAATTAGTGTAAATCACAGGAATTAAAACGGCCCGCTTTGACCATGATACATAACCAGTCAGTGTTGATGAATAAACAATTGACAAAATGAAAAATCCCCACTTTTTCTCCGATGACCTGAAATTCCCACACGATTCTGTTTTACAACTCTAAAAATCCCCATGTAGGGATAAATCCTCGTATCTGGAGACACTGGTCCTGTCTCTGCTGGATCACAATGAGTTCTCATCAGTTTACCAATACCGGACGCAGCAAGTGGATGTTATATCAACGGTAACATACCCGCGGGGGCGCCGCCCAGTTGCATGGACAGAGCCTGGGTGATGGTCAGGTAGATCCTGTCAGTGAGCGGATTGATCACCAGCCGGCCGTTCAGCCCCATGTACTCGTATCCATACTCAAACTGACCTGGTAAACAGTACCACTGTACAATAAAAGTATACAAACTGGTTGTAATCAGGGCTGGGATATTAGATGGTTGATTAGTGTACTACAAAACCTGGGCAGAGAATGCATATTCCACTTGAGAATTCTTTGCAGGTCAATGGAGGAAAATGACCTAGCAAAGATGGCAAAGGTGGGATACAGAGCAGCCATAACTAACCTTTTATATATTACACCTATCTATATATTAAATTATAAATGTATCATGAACCCGAATTTATCATGCTCTCTATCTTAATTTTTAAATAATTTTACATTAACACAGAGCAACTGGTTATTTGACAATAATTGCAAGGAAATATTCATTGGATAAATAACAACATATTTACTTGGTTGGATTCCTAGGTAATGGGTTATACTTGTGCAGGTTTTGTTCTTTGTTTTTGTTGCAGTTTTGTATCTGTTCTGTATATTAACCCTTTCAGTGCTATGGCCCGATATATCGTCTTTTAAATCTGTTATCAATAAACACTGTTACTGCTTCATAAGCGATTGTACCGTTAGGCGCTCAGTCTGCATGTGGTGAAACCTGGTAGACACAAATTGAACTACCTCGTCCAGCGCCTAGTCTCTATAATACCAACTGATCCACTGCAGCTGCTAGCCTGACCAGTGGCTGTGCGGTCTAAGGCGTTACCTTCCCGGCCGATGGTAACACTTGGATCGAGGGTTCGAATCCCGTCACAGTCGGTGGTTTTTATGTGCAACTCAAGGAGAGTTCACCTGTCTGTGGCAGAGTTGAAGGGGAGAGCGGACCTTAAGAAAACGGTGGGCGGCTCGGGTCCAAGCTGACGGGATGGGTGGATTCTTTGTGAGTTGCACATCTGATCAGGTGTTTTGCTACATTTTACCTATCCTTTACTGTGTGTGTCCAGCGGAAGCACGTTTTTATTAATTTTAACTGTTCAGGCGTTCAATATATTAAAAAAATCAACAAAACATCACGGATTCAACTGCTCCTTTCAGAAGCTTAGCACTCAAAGGGTTAAAGTTTCAAGTTTATATAACATTTACTGTTATATAAAAACACAAAGTTAAAACAAAATGGTTTGCAAAAAACATGTTGTCTCTGTCCTGTGTATTAAAGTTTAAAGTTTATATAATATTTACTGCTAGCGGCTTGAAGGGGCCGTAGCCCCTAACCTTGCCCCATAACTGATTTTTTCTTTCTTCATATACCAAGTAAAATTAAAAAAATAGGGGTGTGCGAGTAGAGGTTTTTTTTAATCGAGTCAAGTCGAGAAGTGCCAATTATTTTTGAGTATCGATTATTGTTGAGCGAGTATTTGCCATCAGTTGGTAGTTTAAAACAGAGTAATGGGATTTGAATACTACCCTAGATTTGATCATCTAAACATGGTTTTTAAATAATACATGAGTAGCAATACAAAGTTTTGGCCAGTACAATCAAACTGGATTACGTATTGACAAACAAAACGTGGTTTGACATTCGTTTCCGGTCGATAAAACAGGTCCGGTTGTCATTTGGCCAATATCACCTGGTCCATACATCTCCTGTAGTCTCCTATAGTAATATTAGATGACGAAATCGTCAGTTACGGCCGATGTTAAGTGGCCCAGTCGCCACTTTTGCCGAAAATATATTTTCCGTCGTCATTTACGGCTGAAATTACGCGGTCTGATTGTCATTTTCGGCTGATTTTACATGATGCGATCGCCTTTTGCGGCCGTTACTACGCGTTTTGGCCAGTCGCAATCGTTAGCGATCGTCGGGAAATTGGCGGGAAATACTCACTCGAACTTTCGAGTATTTTTCAAAACTTCGAGTCGAGTTCGAGTATTAAAATACTCGGCCGAAAACTGATATTTTCGAGTACTCGCACACCCCTAAAAAAAAACATACTTAGGAACACATGTCAGTTAGTAAGCAAAGTAGAAACTTAATAACATGGTTGAATGTAAACAAAGCAGACAGACGTTTTTAAATCCCCATGCTTTTCTTATAGGGGATTTTTTTACGTTTGTTGGTAACTTTTTGGAAACACAGCTATTTTTCACGAGTCCCTGGGATCAAGACCTTTAATTTGAGCCGTCTCCCATCATCCTGCAATTTGTCAAACTCTCACAATTTGACATTAAAAAATTTTGCTTACAGAATTATATATAAAGATTATTATAATAGCGGCCAAATAAATTGACAGTTGAGGGTGTGGTTTACCAGGCTATCAACCGAGATCAGCCAATAGTAGACGTGCTGCATTGTCAAAACTCCACACTAGCTGAACAGAATAACGTTTGATTTTTCTATGGAAAAATGGCAACAGTGACAGCGTACAGCCATGCTATTTTTTGGCTGCAGCCCAAACGTCAATTTATTTGGCTACTATTGTAGTACAATTATGCTACCATACAATTTGTTTGTAATTATTTTTAAAGATTATGCATTATTACTTATAGTCTATTTATAGTGTATTCATCATCCTGCTTTAGGATTGACTCTAGTGACACCTTTTGGGGCTAGTGGAAACTATGAAGCTGTAGCGTTTGGGACAGCTTTGACCAAACATAACCATAGCAACCAAACACATGTGTCTTCAGTGCCAGATTGCTTTTTGTTGTGTATTTTGATTTGATTTGAATCACTTTTAATATAAGTGTAACTTTAAAATATGTTATTAGACGATGTATTTAAATCTCAAAACTAGACATCAATTGTTACATTTTGATATAATAATAATAATACTCATATAGGACCAAAATGGAAACTGGCCAGAGGTCCTAATGTATTGCAGAATCTTTAAGTGCCATGCTATAAAACTTACAACACAAATTTGTAGTGTACTTATAAAAGACCTTGGAATGTTTAAGTGAATTACTGTTCCTTCCAGCAATAGCTAACTCAAATATTACAAAATCTATACAGACGCTAAACAGAATTATACTAAGCACGTTTGGTAACAATTTTAAATAGACTTTAGCCTCATTTATGATACAGGAAATATTTGGACAAATAGGCTTCTTTAATTCTGTTGATCACCCAACCATCCCCTTCTTTAATTCTGTTGATCACCCAACCATCCCCTTCTTTAATTCTGTTGATCACCCAACCATCCCCTTCTTTAATTCTGTTGATCACTCAACCATCCCCTTCTTTAATTCTGTTGATCACTCAACCATCCCCTTCTTTAATTCTGTTGATCACCCAACCATCCCCTTCTTTAGCATTTAAACTGCAGTCAATTGACATATTTTCAAGAGAATACTAATTAGATATGAAGATAAAACCAATACAACTACAAATAAACAGTATCAGGAAAAAATTACACATACTCTCTCCCTTTTAGCGCAATTTACTCAATAAATGACTTTATACTGTATTTATATTAAATAATAAGGAATTTCTGCAAGTGTACTCGATAATATGTTTCTACCGTTAAGTGTGAATTTCTCCTACAACGCACAAACCCTGAGAAAAGCATGACACAATTGTTGGTGCTTGTCTATTAATATAATGATGTTTAACATAATTTATATACACCATAATGTTGTACCCAAACATAATATATTATTTGGAGATGTGATTTGATTGGAAAGGAGGGAGGGAGGGAGGAATCACGCTTTTGCTTTGGGGGCGCCTGGACCTTAGGACTTACAAATAAAACCACGTTATACAATTAATTATAGTATTGTACTGATTATCAGGAGTTGACTATTTTGGAAATTTAACAAGACTTTATAGAGAGAAAATCACACCTCCCACTCCGTCGTAACCGAATGTTCACGAGTTTTAACGATGACACCCGAACGAAGAACTCTCAATATTATTTACTTATGTTTTGACTACGTTTGTTTAAGTTTTAAAATGTAATCTACCAACACAGTTTAAGTCACGCTATTTTTAAAAGGGAAACTACAGCTAGACTATCATTCCGTCCAAATTCGGTGCCTTTTATGTCGCTTACAAGAGGAAACCCTTGTAAATTTATATTACTAAAATCAACTATACGTAAATTTAAATGAATAAAATAATAAAAAAATTAATAAATAACATATTATTTAGCTTAAAACAAAATTATGATTAGTTAACAATTTGTTATCCTCAAAAGGATAATCATAATGTGCAGTCTCCAACTGGGAACCCCCATCGTATCAAACTGACATCATAACCATTGGCCCATTTCGCCATGGCTGCTGATGTTAATTTTATTACAACTGAAGCAATAGCACTGACTCTAAACCAACAGCTGTTTTATTTCGTCCCTAGACAAGAGTGGGGGTGCAATTTCCTGTCTGTAGAGCCTTATGGAAATTTATACTTGGCAACGTATTCAACTCATTATTGATTTTGAAGAAATTATATCCATAGCAACGTAAAACATTGTGATTTAAGCAAACCCGTAATCACTTGGAACTATTGAAAGTCTTTATAACAAACTATTGAACAAGAAGTTCCGTACATAGAGCAACAAGTTTATTTTGAAGAAGAGTCAATCAATAATTAAAGTAATTCGACTAAAAAAAAGTTCCTGTAACTTCGTGCACTGAATTCAGCTGTCCCATTTGCGGAATTGCTGTGAATATCCTTTTTTTCTGCATTTCTGCTTGTCATTGAAGATGAGTTGGCTTTTTGAAAAAGTTGTGTAAGTTACTTCTTCAACATAAAAGAAACTATTTAAATTTACATAATATTGATAACATTGACATTTTATTTTATTTTAGCAGTTGATAGGTGATTTTAAAACATACCTTTGAAATAGTATAGTGTATTTCTAAACTCGCTTCGCTCACTGAGGACTCCGCCCCCAGACCCCCCTGGGGTCGCTCCATTTTTATCATGATTTGCTTGCTGAGGGCTCCGCCCCCAGACCCCCCTGGGGTCGCTCCATTTGTTATCATAATTCGCTCGCTGAGGGCTCCGCCCCAGACCCCCCCTGGGGTCGCTCCATTTGTTATCATAATTCAATGTCCCACCATTTTATATAGATCTGAGATTGATCCACTCTAGATTTGATCTTTATTCAATGGTCCTAGCATTTGTTTATACTCTACTATGTGAAAGTTACATTGACAGTTTGAGTTTACTGGATATTTTGCTTATGATTCTTTTGTTTTGGTTTAAAACTCCAAAAGCATAAAGTTAAAATTTCCAATTTCCAAGGTAAAAATTAGAGGTTGGATTTAGGTTGGTAAATACACTATAAACTTGAAATAAAATGTACTTATCAACATTAAAAATCGTAAATTGTAACAATTGATAATTTTTCTGAAGTTTCGAGGTACAAGCTATCTTCATGCCAAATCCACGTTTCTATCTCATCTAGAAGTGGTCTAGAATTTGTATTAGTGAGCGAGTTACATATCGGGCTGTATAGTTATTTAGATAAAACTGTAATAATTGTTTATTAATGAGAAATGATTTGACTTTATGAAATTATCAAATGACTAATAGCAAATTGTTTCCCTACATTTTTAAAAATCTCTGTATTTTGTTGTAGGAAATATATTTGTGAAATACAGTAGAACTCCAATTATCCGAATTAATTGGGGATCGGGCCAATTCAGATATGCAGAAATTCGGATAATCAGGTATACCTCGGGAATCAAGCAAAAAACATCACCATACATAAAAAATCAGAATTTTATCGACAAAGTTATTATAAATGTAGTGAACAGAAAGTGAGCGAACTGTATCAAGAATATACGTCATAAAAATTAAATTACAGGAGTTAAATTGAATACAGTATATACAGTTGCTCTTTTCAATAGGCCTACATACTGTATGTATTTCACTGTTCAATGTTGGTTATTTCACTTGAACATCTCGAGCAAAGTGAGTTTATCACTTAGCGAAAGGACAACACGTTTACGTTTTGTACTCATTTCGAAAGATAATCTAGGTGAAAGAACAGTAGCGACTGATGATGAGCAGGGCGGGAAGGGGGTATGACTCATTGTTCCCTGCGAAAATATCGTCCGGAAGGTAACAGCGCAGGCTTTTATTTTAGCGCTCACGGCGCATTATCGCTACACGCGCTCCCGCTGTTATTTTCTTGATTTTTATATTTCTATTATTTCACTCAAAATCGATTCGGATAATTGGATATTCGGATAATTGGGGTTCGGATAATTGGATTTCTACTGTAATCATTTAGAATACAACAAATTTTACAGTTTGTTCTTTGCTTTACTGAATTCTTCTAGGATACAATCCTTTGAAATTATGCCCTTATAAGGTGAACAAATTATTTTACTGATATTAACTTATCATTTTAGACTTAGTAGTTTAAGATATTTTATGACAATACCACGCTTGTTAAACTTATAACGGCAATAACGTAATTTGTTCCTCCTTCAAATTCGCCTTAAAATAAGCCCTACTTGTGTCAGCGTCTTATACAGTGATTAACGTTTAATTGCAAATCTTTGTTGCAGTGACCATAAGGTTATCGGTCTTGTCGGTGTGATAGGCATCATCGCAGTTGCAGTGGGGACGTACATCTGGTACACACGCCCCCCTCAACCCCCTCCTGATACGTCAGAAGAAGGGCCATCTAGCCCCATCCCTGGGCGCCATCACGGCCCCATTCATCATCCTGAAAATCCGAGTCCTCCTCCTTTTTAAAATATTCTATATTTCTGGCATAGTTACACTGTTAAATTTAGAATTTACTGTTTATTAAACATATAAAAATATTAATAAAACTTATAAAAACATTACATTTCACTTTCCATTAAGTGGGTTTGGTTCAAATTATATTTCCATCAGTTAAGAGTTTAATCCAAAGATTTTAAGATAATATAAAGTAGTTCAAACTATAAACTTTAAATTTACTTATCATCATAAATAACAAGGTAAATGAAGGTAAAACAGATGTATTTTAAAGTAACTTAGAAACTATAAATTTTCAATTGTTAAAAATAAAATTTAAGTCAGAACTTGTGTATATAAATATCACAGAAAATGTTATATTTGTATACTTTAAGAAGCAAATGAGAAGGAATCAGTTTTGTGTTGCTTGGAATTCACTGTGTAACACGTACGCTGCGGCTGCCCCCAAGCGGGTCGTTTGCAAAATGCGGCCCAACAATCGCTAGTCGGTGTCACACTTCTAAATCTTGGCTAACCAATGGCTGTAGCGCTCGAAGGCGCTGTGCTACATTACAATATAGCTGAACGTAGTTCTAACAAGCGCCAACAGATAGCAGCACATGATAGGTCGATGTAGAGAGTCAGTACTGCCATTTCGAGGGATTTTATTAGGAAAACAAGCAGTTTTCCCAGTCCCGTAATTGCGGGAAATGAGGGAAATTTTAGTGCCAACCTTCACCACAAATGTCACATGGTTATATCTAAACTGCGAACAGCGTATAGTCCGTTCTCGTCAAGTGCTGAGCTCACACTGAAGCTATGTTTGGCAGGAGAGCATGCTACTATTATTACAGTAGGCCGCATGGCGGGCTAGCGGCGAGGTACCATATTTATACATCTTTTGAAAGTTTATGTTTACTACCTAAAAAAATAGAACTCCCTAAGATTAACATTGGAACTTTGAGGGCTTGTGGGGCAAAGTCCTGAACTTGGATGTTTTTCAAACACCCCAAAAGGCCCATCTAGAGGGTAAGACCTTTCGATTGATACCAAATTTGTATATAAAATTATAGTGTTAGGGGTCTAAAATCGCCGAACAGAAATCAAGAAATTCTTTAAATAATACAGATTCAAATAGACCGACATGTATTGAGGAAAATTATTCCTCCTTTTCCTCATGAGATCAAAAGAGATAAAGTATTGTTGATTGAACCCTGCATATAGAAATAATTATTCATTAACTTATTTTTCTGTAATAATAAATAGAGGTCCTAATGTGTTTTAATATACAATATTTTTTTTATTTTGTTTTATGCTACATTTTTTAAATTTGTTGTTGTAGGTTATTAATAAATCCTAGCATTCATTTATTATTACTTTGCTATCTTATCTTTATATATAATTCTGTAAGCGAAATTTTTAAGACAAAATTGTGGGAGTTTGGCAAATTGCAGGATGATGGAAGACGGCTCAAATTAAAGATCTTGATCCCAGGGACTCGTGCAAAATAGCTGTGTTTCTAAAAAGTTACCAACAAACGAGAAATAACGTAAAAATCCCCTATAAGAAAAGCATGGGGGTTTAAAAACGTCTGCTTTGTTTACATTAAAACATGTGATTAAGTATCTACTGTGTTTACAAACACGTGTTCCTACAAATCAGATATTCATATTATTGGAGCAAGGTTAGGGGCTATGGCTCCTTCAAGCCTATAGTATAATATTAATTCGATAAGGAATTTTGTTTTCAGCCCACTATGTCGTTATTTCTCACCCGATTTGGACAACCGATGTGTCATTTTAAAGTTGTTACACTGCTGATTTACAGAAAAATGTAAAACTAAATAATTTAGTTTTAAAATATTTAAACTTTTTTAACGCATGCAATTTATACCAATTTGAAGCTGAAACATACCGATAATCCCTAAAATTGTCAGATTTATCATTTTATCCTATTAAATTTGTAAAATTATACAACATTTAAATGACTACAAACTGTTTTGGTGAGATTTATATTCTGTTGTGTTTACAACAAACAGTTGATTATGATCTCAGTTCGGTGATTTTCATTAGACAACTGATCAATTCATCAAGATTTTGATTTATTTTTGTGTATAGTAAACATCAAATGTAACCTTTAAAAACTAACTTATTTTGTAAGTGTTTGTTTTTAGTTTTGTTATGTTACTTTTTTGCCTGTATTGTACCACATATAAAAGTGCATTTTCATAATTTGTGATTTTTCAGTCAAACATTTCACTGTTGGTGATTGAACTACAGGGTACCGTCAGATCACTCAAACTTAGGGCCGCTTTATCTAACTCAAGTTTAAACTAAACCTGAGATTATTTTGAACTTGAGATTAAGGCACAATTTGTTTTCTCCAACATTTTATCCAGCCTGTTTAGTTTAATCCACAAAATATCACGTAAGAAACAATTTTAATATGGTTTTGTTTGTTTGTTTACCCTTTAGTTACACTGAAAACAAATGTTTGGATTTAAGGTTATGTTAGCATAGAGTAAAATCTATAAACAGTGTTCTCTCTATAGGTTTGACATAAACCGTGTTTAAAGTACCCACAACACATTGGGAAAGCAGATTTTCTCATAAACTTGAGTTTAAACCCGAATTTAAGTTAAACTTTACTTGGGAAAAGCGGCTCTTAATGTTGTATCCATTGAATATTGGCTTAAAGATGATTTGGAGGATATCTTGAAAATCTAAAAAAGTATTTTCTTATTGAAATACTTCAGGTATGTAAATAAAACGAGTTCGCACGCAGCACGCTGACGTGAGGGAAGTGAATTTCCACATACAAAACCTTTAAAACTCAAAACCAGAGTAAAAAAATATTCCAATTTTTTTGAAACTGAAAACATTGATTTGTTTGGCTGTTCTGATGCTCCTGGTTTCATTTACCTCGCAATGCTAGGAATACATTATTATGCATTATAAGGTTAGGAGAAGGTCCAGACAGGCTTGAAAGTAGGTGCGAAGTTGCTGGAGATGATACAAATAACCGACACATGAATAACATGCTTTTCTAATGTAAAAACCCCATAAGACAACGTACTGTGTTTAGCCGATATACATTTTCTTTAATAACTCGGTAAATATATATGATAGAATGACGAGAGAGGGCTTAAAACTTTTGCTTCACTAATTTCCATCTTAATAAATGCATTAATTTTACGTCCGGGCCTTTTCTGACCCTTTTTGGACCCAAAAACTCAAAATTTGAAAGAATAATCCTCAAAAAAGGGGTTTAGAGTTTTCCGATTGTTTTTCCCAACGAAATTGTCCAAATGATTATAGAAAGGAACATCCCTACCAAATTTGAAGTAAATCAAACAAAAAATGTGGCCACTAGAGTGCATACACATATATCTATATAATTTTGAACGACCCCCCAAAACGTGTTCAGGGGGTCACGTTAGGAACTTCTATGGTGGTCCCGGGCTTAAGTTTCACCGTGCGGGTCATGCTAATAGATCACTTTCCACAGGAAATTCACTAAGAAGTGTATATATATATATATATATATATATATATATATATACATATATATATCATGCCAAATATTGAAATTTATCAGATTATAAAGTATAATTTTTTACATGGTTCATACATACACAAAGGGTTATAAACTTAATCGCCAAACATTAGTTTTAAAAGTTAAAATGTGTTCCAACAAAACAATGGTTAATTGTGTAGCATTCAGTACCCTCTTTCCCAATTTACAGCTAAGAAATAGTAAGTAGTCATACCAGAACATTGTTTGACAATGAGATTATCAACACTCTTCATCCAGTAGAATCTCAGCTGGCTCTCCCACTCAAACTCAGAGGCATCCATAACACTGAAATTCGACATGTCCATGTTAAACTTAACAGCAATAATACCCCCCGTCGCAGCAAACCTGCGTACTCAGCGAATTTCCAATGCATTGATATGTTTCTCACTAGTACATAAAGCCACTCACCAAGTTTGACAAAAAAACATTCATAAATAAGTGATTTATTACATTTTATTTATTCCCCATAAGAATAACATTAGGGCTTAGTACGCAGGTTTGTGGCAACGAGGAAGATAAGAAATGAGTTTTTATGCAATTATCAATGTAACTGAACCAGGTGAAGCTACTTACCATGTTTTATTAATTTATGTTCATAATTAAGGGAGATAGAAAACTTTACTTATTCTCCATAAGAATAACATTAGGGCTGAGTATGCAGGTTAGCTGCTACGGGGACAATCAACAAAACATTTATTTTTTGTGCAATTATCAATATACCAGTACAACATGAAGCCACATACCAAATTTCATCAATATACATTCATAAATAATCAAGATATCAAATTTTATTTATTCCCCATAAGGATAACATTGAACAACGTACTGTGTTTAGCACTTTGAATATCTCTGCAACGGTTTGACGTAGAATCACAATTTAAACACCAAAATGATTGTTTTGTGGAGCTGAAGTGATTGGTAAAAGAAAATGTGAAGTTTAAAGTAAAATTAACTGAGGAAAAGCCAAAAACCTTTTTCCCATAAGATTAACATGGGAGATTTTATGAGCATGTTTTTTAGATTTTTTCCGCAACCACTTAACCTAGGTTAATAATTCAAAATACCATATTATTTGTTTTTTTAAGCTCTATAACATGGTCTAAACCTAAATTAAGTGTTTTAAAAATTTTAGGGTAAAAAATGCAAAAAACTGATTTTTGGAAAATTTAAAACCCCCATAAACCCCCCTTCCCATAGTCCGATTTTTCTGGTTTTCGAACTTAAAGTCATAAATGTCAGTTTACACATTTGAGCCAAATTTCATCGAAATCGGACGTTTTTTACTCAAGTTATCGCATTCACGGACACATATATAGATATATATATATATAGATATATATATAGATATATATATATACATATATATAAATTTGAACGAATAGTGTTTTGGACATCTGGGGACCTCAAAACAAAAAGTTATCATGGTCTCGGGCTTAAGTCTTACCATGAGACCTACAGTAATAGCTTCTTCCCTATAGGGGAAATTCGCTAAAAAGGAATATATAAATAAAGAAATATAAATATATATTTCTATATAATAATTAAATCATTTTACTGTGAAAAAGCTACCAATTGCAGTTTAGTATTATCGATAAACACTTTAGTTATACAATTATCTTTATATGGTATACTCATACTATTGTTGTTATTATTATTAAAGCGAAATATTTATGTACCTATCGAACTATCTTTTATCAACCATAACCACATGAAATATGTTTATGTGAGAAATGAAATCCAAACAAATGTTTCCAAAATATTAAATTATGATAAGAAATTTATTTTCAGCTTTGGGTGTAACCTTAAAGATAACAGATTTTTTTACCTTAAACACAACAAATTAGCAATATGATTTTATTCAATTGAAATTTTTTCAACTGACAACTGGAGATTTTGAAGATTATTTTATAGGCAAGAATATAAACATGTAAACCTAAACACAGGAGCCTAAACACCTTTACAAAGTTTGTATCACTAGATCCTTGTCTGTGGTGTCTAGACCTTTCGCGCAACGATCGAATGCGACCTCTGATTATTCTTTCCTTGATTTTTACAGAACATGCTAAAGAGTAAAACGTGATGTATCTATATAAATTCGACAGTCTGTTTTTTAACGTGTATTTCAATAATTGGTACCTTTGGCATCTAACAGATAGTTAAGTTTAAATATTTTCATTTACCAAATCTACTAGTTGAGAGGAAGACAGAAGCCGAATATTTGCCGTTTGGCACTAATTTGGGACACTAAATTACCTCAATTACTTCAATTCCAAATATTATGCCACTCGAAAATTACTCACTGACTTGACAAAATTCTTAATAACTCAATATAATTTATGTGGAGTTAAAATTTGAATTGTTCGTTCCTCTTTGGTTCAAGGTGCTCACTAAGAGACGATTGTATGCCAAACTCCCTAAGGGCTCCGCGTTATCATTGTTCAAGTTTCAAATTTTAATAATGGTAATTTGATTTGACCAGGTTATAATATAAACAGATGTTCATTATTCGAAAAAAGTTCAAAACATTAAGTACAGAATGCAGCAAACTGAACTGTTGTAGTCCGTAGGTATACTTCTTTAGCTAGTATGTGTTTAATCGCTAAAGGTGTATAGAAGTATTATGGAATTAAATATATAAGAAACTAGCTGTTCCCGCAGGCTTCACCCCGCAAATAATTTAAAAAACTATGACAGTTGTGTGTGCTGCATTCTGTGGTTAGCTCGTGGAACTACTACGAAACAAGATCAGCTGTTTATATTTTCATTAGCACAAACAAATACCCCCGTAGCAGCAAACCTGCATACTCAGCGAATTTCCAATGCATATAATATTATCTTAATATCACATAAAGCCACATAAGAAGTTTCATCAATATGCATTCATAAATAAACGATTTATGACATTTTAATTATTCTCCATAAGAATAACATGGCGGCTGAGTATGCAGGTTTGCTGAAATAAGGAACACTAAAAATGGGTTTTTATACACATATCAATATAACTAAACTAGGTAAAGCCACATATTAAGTTCTATTAATTTATCTTCATAATTAAAGGAGATAACACGTTACTTATTCTCCATAAGAATAACATGGGGCTGAGTATGCAGGTTTGCTGCTACGGGAACTGTCGGCCAAAAAATGGGTTTTTGTGCAAATAATAATAGACAACAATGAAATGAAGCAATATACCAAGTTTCGTCAGGATAAGTTGATAAATAAGCGAGATATACAATTTTTCTTATCCTCCATAAGAATAGCATTGGACAACGTACTGTGATTAGCACTTTCAATATCTCAGTAACCAATTAACGTAGAGCAATGGTTAAAACACCAAATTGTGCGTATTTTTAAGTTAATTCCAATGGAAAAAAATAAAATTTCACTTTTTCAAAAATTATGTCCAAAAAACTCCAAAACCAATTTTTGGGGTACAAAACCCCCCCAAAATACCCCTTCGGATAGGTCGATCTGTCTGGTTTTCGAACTTAAAGTCATAAATGCTGCTTTACACGTTTGTACCAAATTTCATCAAAACCGGACATTTTTACGAGAGTTATCGCACCCACGGACACACACATATATATATATATATATATATATATATATATCGATATATATATAGTTATATATATATATACAGTTTCAAACGAATGGTGTTTTTGGGGTCTGGGGACCTCAAAACGAAAAGTTATCATGGTCCCGGGCCTAGGTCTTACCATGCCGACTACGGTAATAGCTTCTTCCCTATAGGGGAAATTCGCTAAAATGAATGTCCATATGAAATACATGGGAACTTTGTCTAAATCTCTGGCGGAGCCGTAAGGTCAGATCAGGATGAAAACCATTTAGTTTTCCTATTTTATGCCTAAAGAATCAGTATACAAAATGTCAACTCTCTACCTACATGGGAAGGTGGAGAATTAGTGATGTCCTTAGGTGAGTGAGTCAGTCAGTCAGTCAGTGAGTCAGCCAGGGCTTTGCCTTTTATAGATATAGATATTTGAACGAATCCAGTTTTGGCATCTGGGGGCCTCAAAACGAAAATGTATCATGGTCTCGGGCTTAAGTATTACCATGCCACGGTAATAGCTACTTCCCTATAGGGGATATTCGCTAAAATCGAAAAATTATATGAAAAAGTTTTAAATTACAAATAAAGCTTTAAGATGATTTCTTTGTCATTCATCAAACAACAAAACACTGTGAAAGCTGACAAGAGTTAAATAAGCTAAATTTTACGAATTTTTGCAATTAAATACACTGACTGTACCACCAACTGAGAATTTCATCCTATCAGGTGTGGCACGATTAACTATGAAACTGATTAATTCAACTATAAAACTATTCATACAGCATAAAACTTCACCTTTACAATATACTTCTGTATTTCGAGTTTTTAAATCTAATTTTTTAAATCCAGGAGAATAATATGAAAGTAGAAAACCCGCAGAACTTTATATTTGGGAGGATCACAGACAAAATACGACCCCAATATATCTTCCTTAGCTGGACAAAACCCCGCAGCCTACCACCAATGGTTTTAACTCGAAGCGATATATCATAATTTTGTATGATTTATTTTAGTTCCAATTTTAAAGTTAACTTTCAGTTAATGTTTACTGAATTATCAAATATATTAAAACACACTAAAGATACAGCTATAGCCTAATGACCATGATCTACCGGGATCTATTTACAAAGTTACGGCTTAATGTGGATGAACTGCAAATATCAAGAACGACCCACTTGCAGTGCTACGGTCTAACATATATATTTATGAACGTCTTTATTTTTTCATAAGAAATAAGAACTTTTCCAGTTTCGAAATTCTGGTCATTATGGCTCAGCCATAACTCTCATATACTCTCAAAAACACAATAATACAACTTAAAAAACGCTCATATTACAGCATTATAAATTTCTTCAATGCTCTCCCCACAGAAATATAAACAGGGGCAGACAGTAAACGAATCAGAGCCAGACTTAGATCTTTTCTAATAGCAAAGGAGTTTTATACAGAAAATAAATATGTTTAGTCAGAAGTTCAGTTTGTTATCTTAGGTTATTTATTTCTTCTTCATAATGTATAACACCTGACAACTGTGCATGCTCTCACAGTTGATGACAATAAACGTTCTGGATTCTTGATTCTGATGGATACTGGCGAATCAAGACGGAGCCATTCATACACTAACTTGTAGCCGTTGTTAGGCCATCAATCATTAGTAGGATGGCCTACCGATTCATCACCTACCAATGATAAAGACAGAGCCCCACAGCTATGGCCTACAAATGGATACTGGCGACTTGTATCATAATGTGTATGAATTACCAAGGCTCAAGACGGAGCCATCTACACTATTGCGGCCTTATGTGGATGAATTGTTGAGAATAAAGACGGATCATTTGTACAGCTACATAAATGCATAGACATATCAACCATCAAACATTTTGTGTATATATTTAATAGAACGATGTATATATATATTTTTAAACAAATGTCTATTCAAGCTCTTTGAGTCTATTCCATTTTGAATTCGTTTTTAAAAGATTTTCTTGATTGCTATTTTAAAAAAATAATGAAAAAATAATGATTTCTGTGAAACAATATGCGTAATGTTACTGATCCACAGCGAAATAAATATTTGCATAGACACTTTTTTACTCTCTTTACTTTTGAATTTAAGATCTTAATTGTTTTTCAGGCCATTACTCTGAATTATGTAGAAAGCAAGTTAGTGATAAAAATTTTTGTTTCATTAGAAAATATAAAATTAACTGGGTTAAAACCGCACTCACCTTAAAGTAATGTACTTAACATAAGTTAGTAAAACCTTTACTTACGGTTGTATATGATATAATAATACTACCCAGTCAGCATACAATACTTGGCGGAATGTACTGTAATGCATATCCTTAGTACAAACATAAATATTAAATAGTAGCTTCTGAAAATTAATTAGTGCAGAATTATTTAAGAAGGAACACAGCAAAACAAATATGAGACTTGTGGGCTGGGATATGCAAACAATTACGAACCTAAGTCAAGGCTGTAAGATAATACAGTTGCCATGGCAACAACATTGGAAGGGCTCCTACGTCTGAATTATATTTACTAGCATCGTCACACTGTTTTGTTTCCGTTTTGAAAAAAATAGTTCTGACTCAGATGTAATTTATATTTCCAGTTTTACAACTCTGGTGAGAGCAATGGATACTTGACTGCTTAGTTAGCTCGAAATGTCTGAATCAATTTCTCTAATACTTTGCACATAACTTAAAGTTGATTCAATAACATGTATATGAAATCTGCTTGGTTTTTAGCAAATTTTTCCTATAGGGAAGAAGCTATTACCGTAGTCGGCATGGTAAGACCTAGGCCCGGGACCATGATAACTTTTCGTTTTGAGGTCCCCAGACTCCAAAAACACCATTCGTTCAAAACTGTATATATATATATATATATATATATATATATATATATATATATATATATATATATATATATATATATATATGTCCGTGGGTTCGATAACTCTCGTAAAAAAGATCCGATTTTGATGAAATTTGGTCAAACTTGTAAAGCAGCATTTATGACTTTAAATTCGAAAACCAGACAGATCGAGCTATCCGAAAGGGTATTTTGGGGGGGTTTTGTACCCCAAAAATGGGGTTAATGAGTTTTTTACATATAATTTTTGAAAAGTAAAATTTGATTATTTTCCATTGGAGTCAGCTTAAAAAGACGGAATATTCGGTGTTTTAATCATTGCTCTAAGTCAATTGGTTACTAAGATATTGAAAGTGCTAAACACAGTACTTTGTCCAATGTGATTCTTATGGAGGATAAGAAAAATTGTATATATCGCTTATTTATCAACTTATCCTGACGAAACTTGGTATATTGCTTCATTTCATTGTGGTCTATTGATATTTGCACAAAAGCCCATTTTTTGGCCGATAGTTCCCATAGCAGCAAACCTGCATACCCAGGCCCATGTTATTCTTATGGAGAATAAGTAACGTGTTATCTCCTTTAATTATGAACATAAATTAATAGAACTTGGTATGTGGCTTTACCTAGTTGAGTTATATTGATATTTGTAAAAACCCATTTTTATTGTTCCTTATGTCAGCAAACCTGCATACTCAGCCGCCATGTTATTCTTATGGAGAATAATTAAAATGTCATAAATCGTTTATTTATGAATGTATATTGATGAAACTTGGTATGTAGCTTTATGTGGTATTAAGATAAATTAATATGAATTTGAAATTCGCTGAGTATGCAGGTTTGCTGCTACGGGGGTATTTGTTTCTGCACGATACATGAGTAGGAACTGTAATTTTATTTTTAAAACGAATATTATTAGAATGGTAGAAGTATTTGTGAATATTAGAACATTCATATCTGTATTAATTGTTTTTATATAATATAATAAAACACATGGGTTTTCTCCAAACCACAGTTCACTAAACCCGCAATTTGTATTTTTAAGACCCAATTATATGTCCCAACGATTCCTTTATCTCTAAACTAGCTGATGTACCGTTCTCCACACGGTTATCTAGCAGGCATAGAGCCAGATGTTTTAAAATTTGATTTGCATTATAATCAGCTGACTAAGTAAAATATAACTCCATAAGACTATCATTGGAACTTTGAAAGCTTAAGGAGCGAAGCTTTTAGTGTTTTCCTAAAAAGCGCATCTAGAGCGAACGAGCGTTTCATTAATACCAAACATGTAGACAAAGTAATAGTTTTAGGGGTTGAAAATCTCCGAACAAAATTCAAGAAATTCTTTTAATAGTACAGATTCATTGTGGTTTCTAACGGTTTCCTTTGTTTTTTTTTGTTTTGTTTTTTTATGGGCGTGAGGTTATGTATTTATATGGCTTGACTCATACAAGGTACCAGGTTCAGCTGATAATAGCTAGTAACAAATTAATTTTATGAATTACCTAATTCGTGATGTTCATTGAGATCAGATAAAAACCATTTTTAGCTATATTTTCGTACTTTTTAGAGGATATCCCTGATTTTACATATGTCACAGGCAATTCCACTACAATGGCCACATAGGAGGATCTATTTGACTAAACTGGGGAATTGGTGTTGTGCGTAGAGGATTTGTTAGAGATTTTAATTCACTCGAAGATGGTAAAAAGCACAAACTTTCAATTGTATATGTTTTTATTGTATTGAATGTGTTTCCAATGGTAGTACAGGCCTGGACAGCCATCCCATTGTCACCCCTCTCTCAAAATATATTCAAGGACTGTATAGTGCTGAAGTAAATATTACATCCAGAGTATCATTACTGGTATCCCAAGCAGCATGAGCTTTAGTGTTAAGTTATGCGGCAGCATGCGCCTCGTCATCTGTTACCGTCGATTGTTACAGTCCGCTTGGTTCGTCGACTGAACCGCAAACACAACAATGCAATGCTAACACCCGGTACATCGGATGTAATGGTTCATTTGACTATCTTTGTGTTAGCAATTCAATGGACTCAATCGTGATATTAAAATTTGTATTGCTTTTTATAAGTAATTTTATATGTCTTTTAATTTTAATTAAATTTAATGTCGTTAATTTACGTACTTTTTAATCTCCTTTAAATTCGATTACATGTATTTAAATGTTGTTTTAAAAGTAGTTTAATGATTGTATATGTTTTTTAAAAGTACTTTTAAATATCTTTAACCTATAATTAATTTATTACAATGGCAAAACATACAAGAGTTTAATGTTTTTTATTCCATTAAATGACCTTTTACATTAACTATAAATCTTTAATTTCTTTAACTTACAGGTTATACAAAATCACGTTTTCCTAAAATTTAGTAAGGAATTGCTAACGTTTTCCCGTCTGACTGAGCTAAACGCTATACGAATTAAATATACATGTTATTTGCAAATTGCCAATGTTATTGCCTGTGTCGTGGTTACTGACCTTAAATAGTGCATACCAGAGGGATAAGAAGAGGATTACGTGTCCAAACGCAGAGTACCATGTCACAGCCCGATAGATCCAGGCCACCACATTTGACGGATTCTTCCTCGCATGTCACAAACAGTTCATATTATTTCCTCAATCCAATACTACCTTTATACAAGTATTTTCACCTTTTCCGAATCGCTTGAGGGGTTTTCCTTACATGTACAGATGAAACCAACCTCTCAGTCTGAAATAATGTTTGCAATCACTAATTTAAATACTATTTTACTTATAATATTTGAAAACAAGTCCAAAATATATTATTTATATAAGTCCCCATCATTTTTACGTCTCCTCAACTACATACTCAGCATTACTTACACAATTTATATAATCCCAATGTGAAAATTTAATTATGTGCCATTTTTAATCCAAAGCATTTGAATTATAATATGGGAGATCTAGAACGAGGCAAAATAGTTGTTTGGGACATTATGTCTAGAGACAATTTATTGGTTTATAGTAGAAGCTACTACATTTTTTTACCTAGGAATAGGTTTTATCTATATTGCTTGAAAATTTAAAGGAACTTGAGGCAGCTTCAATTATATTTGTTTAATTCTATGAAACAAAATAACTGTTTGTTTTCTCCGAAAACAATGTGAAGATAATTACATACAAATTAATAAACAAATTAATAACAACATTTGAAAACAAATTTGATTTATTAAAAATTGATTAAAAAAACAAATTAACCCTGATGTGTTTAAGATCTAACTGTAATTTTTTTACTATCTGTATAAGAAAGTATATGAAAGGTAATCTATTTCTTTCCTATAGTGAAAAAAACATTAGAACTTGTAAACTGAAGAAAACACAGAAAAGATTTGCATGGATTTTATATGGAAGTTGATGTCAAATACATTGTAGGAAGATTTACTCGTCTCTAACTCCCATTCTTTTTATTTTCTCTCCTTATACATAGTATATGGAGAAAGTATTGTTTTTGTAAAAATTTTCGAATTTGAATTTTTAGTGGAAATATTTTTTTTGGTGCTCCCTGAACCCAAAAAAAGTGATTTTTACGTGATGTCTGTGTGTCTATCTGTCTGTATGCATGTGTACAGAGCTAGAGCCCTAACCAATGGTCCGATTTTTATGAAATTTGTATGATACTAATCCTCGATATCTTCTGGCGTTCTTTTAATTTTTTAATTTTAAAGGTAATTATCCCCCAAAAACCGCCAAAAAACATTAAAATCATAATTTCTCAAAAACGGCATTAACGATTTTAATTAAACTTTATTCGCTTGTAGAACTTTACTTTTCCAACAAAATGCACCCCCCGCATTTGTGTAAAAATTTTTGTTCAAAAATTATAGGCCTTAAAACATAAAACATTTGAATTTTACTTAAAAAACATAAATATAAAAAATATTACTATTCACCATTAAAAAGAGCTCAAAAACTAAATAATTTAGTATTTTGAATTACTATTCTACGTTTGCTGGTTGCGGAGAAAATTTAAATTTTCATTTTGAGGTTAACGCAGTACGTTATCCAATGTTATTCTTATGGGGAATACAAAAATTACTATTTCTCCCTTATTTACTGATCAATTTCGTTCAAACTTGATATGCTTGTCAAGTTAGCATTGACCAACAGAGTAAATTCGAAATATGTTGCCCCTTAACAACCTTGGGGGGGAATGGGGGCATTCCCCCTCTTAAAACCACGTGTGTAGCAATGGATTCTGTAGTGCCTCCTAAACAGGGATTTGGGTGGATGTTTTTGAAAACAACTTGTTTACCAAATTTTCTGTACGTTCGACCGTGCTTTGTATTCTATATTTAGTAAATGAAAAGTGATTTATTCATTGAATTTGGGCTATAAGGGAGAAAGTGTGAGTCAGTTTCCTGATACCGTTTATTTATTTTCTAGATAGATGCACCTTTTAGCGAATTTCTCCTATAGGGAAGAAGCTATTACCGTAGACGGCATGGTAAGACCGAGGCCCGGGACCATGATAAATTTTCGTTTTTTGAGGCCCCCAGATGCCAAAAACACCATTCGATCAAATTCATATGGATGTATATATATATATAAATATATATATATATATATAAAATATATATATAATATATAAAATATATATATATATAAATATATTAATTGTAAATGGATAACAAATACCTGAGTACCCTTTTAAATTCATTTTATTGTGCTGACACGTGTTTCGTAAAAATGGTCCGATCTTGATAATAAGCCAAATTAAGGCAGCATGTATTTTCGTGCGTTCGAGAACCAGACATATCGCTCTATTTTAAGGGGGATTTAGTCCCCTAATAATAGGTTTTTTGAACCTTTTACACATAATTTTGTTTAATCCCAAATTTCGGTTTACACTATTAAATTAAGCTTAAAAAAACAAACAATTTGGTATTTTGATCATCGCTCTACGTCAATTGGTTACCGAGACTTTGAAAGTGCTAAACACAGTATGTCGTCCAATGTTAATCGTATGGATAATAAGTAAAATTGTATTTCTCGCTTATTAATGAACATATTCGAATGAAACTTTGTATGTGGCTTCATATGGTTGGGGTTTACTGATATTTTCATGAAAAACCCTGATATTTGTAGTCCCCATAGCAGCAAACCTGCGTACTCAGCAGCTATAATGTTATTCTCATGGAGAATAAGAAACTTGTGATATCTTGCTGGTTTATAACCATGAATTGGTAAAACTTGGTATGTTACTTTATCTAGTGGCGATCCATTGGTATTTGTCCAATTGTTGTGGTCCTTGTTGCAGCAAACCTGAATACTCAGTCATAATGTTTTTCTAATGGAGAATAAATCAAAAGTCATATCTCGCTTGTTTATGAATATTCTTTGATGATAGTTGGTAAGGGGCTCATGTGGTAGAGAAGTACCATTTAAAATTCCCTGAGTATGCATGTTTGCTGTAGCGGGGGTATTATTTTCTTTAGATGCGTTGCAAACCACCTTATCGCAGTATTTTTATTATAGCAAACGTGTTATACCAAACCTACCGAACCTAACATACCAAACTTACCTTATTAGCTTGGTTTGATGGTTTGATATTTATTTATTAAACTACATGACATTTCATTAAGTGTGTTTTAGTGGATTTCCCATGTAGGGAAGAAGCTAATACCGTAGTCAGCATGGTAAGACCTAGGCCGGGACCATGATAACTTCTCGATTTGAGGTCCCCAGACCCCAAAAACACCATTCGTTCGAAACTGTATATATATATATATATATATATATATATGTGTGTGTGTGTGTGTGTGTGTGTGTGTGTGTGTGTGAGTGTGTGTGTCCGTAAGCACGATAACTCTCGTAAAAATTATCTTATTTTTATGAAATTTGGTATAAACGTGTAAAGCAACATTTATGACATCAGTTCATAAAACAGCCAGATCGCTCTATCCAAAGGGGTATTTTTTGGGGGTTTTGCACTCCAAAAATGGTTTTTTTACATATAATTTTGGTTTTTACTACTGGATTTAGTTTTAAAAAACACACAATTGGGTATTTTGATCATTCCTCTACGTCAATTGGTTACCGAGAAATTGAAAGTGCTAAACACAGTACGTTATCTAATGATATTCTTATGGAGGAAAATAAAAAATGTATATCTCGCTTATTTATGAAGGTATACTGAAGAGACTTGGTATACGGCTTCATCTGGTTGTGGTCCATTGACAATTTCTCAAAAAACAATTTTTTGTTAAAGGCTCCCGTAGCAGCAAACCTGCGTACTCAGCCCCATGTTATTCTTATGGATAATAATTAAATGCTTTGTCTCCCTTAGTTATGAACATAAATGAATAAAAACTGGTGTATGGCTTTACCAAGATGAGTTATATTGAAATTACCATAAAAACCCATTTTTTGTGTTCCTTGATGCAGCAAACCTGCGTGCTCAGCCCCAATGTTATTTTTATGGAGAATAATTAAAATTGTATATATTGCTTATTTTTTAATATATTTTTATGAAACTTGGTAGGTGGCTTTATGTAGTAGTAAGACAGTTATATCTCCATTGGAAATTCGCTGAGTATGCAAGTTTGCTGCGACGGGGGTATTTTAGTTTTTTACTTATAGTTTTTGAAAAGTTTTTTTCCATTGAATGAGCTTAAAATGACGCACAATTTGGTGTTTTGATCATTGCTCTATGTCAAATAGTTACAGAGATATTGAAATTGCTAAACACAGTACGTTTTCCAACGTAATTATTTTGGAGAATAAGAAAAATTGTGTATCTCGCTTATTTATCAGCGTTGTGGTTTATTGATATTTGCACTAAAAAACATTGTTTGGCCGATAGTTCCCGTAGCAGCAAACCTGCGTACTCAGCCCCCATGTTATTCTTATGGAGAATAAGTAACGTGTTATCACCCTTAACTATGAACATGAATTAATACAATTTTGTAAATAGCTTTACTTACATGAGTTATATTTATATTTGTATAAAACCCCATGTTATTCTTAAGGAGAATTATTAAAATGTCATGTATCGTTTATTTATGAATGTATATTGATGAAACTTGGTATGTGGTTTTATGTGGTATTAAGATACATATATATGCATTTGAAATCGCTGAGTACGCAGGTTTGCTGCTACGGGTGTATTTTTTTTTACTTTCTCTCTGAGCAAGATAAGTAGTAGTAGCAGTAGAGTACTTATTCTGAGGTGGGAGCCGCCCCGTACGTCGCATCGTTCAGATCTGTGAATCATTAGGTAGTTATGTGAGCTTAACAATCGTTAGAATCTGTTAAGTGAGCTAAGTTCGAGGGTCTAGCAGAATATGTTCTCTCATTTTCCAAAATGGTATGGCCTTGAATAAATGATTATGTAACATAATCCATGCTATATCTGGTCTAAGTACAGAGTAACACGGGAAGGTAAGCAGCTGAACTCCCACTATCTACCCATTACCTTGATCCTCTCCAACCCACTAATAATACCCCCGTCGCAGCAAACCTGCGTACTCAGCGAATTTCCAATGGATAATATATGTCTTAATACCATATAAAGCCGCATACCAAGTTTCATAAAAATATATTCATATATAAGCGATATATACAATTTTAATTATTCTCTATAAGAATAGCATTGGTGATGAGTACATAGGTTTGCTGAAACAAGGATCACAAACAATTGGTTTTTATGCAAATATAAAAATAATTTAACTAGGTGAAGCCACATACCAAGTTTAATCAATATTCAATCATAAGTAAGCGCTATATAACATTTTAATTATTCTCCATAAGAATAACATGGGAGCTGAGTAAGCAGGTTTGCTGCAACAAGGAACTAAAAAATAGGTTTTTACGCAAATATGAATATAACTCAACAAGGTGAAGCCACATACCAAGTTTTATTAATTTATGTTCATAATTAAGGGAGTCATTACATTTTACTTATTCTCCATAAGCATAACATGGGGGCTGAGTAAGCAGGTTCGCTGCTACGGGGATAATAAAAAAAAAATCAATTTTTTGTGCAAATATCAATATACCAGTACTACGAGACCCCACGTGCCAAGTTTCATCAATATACATTCATTAATAATGGAGATATCAAATTTTATTTATTCTCCATAAGGATAACATTGGACAACGTACTGTGTTTAGCACTTTGAATATTTCTGCAAAGGTTGGATGTAGAATCACAATTTAAACACCAAAATGATTGTTTTGTGGAGCTGAGTTGATTGGTAAAAGCAAATGTGAAGTTTACATAAAAATTAACTTAGGAAAAGCCAAAAATCTTTTTCTCATAAGATTAACATAGGAGATTTTATGAGCAGGTTTTTTGGGATTTTATCCGCAACCACTTAACCTAGCTTAATAATTCAAAATACCATATTATTTGTTTTTTAAGCTCTATAACATGGTCTAAACCAAAATTAATTGTTTTAAAAAATGTAGGGTAAAAAATGCAAAAAACTGATTTTTGGAAAATTTAAAACCCCCATAAACCCCTCTTCCCATGGCCCGATTTTTCTGGATTTCGAACATAAAGTCATAAATGTCACTTTACACATTTGAGCCAATCCGACACTGAATCCATTGATCCATCACAGCATGTAGAGAAATGGGAAAGTTACAATTTAACATGATGTGTTCATCTCGTTGCTAGATGAATAATCGACTGCGATAATCGTTAGTCAATAATACGATATTCGATATTTAATCGAATGACCTCCATAAGAATAACATTAGGGCTGAGTATGCAGGTTTGCTGCAACAAGGAAGACAAAATATGTGTTTTTATGCAATTATCAATATAACTCAACCAATTGAAGCTACATACTAAGTTTTATTAATGAATGTTCATAATTAAGGGAGATATAAAACTTTACTTATTCTCCATAAGAACAACATTAGGGCTTAGTATGCAGGTTTGCTGCTACTGGGATAATCAACAAAATATCAATTGTTCGTGCAAATATCAATATACCAGTACTACGTGAAGTCACATACCAAGTGGCATCAATATACATTCATAAATATTCGAGATATCAAATCTTATTTATTCTCCATAAGGCATTGGACAACGTACTGTGTTTAGCACTTTGAATATCTCTTGCAACGGTTGGACGTAGAATCACAATTTAAACACCAAAATGATTGTTTTGTAGAGCTGAATTGATTGGTAAAATAAAATGTAAAGTTTACATTAAAATGAACTGAGGAAAAGTCAAAAACCTTTTTCTCATAAGTTTAATGTGGGAGGTTTTTTGAGCAGGTTTTTTGGATTTTCTCCGCAACCACTTAACCTAGGTTAATAATTTAAAATACTAATTTTTTTTAAGCTCTATAAAATGCTCAAAGCCAAAATTGAGAGTTTTAAAAATTGTAGGGTGAAAGTGCAAAAAACTGATTTTTGGAAAATTTAAATTCCCCAAAAACTCCCCTTCCCATGGTCCGATTTTTCTGGTTTTCGAACTTAAAGTCATGAATGTCACTTTACACATTTGAGCCAAATTTCATTGAAATCTGACTTTTTACTCAAGTTATCGTGTAACGGACACACACACACATATATACATACGTTCATACATACATTCATACATACCTATATATAAATTTTAACGAATAGTGTTTTTGACATCTGGGCACCTCAAAATAAAAAGTTATTATGGTCTCGTGCTTAAGTCTTACAATGAGACCTACGGTAATAGCTTCTTCCCTATAGAGGAAATTCGCTAAAACCACAAAAATAACCGCCGAAATTACCTGAAATTTGAAAAATCTAGCGCTACCTAAGGGTGAAGGGAGCGAGATACGACAAAAAGTCATAGGAACAAAGTTGTAGAAGTTGCAAAATCCGTAGGTCGTGGAGGTGTCCGTTTTTCGATAGGTCTATTGTTCGGCCGTAAGAGCTCAAAAACTGTAATTTTAAAATAAGACTTTTTTGGGGGGTTTTAAATATTTTTTTAGGGGGGTTAAAATAAAAAATTGTCAGTTTTGGTGATTTTTCTGGGGGTTACAAGCTATAAGCTAGCTTGAAAAAGTTTAGGTTTCTAGCTCGTCTAGAAGTGGTCTAGAAGTGGCCTAGAATTCGTATACCTCAGTGAGTGAGTGAATGAGTTAGTGAGTAAGTGAGTGAGTGAGTTACACATGAGTGAGTTATATTATAGATTTATTCCATCTTATTTTACTGAACAGGCCAACCCAAAATAAATATCTAAAAAAATGATCCATTAATTTTCTGCTTTTGTGTCAGACTTTTGGGGAGAACCAAGCAAAATATAACCACTTTTAAACGATAATTAAAATAGTATCTATGGCAACATAGGAAAAAATTCATCAAAAATGAAGCTCTTCAAAGAGTTTATAGGGTAAGTTTTTATTGCTCTGTAATTATTTTAATTTGTTTAAATAGTTCTGATCAACAAGACTTAAATCTTTCCTACTTTTTATACTAAATGAATTTGTACATTTTACAGTGTTTTGATGTTAGGAAAAACTCATATGGTGACCTGGGCAGAGGCTTATGAATTTTACTCTGCATCTTATTTACTCTAGAAGAAGAATAATTTTTTTCCGGCCTCAGGGCTCCACCCCACTGGATTCTCCTATCACTTCCTACCTCCGATTTTGACATGTGACATGTAACTTGTGGTTGTTTGGACGTTATCCTCTAACGCTAGTTGCAGCTCGTGTAAACAACCAAGCAATAACAACAATTACCTAGATTTTCCCTCAGCTTTTTTGTCTATACTAATAGCATAAATCAGATACAAACATACCTGTTTCAAAGTGTATAAATCCATATCGAACTAGCTTTGCCCAAGAGCTTCGCTTATTTATCTGATTTCTACGTTTTATAGTCAAATCAAATCACAATTGATGAAATTGTCTTAATTTAAAAATGTGTTTAACTTTTCAATTCTATCCTATATATTAATACGCTAGGGGCTTTTTCTTCACAGTCATAACTCGATAACGGCTGGACGGATTTTAACGTTTGAGCTGTAAAATTCAAGGTATTTTACGAAGCTTTGCCAATACGTCTCAACATTTTAAGAAAGGGCAGCACTTAAATACAGTAAAGGCCGTAAAGGACTTAAATTTCCGGAATAGTGGCACTATCCCACGGCGGAAATCTAAAGATGTTGATTGAAAGTACGTTATCAACATTATTCATTATACTATCATCCATTTAATATGAGATGTTTTATGTGTGTTTACAACTGAAGTAAACTTTCGTTTAACTTGATCAGATTCGAGCAACAGGGTAACTAGTTTAATTTAAGACCTAAGGAGAGGTTTGACCATTAACTACAAACAATTTCCTCCACTTTATACTCACCGATAATCCTTTCATTCAAGTATACATCAGAGTTACTGAAAAGGATGAGAATGACTCCTTTTCAATCAAGCATAGGTGTCAGAGTTCTGGTTTTCTCAAAGGTTCCTTGAACGGGTTTGTTTAATATATAGATTAGATAAGTACCATATATGTTTACAGTAAGTAAGTAACAAATATTAATAACATGTTTTTCTAATTTATTATTAGTAAATTGATGGCATTTTGTTTCAGAGCTCACGGAAAGTTGCTCGCGTATGGCGCTGGAGCTGCCCTGACTATAGGGGTCGGGGCTTATATCTACAAACGCTACTTTGCCCCGACCCCTGATCCCCCGCCCGACGACTTCGATGATGACGACTTCGATGAAGACGACTTCGATGAAGATGATGTGTTTGAGGGCCCTCATTGGTTTGTGATTCCTGTACAATTTCTAGGGGCGGGGGACGGACCAGGCGTCGATTAATGTTGGTAAGTACATCACAATATCAGATTCTTTAAAGAAATCTATTTTGATTTCTATATTTGTTATGGTTGAGCAATCTCAGTAGTTTTAAAAGAAAAAAGAATAAACAGACATAATAACAAATGTTTTATTTTAACTCTTTCTACTAGATGACTTGATGGCCAGTTTTCGAACGAGGCGGTTAATGTTATCCCCCCACAATCCTACCTCTTACTTCCTCTTACTTACCTCTTACCATTGGACGAAGTGAGTTGTTTTATATTGTAAAATTTAAGAAGATCATTACACTACATTTGTAGTTTCTTGGTTTTGTCAATAAACAGTGTCGAGGGAAACTTTTCCCTCAACCTTTTGTAAAGCTGCCATCAAGTCAGAAGTTTTTTCGGACTGCTCTTACTGTTCTTATTTGTAAAGGATTGTCCCTTCAATTTTCCACGATAAGATTTTAAAATGTGTTCAATATAACCTAAATCATTTCGCATATTGATTTATTGCTCTTTTCAAACTAGAATAACTTTTATTTAAAAATTTTAATGAAAGTATATTTATAATGTTATTTGTTATTTTCTCAATTCTTAAAGATATTTATTTTTAAGTTTTAAGTATACGATGCCAAAACAGCACGAGTCTTACAATTTATATGTTCAATTATTTCAAATTAAAATATAAGTTAGTCTCCAGTGTTATTGATTCTAATATAAAATTAAGTTTCATCAATAACCCTCTTTTTACCACCATCCTATTTTTAGGACACTTTTTATTATTATTTTATCAAAGTGTTTGTTGACAGTTTTTGTATGATTTGCATTAATAAAAAATACCCAATCTCAAATTATTGTAAAAGCATAAAATCAAAATTTACATTTTAATAAAATTTTAAATCGTTTGAAAAGAACTATTTTAGATGTTCTGTGATTAGTACGTATAAAAAAGTACTAAGATTTTGATGTGACATTTACTTTATGCTAAAATTGGTTTTCAAAAAGGGTTTGTAAAATAGTAAAAATATAGAATCATTTTAAATAGATCTATTTAAAAACATGTTTTTGACATATAATATTCAAAGTTTAATTTTAGGGGTCCTATAAAATTATCAAACGTTTTTAGCGAATTTCCCCTATAGGGAAGAAGCTATTACCGTAGGTCTCATGGTAAGACTTAAGCCCGAGACCATGATAACTTTTTGTTTTGAGGTCCCCAGATGCCAAAAACACGATTCGTTCAAATTTATATATAAATTTGCGGTGTCCGCTACCGCAGTAACTTTTGAAAGAAACGCCCGATTTTGATGAAATTTGGCACAAATGTGTAGAGTAACATTTATGACTTTAAATTCGAAAACCAGATCGATCGAACAATGGGAAGGGGGTTTTATGGGGGTTTTAAATTTTCCAAAAATCAGTTTTTTAAATTTTCCCCCCTAAAATTTTAAAAAGACTTAATTTTGGTTATAGCCATTTTATAGAGCTTAAAAATACAAACAATTTGGTATTTTGAATCATTAACCTAGGTTAAGTGGTTGTAGATAAAAGTCAAAAAACGTGTTCATAAAATTTCCCGTGTTAATCTTATGGGAAAAAGGTTTTTGGATTTTCCTCAGATAATTTTACTAAAAACATCACATTTCTTTTTATCAATCAGTTTAGCTCTACAAAACAATCATTTTGGTGTTTTAATTATTGTTTTACGTCCAACCATTGCAGAGATATTCAAAGTGCTAAACACAGTACGTTGTCCAATGTTATCCTTATGGAGGATAAATAAAATATTATATCTCGATTATTTATGAATGTATATTGATGAAACTTGGTATGTGGCTTCAACTAGTTGTGGTATATTGATATTTGCACAAAAAAGGTTTTTTGTTGGTTTTCCCCGTAGCAGCAAACCTGCATACTCGGCCCCCACGTTATTCATATGGCATGGAGAATAGGTAAAGTTGTATATCTCTCTTAGTTATGAACATAAATTAATACAAATTCGTATGTAGCTTCACGTGGTTGAGTTATATTGATAATTGCAACAATACACATTTTTATCTTCCTCGTTGCAGCAAACCTGTGTACTCAGCCCTAATGTTATTCTTATGGAGAATAAATTAAATGCTATATATCACTTATTTATGAATGTATTTTTGTGAAACTTGGGCAGTGGCTATGTAGTAGTGAGATACATACATATATATATATATATATATATATATATATATATATATATATATAGATTTACCATTCCTTAGACATTGCTTCCATTTCACTTGCCAATCATAAGTATTGGCCTCCAGACTGAGTTCATGCCTCCAATTGTAGTTCTTGCCTCCGTGGAGGTCACAACTAATGGTGGTAAAACCCCTTGAAATTGTGTATAGTTCTGACAGCCATTTAGCTGTCTGTTTGAGCCATATTGGAGCAAGAATGACTGATCCGTCAAACTTTGGTACTGTTAAGCATAAATTGTTCAAATCGTGATTTGACCTCATGATGACTTTAATGTTAATTTATTGGGAAATAACATTGTCGGTCTGCAGTTTACGGCTATTTTAAATTATTTTAACCTGAAGTTTTCTATTTTGTCGCCAACCAGAATTACCCATAATTCTGAAACATTTGTTGATGATATATTGTCATTAGTTGTTTCCCTACATATTATCCTTCATAAGTAAAAAGTATTGATTTATCATATCACGAAGCACAACTGTTGGGTTTTTACTTTCTCCCCTTATTCATAGGTACTTATGAAAACATCATAATTGCCTAACCAAAGCGGTGTTATGGGATATAATGGTACGAAAATTCTTAAAATCTCACTACATTCTTGCTTAGAATTAGTTTAACATCCACACAGTTTGAGTAGGCAAAGTTCTACTTCACTTTTATTGTAGAAAGATTTTCTTCAAGTTATTTTGTCTAAGTAAGGTATACTAGGTATACGCTCCTATGTCCCGTAATAGGATGAAGCGAGAATTTGTAATACCACCATAATAGGCAGTATAGGTGCCGGATTAATTAATTAAAAATAACTTACCTAACATCACCTAAGCCCACATTACTTCGACCAGGCCTACCACATTCCAGTTTATTGTTGAATCTAGTAGGCCTATATTATGTGAAGAACCAAAATTTATTCGCCCTGAAAAAGAACTACTTACCACATCAAAATTCCTCTCAGAATAGTCATTGTGTAAACAATTTGTCTTTGAATTCTGTATTGTTAATTTGAAGTGGATATAAATAGGCTATAGGCAATAGGCATATATTTTAACAAGTCTTTAAAGCCCATTTACTTCTGGCCTACCAATGCACAACTTCAGTCAATGTCACTTTTGAGAATCAGGCAATAATTATGGGTCAAATTATTGCCCAGGAAAAAGCTAGTACAGTATCCAGTAAGACCTAGGCCAAATATGAAAGTATTCTCGTTGGTTGAAATCTAAACAAACATTATCATATTTGTAACGTGTCACAGATTAATTTACTACAAGTAACTTACTATACCTCACCTAGGCCCACACATTAATACTTCAACTGGTCAACACATCCCAGTTCGTTATTTTATTTATGAATGATTTAAGCTTATTTATACATTTATTTGAATTTGGGGTGTGAAGTACAATTAAATTTAAAAAAAGGCACAATAAACTATCAACGCTAAACAACACAGACACAAAACAAGATAGTTTCACAACAGTGGGGATCAGCAAAACGAGTCGACAGCAAATGACAGAATTATAGGAAGGAGGCAGGTAGACAACCAAAACAAGCTACGCGCGCATCCCGAAAACTTGGTCGCAGTCACCGAGTGTGAAGGGCTCCGTATGTTTCAATGCCCCGCTAGTGGGTTGAGTCGCTAAAAAGCAGGGTCGCTGCCACCACCCGGCGTCGCAGTTCCGTGGCCACCGAGTCGCTGCCACAGAGTGGGTCGCTGCGACCCACTAGTGTGAAGGGCTCCAAAGGCTAAATAAAATTTCGACGGGTTAAGTGGCCGAAGGGTGGCTGCGACCCGGTCGCAGCGACCTAGCGTGAAGGCGCTCGTAAGTCACTTTAGATCACACTACTTCGCAGATCCGATGCGCCGTACTGTAGCCGCTTAAGTCGACGACGACGCAGGGACCGGTGCGGTGCGCGATGGTGGCTCAACATAATTTTACAGGCTCAGGTTGGTGCGCCTCTCCGACGCACCTCAAGCAGAATGCGGTGTCGGTGCGCTCTTTTGTTCACGCAGAGTTTCTTTACTCACCTCGCAAACTGTACACACGACATTTTGACAAGTCATTTTTGCATGTTCTGTCCAAACTGGCAGTTAGAAATGATGTGAGAGCTTAATATTTCTGAGGTTCTCGCTGAGCAATAGATTTGTAATAATTTTAACCTTCTGCGCCTAAATTTAATGTGTTTGTGTGCATTTTTTGTATAGGGATCAGCATAAACTTAAAACTGAAAGTTATATGACATTTCTAAAACTGGTTTCGGCAATTCGTAAATAAATATTATGGGAAAATGATTACACAAAACATTTTATGTCCACCATCCATAATTGATTAATAGTTTGTATTTTAGCCCCATTTCCTGGCTTCTACTTGCTCTTGTCCTAGATGTTTGTTAAAAAATATAAAAGCCCTAGTCTAGAGGGACTGGTCCGGGAATTACATAAATTTAGTTGTAGGCCTACGGAGTTTAACACATCTGTTATGGTTATAGTAACATATGTTCTTTCTTTCTTTCTTTCTGTCTTCCTTTCTTCTTTTCGGGGGTGCGCAATAAGCCCAGTGTGGCTGATGTGCCTTGGGACTTGGGTCCGCCCCTTTTGATGATGATGATATAGTAACATCAGGTCGCTCTAAGGGTAGGCGAACTGCCCTGCCACCCAATGTGGCAGATGTTTTCGGAGCAGAAACTTTTGCGATGATAAAGTTTTAAATGATGATATATATATATTAACTACTTTGAAGACAGGTTGGTGGGCCCTTTAAAAACATTATTTCACCTCACCTTGCCATCTTTACTTACGTTATTCCGCATGAAATACTCAGCGAGAACAATGTCACGGACATTAGGGGGATATATGAATAGCCGTTATTTTGGGCTCCTCGAAGATTAGGTCCATACTATGTTGTAAGATCACAATTTGCCGCAAATATTACACCACTGAATAGTTATTTGCGGCCAATATAGGCCTATACCGCGCTATTTTTCTAGACCCTTGGTAAAACAACCGAGAAAATCGGTCTATCTACGGGCCTGTTACTTAAACCATACATACCAAACCAAACATAAACCATTCACATTTTACTTAAAAAATACGACGTTAAAACAGTGAAACAGTAAAATACAAGGCAGTTTATGATTATGTTTTCCATTCCGAATCTTACGGAATAAATACTGGAGAATATTTATACTTCGGCCTAAACAGCTACTCAACCTCGTGGACTTATCAGAAAACTGGAAATATGGATGGATCGGAAAACAACGGGAAAAAGGAAAGATAATCTAGCTTTTAAATATGGGGATGTGGGTATTAACGTTTCGCGGAAGTTAATGCTTATTATGATAAATACCTAATTTTTATGTCGTTTAAAACATTTAAAGGGCGAAACAACGGGTAAGAGTTTTGAAAAATGAGGTTGTGGGTAATCTAATTGTCCGGAGTAACACGCTCAGTTCGAATGTGCAATCATTTTTATAAGTGAATTATAAAGTCAGGAAACATCGGGTGAAGTATTATTAACATTTGTATTTTTTTTTGTGGGTAGGCCTACCTGAATTTTACGAAATTAGATCCTATTTTTTTGGTCACGGCCATTCTTAAACGTAAAATACAGCAAGGGAAACCGGAAAACATTTAGAAAACAACCAAAAACAGTTTTTATAGGATTTTAGGTGTTAGAATTTTGCGTTTTGCTTTGTAATACCCATCCCAGGAATAAGGTTAATTACTAAGTCAAATTAACTAACAGTAACTAACTAATTAAGTAGCTAATAAGTCCTATTTACTTTAGGACTTATGTCTTTAATAAATAGCTTAGTTAAAACCTTGAATAAAAATTAGAAACTTAAAAATAATGCAATCCTTTATAAGTATCCTAACTTAGAATAAGTTAGTTAAAACAGTATAAACGATAAAAGCGTTTACAAAACCAACTTTAAATATGTTTTAACCATAATTGTCATAAGTTTAATAAAGCATTTCTATTAAGATTAACGCAGACTCATTGTTTTGGTGGGTTAAAATGGTTGAATAAATCAATAATTTCCTCAATAGTAAAAACAATTAACGTTAAAACTTTCAATGTAAGTTGGGGTAATGTCCTCAACAAACTAAAGCTACAATCAGCAATAATATAAATTACAAAGTATTCATGTAAGATTTAGAGTAATTATGAAATGACAGAAATATCCTGTTGCTTAATACAAAGATTGCATCCAAGATTTCCTCGGGTTACAACTAAAATATAATTTTCATCTATTGTATTAGCCTAACAGCTATCCTCCTTATCCGTTTAGCATACTACAGTACACACAGTATACATCGCGTGGCGTCGGAGGCATGAGAATCCAAGGGTGGAAGCAATAATCTATACTGTATATATTAAATGAAACACGCCAATTATACATGACAGCCTCCGGAAGCAAGTAACTATGATTGACCTACTGATGTGATGTGTTACCATTAGTTATTGCCTCCTGGAAGCAATATTTAATAAATTTTCAAGTATGAAAATGAAAAAATATTAATATGTATATATAAATTATATTGTTGTTTTCGTTGTTGTAAACATATACTCAAATTGGATGACAGATATATCTTTTCAACTAGTCAAGATATAACAGTTAGATTGTGGAAGCAAGGACTAAGGAATTCGGAAGTGGAGGTATGAACTAATGAATGGTACCTATATATATATATATATATATATATATATATATATTGGAATTGGCTGAGTACGCAGGTTTTCTGCGACGGGGGTATTCCATTATTTACCGCCATAAATGGTGTTGAATTTTTGTTTTTTTTTATAACTAGAATTAATTTATAGAATCATAATTTATCTGAAGTACTAACCATTTTTTGATGGAGAATATAAACAATATAAATGTTACTAATCAGTATTTATGGTATCACAGGAAGAAACACTTGTTCAAAGAGTGCTGCCAAGCATTTTTTAAGTCATGATAATATTTTTAAAGTGGAAGTATTGTCCAGTTTAACATAATTAAGATAGAGTATTTTTCCCAGTTTCAACGAGCATTGCTGAGCTGACAGTGTTGTGTGAGAACGTTCAGTGAATGGCTCTATTCTTGTGTTTGGCCAGTTACATTTTGCTATTTATAGTGAATGTTCTGTTGAACTATCTCGTGATTTATTTGTGTCATAATGTCAGTTTCAGGACTGAAACAATCGATGATACCAGCTGCTATTTCTAAATTTGGAGTGAAAATTAATACTTTTACTAAAGAAAATGGACAAATAATAGTAAAAAGCAAGTCTTATTGATCAGTTTGGAGGGGGACCTTTTGAGAAATTGGTTATCTAGATTGCACAAATCTTGGAAAAATGGAATAGTGAAGTGAGTACAAATATGAAGTGAATACATTGCATGATGAATTAAAATTGATAATTCCTACTTGGAAAATTAAATTAAAACAACTGAAAAAAATCTGAGATGAAACAAGATGCGAAAATCGAAGCAGAAGGGAAAATCTAAATTTTTACAGCATTAATGAAGGAGAAGAAAATGAAAACTGGGCAAATTGTGAAAAGAAAACTATTGGCATTGCACAGGATATATTAGCTGTGTTATATTTATTGGAAATCTCTTATTTCCTATTTAGAAATTGTAGAGTACCTTAAATCCTTTAGACGGTGTGAACCCATGAACGAAAATCAGTAGGTTGGAGCTGGACTTGAAGCTGTTGCGAAGCGTTGCTCTCGCCAGAGTGATAGACTAAGACGAGTGCCTGATGACGGAGGGCCACGAAGAATATCCATGTTGTGATGTGACGTTGATAAACTTGCACGTTTGAACGGTTTTGTTCTTTAACTGATTTGGAATTAAATAAATTCACTACTTCCCTGTAATAAATGAGCATACTAAAATTACTACTTGACTGTACGCGATACGTTTTAACAAAACATTTAGTTAAACTAAAAAATAAAATCTTCTTCAGGATTCTTGATTATCTCTTATTACTTCCTTAGAGTAAAGATTAAATATGAAATGACACAATTGGTAAATGTATATAATGTAGAGATTGAGTTGAGAACGTAATGCAAAATTGATGTGCGGCGAACGAGAGTGGAGCCTAGACTCACCGACGCCAAGATGGTACAACTGCACTTTGGATATGACGTCAATGTTGCCAAGCTGTAGAATCATTTGATTAATACAACTGAATACGCTTCTATTATTTTAAAGTTTATTAAGTTAATGTTGAATATTTAACATTTCGGGCCCCCCTGAACCTCTGGGTTCAGAATAACAAAAAAATGATCAGGAACAATTATGAATGAAAAGGGGTTGGTAATAAGTATTATCTTTACTGATCAATGGAAAGTATGGACACCTTAGTCACTGGACGAGTGAAATATCCAATGGTTGTATTCAAGTGCACAACTCGGACAGTTCCATCAGTACCTGGAGAGACGGAGAGAACTCGCCCGAGCTTCCAAGAGACGGGAGGTAAGTTATCGTCATGAATGACAACAAAATAATTTATTTCAATGTTCCTTTTGGGAGTGAGCCATTTAGTCCTTTCCTGCAGGGTGTGCAAATATTCATTTTGCCACCGAGCCCATATTTGTTGACTAAACTGCTGAACCACTTGCGAGCGTCTTAATCTGTTGAGAGGAATGCTACATAGACCAGGCTCAAGTGGTGCATGAGAGGTCCACCGACTAAAAACTGTCCAGGTGTCAATGATTCTAAATCTGAAGGGTCTGAAGAGAGCGGAGTAGTTGGTCTAGAATTCATCATTCCTTCAATACGTGTAACTAAAGTCTTAAAATCCTCAAGGGACAAAATCTGCTGCCCAATGACTCTTATCAAATGATATTTGATACTTCTAACAGCCCTTTCCCACAGGCCTCCTGATGAGGGGCATGTAGGGGTAGAAAGTGAAATTGTATATTGAACTTCTCTGAGTAATTTTGGACTTTTGGTTCTATAGTTAAATTCTCAAAGTTGCGTTTGAGCTTTTCTGAGGCACCTGTAAAGTTTGTGGTAATATCACAGTTTATATCTGAAACAATTCCTCGTCTTGATACGAATCTGGTAAGAGCGGCTATATAGGCATCAGCGGTTAAATCGGTTACTACCTCCATATGAACTGCTTTTGTAGAAAAACAGATGAATATACAAATATAAACCTCAATAGGCTGAACTCGTCTTAAGAGATGTTGCTTCACAACAAAATGACTAGCATAATCAACACCAGAAACTGAAAATGGCCTTGAAGGTGTAATTAGATTCTTAGGCAATTCTCCCATGAGTGGAGAAGTGAGGAGAGGTTTACACCTGAAATGTCTAATTCATTTAAAGATTCTGGATCTTACTAAACTCCTGGCACTAAGAATCCAGTATTTATTGGCACTAAAGCCAGCATAGCCTGGGTTTGAGTTGGGCCTGAGTGCAAGTACAAGATATGATAATGGTCAATCAGTATATTAACTAATCTTTAGGGAGCAATATTGGGTGTTTAAAACTTTGTGAGATGTTAGCCTTATTTAGTCTGCCACCAACTCGAATTATGCCCTTATCCAAATAAGGAGCCAAACGTCGGATGCGCATAGAGCATGGTTTATTTAATTTTATGCATGTTTTTTCTTCTGAAAAAAGTTCTTTTTGAATCATCCTACAAATTAGATTATGTGATTCTTTTAATTCTTGAGAAGATAAATTTCCAGAACGTGTTGTCTCATTTCTAGTATTATAAATGAAGCGCATCATGTAGGCAGAAACATAGAATAGAGTTGTCCAAGAAGAGACACGAGTGTTGAGAGAAAATGGTTCTCCAGGAATAGTAGAGAGTGCATTATCCGTTAGTGTCTTAGTTTCAGGTATATATATTTCTTCAGTCAATGGTTTACAAATATAATTTGGTCGACTTTCATCAGAAGAACGTAGCCATACAAGTCCATTCCACCAAAGAGTGTGGTTGATCAAAGCTTGAGGAGATAAACCTCGAGATCCAACATCAGCTGGATTTTCCGATGATGGCACATGCCACCAAAATGATGGAAGAATATTTTCCTGTATTTCTGAAACTGTTTCACATATAACTTTGAGTCGATAAGAGGGCATACCGATCCATGAAACAACTATAGTATATAAATACACACCGTGCTCTGTTTGAGTCAATGTTGTTGTAAGGTGATAGCTGATGTATACAGTAATTGAGAAGTTTAGACATCAGATGTGCTCTGCAGTGTTTCAGGCGAGGTATTGAGATACGCTTAAGTGGTGCAACCCTTGACTTTGCCATTGAAAGATAAGTTGATATATTTTCTTCTGAGCTCACAACCCTAATATACACACAATTGAAATATCCTGCTTCACTTCCATCAGAAAAGGCATGTAGTTGAATATTATTCGCAGAAGAGAGTCCAACATAGCAAAGGATCTTGAGTGTTTCAATGCAGGGAGGTTCGCTAGTAAACTTATGCCAAAACGGCAAAATTGTATCATCTAAAGGGTCATCCCAGTCCAGATTGAGGGTCCATAAATATTGCATGAATGATTTTGACCAGAAGGTTACGGGTGTAAGCCATCCTGATGGGTCGTAGATCTGAGATATCACACTAAAACAATTTGTTTATGGGAATTTAAATTATCCTCTCATTACCTACAGAATAAGAAAATACATCTTTACTTGGAATTCATTTAAGTTCAAGGACAATGTGGATTGGTTGTTCTGGAGCTCGAAACCCAATTGGGTTTTCTCTGTGATCTTCAGGAACTGATAGTAAAAGTAAAGGATTATTTGATGACCGTTATCTCAACTCGAAACCTCCTTTATTGAGTAACTGAACTAAATCATTTCTTAACATTAGAGCATTATCAATACAATTACTGCCCAACAGAGCGTCATCAACATAAATCTGGTCTTTAAGAACAGTGGCAGCTAATGGGTGATTTTTCCCTTCATCGCTGATAAGTTGTTGAATAATACGATTTGCTAAGTAGAGCAATGATGTAACACCATAAGTGACTGTAGTCAACTTACAGACTTGAAGAGGCATTTCGTCATTTTTCCTCCAAAGAATTAGTTGGAACAACTGATTCTTTTCATTTACAAGAACTTGTCGAAACATCTGTTTGATACCACATAAAAAAACAATTGCATGTCTGCGAAAATTAAGAATTATATCACATATGTTGTTGTGGAGTTTTGGTCCTTGGTGAAGAATACTGTTGAGTGACAGAGAATTTGATGTAGGTGCTGAATCGTTAAATACTACTCTCAATTTTCCATCCTTAATAACTCCATGATAAGGAAGGTAGTAATGACGTATATCCTTGTAGGGTGGTGTCTGACAGAGTTTAATATGTCCTGAAAATATCTCTCATAAAATCAACATAAGACTGCTTAAATTCAGGATTCTTACGGACTTGCTTTCCAAAGACAAAAGGATGGATTTTGCAAATTTATCTGAGTCACCCAATTTTGACGGGTCTTCTGAAAAGAGCAGAGAGATTACATATCTCCCTTCATGAGTGCGAGTATGAGTTGACATAAAATTTTTTCAAATGTTTCTTCAGCTAAGGACTGCTTACTAGCAAATGGGGGTTCCTCAATAGCCCATAACTATTGGATGGAGGCGTGAAGGCCCAAACCGTTGGTTGTCAAGAGTGTAACTAATCCATTGCATGAGCTTTGAGTAGGTCTACATGAGACAATAGGAGTCGACCGTAAAAGGGCATATCCAAAAATTGTGTCGATAGCTAAAGGCATATTTTCACCAAGAGAAAGAAACTGGCCTTTGACAGAGGAGGCAAAAAGATCTGCTCCTATTAACATATCGATCGGAGCGGGCGTATCAAAGGTGGGGTCAGCTATCATTAAATTACATCTCGATAACTGAATGTTCTATCAAAATTGAAAGCTACTTTAAAACACAACAATCTCAATACAACATGGAGTAAAATTTACATCATTAATATTTTCTAGGTGAAAATCTAAGTAAAATGAGGAGCGTTTAACTATGCTGGGTGCTAGAACACCGTGGTCCGCGACGGTGGCGCAAGTAGAACTGAACATGGCGGTTATTTACATCGGATTATTGAGCAAACTATAAGTTCTATAACAAATTATTCTGAATGCAAATTTAAGATCATCAGTTAGCTGCAACTTTCTTGCTGGATGTTTGTTTCTACCTCAAAAATAAAAAAGTTCTCGGTTACTGACTTTTTCATGTCATGCTGTTGTTACAACTCCCTAATATTTTAATTATTAAAAATTACACATAATTAGTGAATTTACTTTGGAAAGTGAACTATTAGCATGACCCGCACGGTGAAACTTTAGCCCGGGACCACCATAGAAGTTCCTAACGTGACCCACTGAACTCGTTTTGGGGGGTCGATCAAAATGTTATATATATACCCCCATAGCAGCTAACCTCCATACTCAGCGAATTTTCAATGCATATATATGTATCTTAATACCACATAAATGCACATATATGTATCTTAATACCACATAAAGCCACATACCAAGTTTCATCAATATACATTCATAAATAAACGATTTATGACATTTTAATTATTCTCCATAAGAATAACATGGCGGCTGAGTATGCAGGTTTGCTGAAGCAAGGAACAAAAAAATGGGATTTTATACAAATATCAATATAACTCATGTAGGTAAAGACACATACCAAATTGCATTAATTTATTTTCATAATGAAGGCAGATAACACGTTACTTATTCTCCATAAGAATAACATGGGGCTGAGTACGCAGGTTTGCTGCTATGGGAGACTTGGGTAAAAAAAATTTGTTTGAGCAAATATCAATGGTCCACAACCAGATGAAGCCGTATACCAAGTTTCGTCAGTATACGTTCATAAATAAGCGAGATATAAAATTTTGATTTTCCTCCATAAGAATAACTTTAGACAACGTACTGTGTTTAGCACTTTCAATATCTCGGTAACCAATTGACATAGAGAATACCAAATTGTGTGTTTTTTTAAGCTGAATCCAATGGGGAAACCTAAAGTTTGACTATTTCAAAAATTATGTGTAAAAAGTTCGAAAAACCCATTTTTGGGGTACAAAACCCCCCCAAAATATCCCTTCGGAAGAGCGATCTGGCTGGTTTTCGAACTTAAAGTCATAAATGTTGCTTTTCACGTTTATACCAAATTTCATCAAAATCGGATAATTTTTACGAGAGTTATCGTGCTCACGGACACATATATATATATATATATATATATATATATATATTTATTTATATGTATATATAAATTATATTATTTAGTTCACTGCATATTTTCTTTTAAAAATAATATATATATAGATATATATATATAAATATATGTATATATATATATATATATATACAGTTTCAAACGAATGGTGTTTTTGGGGTCTGGGGACCTCAAAACGAAAAGTTATCATGGTCCCGGGCCTAGGTCTTACCATGCCGACTACGGTAATAGCTTCTTCCCTATAGGGGAAATTCGCTAAAACCGGACCGTGCCTCAACCTAGATCAGTTAGTTTTTTGTTTTTTTTTAGCGAATTTCCTCTATTGAGAAGAAGCTATTACCGTAGGTGGCATGGTAAGACTTAAGCCCAAGACCATGATAACTTTTCATTTTGAGGTCCCCAAATGCCAAAAACCCCATTCCTTCAAATTTGTATATATGCATATACAGAGTGACAATTAAGTCTGGAACTTCTTTTTTAATTTTTAAACCACAATAGAAAAAATACCAAAGTTCACACGTGCTAACTGGTGATAGTAACGCACACATCTGCTCAATTACCGACCGGATAACCCCTTTGGGGGACGGCCCACAAGGAGTCAGACAAAATTCTTAAATAGCAGCATAGGTCGAGTTTGGTATCACATTAAAGGTCTCACTTAGCAGAGTACAATGCCGCAAACTGGACTTCAAAAGGTCGATTCATTCAGTAGTTATAGCTGTTTGAATTTTAAAACTATCGAACAATGTAAATTTTTAAGTATTACAATTAAACACCAATTTTTAAGTATCTGTGATCAAAGTAAATGTTCAAAATGTTTCCCTCCCATCGTCTGACAATGTGGTAATCAAAGCCAGGAATAACTCCTCATCAGTAATTATTACCAATAACACAACTACTGTTAGAATGTGAAAGTGGCTCTTTGGGTTTTCCACAAATTGAACTACAACCGTTGTTATCTGTATTTTGTTAGAAAGGTAACAGTTCAGTTGCACTGAAGCTTTTAGCGGATTTAGTTATGCAGATGGAATAATTTTCAGTCATTAACAAGTTTTAAAATTGGTTATTAATTTGTTTATTTACCGTTATGTCACTTAGTGAACGTGAAAGAATAACTCTTTTAATGATGCGTGGGTGGGGAGATAATGAAAGATCATATGAAGCAGTTACAAATTTATTCAATGATACTTTTCCTGAGAGATATCCTATCTCTAAGTCCACAGTAATAAAGACAGTGACCCGTTTTGTAGAGACTGGTAGCGTTAAGGATCGTGTCAGAACTGGAAGACCAACAACAGTGACGGGTGAAGCCGCATCATTAGATGTTCTTCAGTCTTTCGTCAAAAATCCAAATTAATCAGTTAGATCTGCTGCAGAAACTCATGAAATGTCTCGTGAGTCAGTCAGAAAAGTGTTAAAAAAGGCAGCTTTCAAGGCGTACCGAGTACATCTGGTTCAGGAACTGAACGAAGACGACTTCGATCGGCGGCTCGAATTTTGTGAAGTAATGATGGATAGGATTGACCGAAAACAAATCCTTTTGAACGATATTATATTTTCTGATGAGGCAACATTTATGTTGAATGGCAGTGTCAATAGACATAATTGTCGGTATTGGGACAACAGCAACCCGCACTGGAAAGAAGAGAGTCGTACACAGCATCCACAGAAACTTAACGTTTGGGCAGGTGTTTAGGAAATCAAATTGTGGGCCCATTCTTTGTCAATGGTAATTTAAATGGTGACTCGTATCTATCAATGCTCAAAATGAGATAATTCCTGCACTACAAGCTGCTCTTGGTCGACAATTTCAAAGAATTTATTTCCAACAAGATGGCGCGCCACCACACTTTGCTCTCCTTGTTAGACAATACTTGGATACAATATTCCCTCACAGGTGGATTGGAAGACGTGGTGCAGTAGAGTGGCCTGCTCGTTCCCTTAATTTATCTCCGCTGGATTTTTTTGTTTGGGGATACCTCAAAGATAAAGTTTATCGTACTAAGTCTCGAGATTTGGTGCACCTAAGAAATCTCATAGTCCAAGAAGTTCAAGATATTCCTCGTGACTAACTTCAAAATGCAGTGGATGGCTTTTACAACCGCCTAGGACATTATCAGACGATGGGAGGGGAACATTTTGAACACTTACTTTGATCACAGGTACTTAAAAATTAGTGTTTACTTGTAATACTTAATAATTTTCATTTTTAGAGTTTTAAAGTTCAAACAGCTATAACTACTGAATGAATCCACCTTTTGAAGTCCGATTTACGGCATTGCACTCTGCTAAGTAAGACCTTTAATTTGATACCAAACTCGACTTATGCTGCTATTTAAGAATTTTGTCTGACTCCTTGTGGACCGTCCCCCAAAGGGTTTATCCGGTCGGTAATTGAGCAGATGTGTGCGTTACTATCACCAGTAAGCACGTGTTAACTTTGGTATTTTTTCTATTGTGGTTTAAAAATTAAAAAAGAGGATCCAGACTTAATTGTCACCCTGTTATATTTATATATATATATATATATATATATATATATATGTGTGTGTCCGTAAGCACGATAACTCTTGTAAAAACAGTCCGATCTTAATTAAACTTGGCACGAATGTGTAAAGTACCATTTATTTGAACGAGTTCGAAAACCAGACGAATCGCACCATCCAAAGGGGGGTTTTTTACCCCAAAGATGTTTGTTTTGGGTTATTTTCACACGAAATTTTTATTTTTAATTTTCACCATTTAATTCAGCTTAAAAACAAACAATTTGGTATTTTGACCATTGCTCTTCGTCAATTGGTTACTGAGATATTGAAAGTGCTAAACACAGTACAGTAGGGGGCATTGGTCGATTCAAACCCAGCAAAGGCGCAGTGAGGATGCGAGGATGCACCCCACTGACGTCACCCCCTCCCGGTCACGTGACCCCATAACCTAACTTAAACCTACCAAGTCAAACCTCACCCATCTGCCTTATTTTATATATATTTGTTTTGGGCTTTTTCTTTTTTGGTTTTTCTTTTGTTTTAATCTTATATATTTCATTTTTAATTTCCTTTTATTTCATGTTTCCTTTTTTTGATTTTTTCTTTATTTTATTGTGTTTCCCGGTCCTTACCTTAAGTGGGCCCTCTCGTAGCTTATCACCGCCGCAAAGCCATTGGAGATGAACCCACTGACCCTCTCTTTTACCTCATTCAGTTCCACAATTACGTTGGTGGTGAACCGCCTCGGGAACACGAACACCCGCCCGTCTTCCTCCACGAAGCCGAGGCGGAGGATTACTAGGTGGTAGACAATCTCCCTTTCTATTCTTTGAAAGGCGACGGACGCAGTATAGGGACAGCACAAAACGTGTGTGACGCCCGACATGTTACCCCGTCAGTTGTCGACAAGAGAATGAGGGTTCGGCTAGTAAACAAGCGGATTGTTTTAGAAGCTTCTAGAAGCATCTTGAATGTTTTCCTTCACTGCCCAGTGGAAAGTCCCTTTCAAATTAGTTAATGACGTAAACAAGCTATTATCGTGTTGACTGTTTCTCACCCTTGTGGAATAACCCCATGCATCATCGCTACGTGGTCACTCAACAGTTGTTTGCGACCTCAGTTCTAGTGTTGGTCTTTGCGATGGAGAAACATAATCCACCGTCTCTCACTCAACTGTCCGCGATAGCCATTAGACGTTATAGATACTCATTGTATAGGGGGTTCGGTGCCTTACCGATACCTATACAACGCTACATTGCTTCTTGTCTGAAGGGCAGTGTACGACACTATGTGCCGGTGCTTCCCAGAGGTGTAGAGGACGAGCGCGTCAGAGAGCTGTACAGGAAGTACGATCACCACATAGTGTATCAGTGTAGGCGTTGTGACGATAAAAATCATTATTGCCGTAACCTGTTGTACGAGGTAAAACCGTCCAGTCCTGTGACAGTGTTTCGCTGTGCAGACAGCGAAGAACACTACAAGTGCTTCTGCTGTGGACGGAGTGCGTGGGAGTGTAACTGGTGGAGCAACGATAATTACCTGACGTGCCTACTAATGTTAAATGCGATGGCTACTTCGACAGTGAGGGAGGGGTCTCAGCATTATGGATATATGTATTTCTAAAATAAAATTTTATACCCTTACCCTTTTTCATAAATAGAAAACTATTAAATATTGAAGTCTTAGCTTTAAGTATCTATATTAATAAGGGACACCCCCTGACGCCACCCCCCCCCCCAACGTCACCCCCCCTGACGTCACCCCCCCTGACGTCACCCCCCCCCCGATGACCTTGAACAAACTTACTCCAAAGATGGTTGTTAAATGAAGTTTTCAGACAAACGTTATCACTTTTTTTCTTTAATATCTTTTATTTTATTTATTTTATTTTGAAAAGTGATGCTTAACCTACCCCCCGTTTACTATAACCCTCACATATACCGGGGGACCAGCTTCTCGAAGGAGCCAAACTATGGCGTTGCGACATGAGACGTGTGTCGGTATTGAACTCAAGTCTCCCAGGTCAGCCCTCAGTTGTTGACACTTGTGTGGGTCCAACGGTCTATCCAACCAAAAGTCGATATTTAATTTACCGAAGAAGCATTTCGTGTAATAATATACCGTTTTTATAAATACCTCGGCATCTATTGAATCCACCTCTGTTATTGTGGAATTTATGTGGAATGGCTTTGTTACGGGTTAGGACCCGACCGGCTCTACAACCATCGCCATCAAGAGGAACATGGTGTACTGCTTGCTAGTAATGCTAGAAGGAGACTAGCGAGTAGGACCGAAGTTGTAAACAACTCAGTGGAAACTCCCATTACGTCATCTGGCGGGTGATGCAGCGGAAAGTCCCACGGCGTCAACAACTGGCTTATTTAAGCGCGCTATCTTCCTGGGTTACATCAGTGTCTAGTGGCAGTTCGTACTGTGAGGATATAAGTGTTTTCGTGGCGATTACTTGTGCGACTGTGTGGAGCCTTCTCTTTGGATATCTTAAAATGTAAGTAACTTGTAATTTACTTTTTCATCATCCAGTTTACCAATGCTATAAAATCTAATTAGCTAACATTAATATTTAATCTTTTACATATCCCAGTACACTGAGCCTTGTCGTTCTTTCTTTTCAGATGGAGATGAGTGGAACTGTAATGACCTTGGAACAGTTGTGTTTTAACGCGATTAAAATTAATGAGCCAAACTTAAAAAGCAAAATAGACTCACAACCACTCTTGTTTTTAAATTGTTTGAGTAAAATAAAATTCGGTTTTGCTTTTCAATCGTTTTTCGAGTTCCGGGTGGAATTACAGACGAGGGTGAGATCGCCATGTGCAAGCGTAACAAAGACAAAGACGTTTACCAGTGTTGGTAATGTCATAGGACCGATTCTTGTCATTTATTTCTGTCTACTATTAGAAGGGTTAGCTTCGCCTTGTTCCCAGGGGTATCGCTACCAAAGTGCTTTTGCTGTGACAACTGCGCCTTTGTGGCGGACGGAGAGTATAGATACCAGATGTTGTAGATGGCTGTTCCTCGTATGTGTGAGGTTTGCGGTCGCGTCTTCGTGAACGCTGGAAACCTGGCCCATCACGCAGCATCCGCCCACAACGACCGTCATTACGAGTGCCATGTCTGCGGCAGACGCTTCGGGCGAAGTGACAACTTGCGACGCTACCTCACCGCAGTTCATTCTCCTACTCCTCACGATCAAGCGCCAGATACAGTTTTAGGATAGATAAGAAACCGCCAGTAGATCTGTTAAGTATGCTTTCTTCTCCGATGTCCTCACCCATGACGTCACGGCGCGCCCGTGGGCTTTGGTAACTAATGATTTGTTTTTATGAGGGACTAAACGGCCTTGGATGGGGACAAGCCAGGTTCCAAAGGTAAACAACCAGTGAAGTCACCCCTGCTTAGCCGGGTAAACTGGCAATTGAGACGAGGAAACAGACTCGAGGGGTAAACAAGAGGTCGCCAGTCCTCTGTATAGTTCCTCACCCTCGTGTTTATCGGGTAACTACTAGGACTTGTTTTCCTGTTCGCAGGCTGTCCATGCCCGTTGTGCGCTGTCGCCCTGGCGAGTCCCGAGGATCTATGCCACCACATGGAAGCGGTCCACGGTGCGAGCCTGTCAGCTTCAACCTCCTCTTCCTCTTCCTCCGCTGCGACGCCACCCGCCAGAGACCTGCGGCCCGAGTGCAACGCGTGCGGGCACCGATTCTCCCACGAGGACCTGCTCCGGCGCAGCGTGCAGCTGGTGCACGCCAACGAGGTCCGCTGCCCCGAGTGCGGCGCTCTGTTCCGCAAGGCCGCGTACCTCCAGCGACACGTGGCGAGCGCTCACCGAGGCAGGAGGTTCGGGTGCGCCTACTGCGACCGAGGTTTCACTCGGCGTTACAACCGAGACTAGCACGAGGCTCACAATTGTCCCGTCGTGAGGAACCTCGTTTTGGACGAGATGCCACGACTGCCCGTCCTGTCACCCGAGCCTCGGCCCGGACCCAGCTCCGAGCCCCAGCCCCACCCAGGACCCAGCCACGAGCCTCAGCCCGGACCCAGCAACGAGCCTCGGCCCGGACCCAGCACGGCACCCGACGGGATGGTGGGTGGGGGATTGCCCGCGTTCCACACCATCCAACGGGCGTTCCGCGGACGGCGCCTGACCATCGGCCTGTCCCGACCCATGGAAGATTTCCTGACCGTGGACGACGAGCTGGTGCTGCTGTTCGACAGCGTCTTGGAATTTCTGGCCGACGTTAGGACCCGATACCCGAACACCAAGGTCAACATGTTCCTGGAGTGCGAATTCGCCAACGTCCACGGGACCACTTGTCTGCGAGCCTTCAAAACGAAGAACGTGCCTCTCACTGCCGCGTCGGACCTGGAGGCGTTCCTGTCGTCTTCCTTCAACAAGCTGGTGGAAGAGAAGGAGCAGTGCTTGCTAGTGGGCAGCGGGTGGATCTACCTCCGTATACGCAACCTGGAGATCCGCGTCAAACTCTACACCCCGTTGGGAGAAGGGGGAGCCCGGTTCATCCAACTTCCCAGGACCATCTGCGAGACACGCGCTTTCATCAACGTGCACAACGACGATAACATGTGCTTCAAGTACGCTATCCTGGCCAAGTTCGTCGCGCAACACGCGGAGAGGCCTGCAGCGTATACCACCGGACATCACGGCGCGCTACGGCTGGACCTATCTACGCTTCCCCGTGGCTGTGAATTCCATCAAATCCTTTGAGAGGAAGAACGCTAACAGCGTTAACGTATACGGTATCGAGCGCGCCATGGTGGGGAGAGGCCCCGACGGATCTCCAAAGTTCCAGGACCGCGTATTCCCGCTGAAGATATGTAAGCGGGAGTTGGAGGATCATCGGGACCTGTTGTACGTGACTACCGGCGGGGACAGTCACTACGCCTACATTGCAAACGTCAGTAGGCTAGTGCGTCCTCAGCTGACGTCCCATGGTCACACTATCCACGTGTGTAAGCGATGCTTCGCTTACTTCGATAACCGACCCAACAAACTGGAACTGTCCGGTGCCGAGCGTCTGGAGGAGCATATGCGATACTGTACCGCCAAGGCCCCTTTCCGCTTGGACATGTCCCAGAAGCAGCAGATCCGCTTCGCCCATCCCGAGTACACTCGGCGCGAGCGTTTTTGCGTTCACGCGGACTTCGAGTGTGCTCTGCAGCCCGTAGACGGAGCGCCGGTGGAAGCGCCACCCGGCACTACACCTCTGCGTATGCACGTCCCGTACGCCTTCGCATACCAGATCGTGGACTCGCTCGGCCTGGAGGAGTTTGAGACATGTGCGAAGGAATCCCCGCCAATAAGTTGGGTGATCTTATAGCTTTTCTATGATTGATCAAGTCCACACTGTGCGCATCGTATCCCAACTTGTAAACATTATGAACATTATTGGTTAATAAAATCCCTAAAATAAAATCATAAAAATATGAGTACAATTAACTACGAAGTAAAGCTGAGGTCAAAGACTTGGAATTGGGAACAACAGGAAATGACAGAGTAACAAAACAGGAAATAAACGGTCAAATTACACAGGTAAATGACCTAGGGTTCAAGCGACAAAATCAAAGTAACTCACCAAAAATTCCAATGATGGCGGCGGAATGCTGACCAGCTACGGACACGAATCACGGCGGGTGTAGGAGTCCAGAATCGACGTGATTGGTTGACGTGGGCGTGGTCGACCGAATTTGGGGGAAACACGATATCGGGGGAAACATATCGAGAAGAGAGGATGGACAGTCAGGAAAAGGGAGGCAAGAAGTGAAGTGTTGGGAAGTAAGGGGGGCTGGATCGAGTAAGTCCCGCAACACTTAGGTTATAGTAAAATACCGGGTGTTGTCGACCTTCCAACCAAGTCCACCAACGCAGGGCCAAGAGAAGCACTACAGCGACCACAACCCAGAGGGAGAAGAGGACGGACCGTGTCTGCGACCGGAGGAGCCTTGGGAGAATTCTTCAAGACAACCACCGACAAAGGGACCCAGGACCACTTCTGGACGCTGGACCACTCCTGGACGGGACCACGGAGAGGCCAAGGAAGGACCGACAACGCAGGGAGACCGCCTGACAGCCAAAAATTCCGGACTGCGTGGTATGTGATCTTCACTAAATTGCACCTCTAGTTAAAAGGGAAAATTTGAGAGAAAAGTCGAAGGTTAAGGGAAATGATTTGATAATAATAATGATTAAGCAATGATGAAGATATTAAAAGTTAAAGTTTACTAAGACAAGCAATAAATAATCCAAACAGAAAGGGGAAATATATATATATATAATTAAGAAGCCTCAGAATAAATGACAGGGTAAATTGTTAAAATAAATTAAAGACGGTAGGCATAACCGGAATGGCCCATAGGCCAAGTTGAGGTGTAAAATAGTTGTACATAAAGATAGCAGTAGCTCGATGTCATTAACTATCGTTCAATTAATTTAGTAAGTGCTAATGAATAACTGTTACATGAATGAATTGATTATTGAAGTATAAAGGCCCACATGGCTTAACATTTTAATGTAATATAATGTGACAATGTTTAATTTGGAAAGGTTTAAGGGTAATTATTTTGATGTGTAATTGATGGATGAAATATAAAGAACTAAACTATTAATAAAGTGAATTGAGTAAACCTTTAATGGTAGATTAACGGCTACATGCCCAATAATGTAAATTAAACGTTAAATATCGAGTTAAGGGTGTGTATTCATATGGAAGGTGTGGACTGTGACGTATAAATTGCCTTAAAGAACTTTGGCCATGCCAGAACAGAGTGATCCTTATTAATGATTTGTTAGCTTAAGAGAGTATTGATTTATATTGTGTTTGTCATTTTCAGTTGTATTTTATAAATAGGAGTTAGGGCACAGAGGCCTCTATTTAAAGGGTTGTCACGAATATAAATCACTATATAATAAGGAGGAAGTAGTGCATCTGATTTATGTATATTAAAAGGTATATGTTATTACAGACGCTGGTGTCATTTCAATCAATTTCCTGGTTTCCAACTCACTAAGCTAAGCGAGTTATGATTCGAACTTAAGAGTAAAAGAAAGAGAGAGAATAAATCTTACATGGTGGAGATCGCTGAATTGGACGTTTAATTGATTGAATTGACACAGAGTGAGTGATGTTTTATTAGCATAAGATGATTATAGAGATAAGAAGGTATTTATGAGATAGGATAAAACTGCATAGAGACAGAAATAATTGATTGAAGGGACGTAATCGACTAAACGGTTAATACTGTAGGGCACTTACAAATAAAAATAGCCTACAATATATTTAATCAACAGATATATCGCATAAAATAATAAAAGTCGTCAGGGTTTAATAAAACATAAAAGACAGGTTGTATAACAGTAATAAATAAATACAAATAAAATTGTCTAGGGTTTTGTTAGTTTAAAATAAAATGAAATGCCAATAAACCAAGTTTCCTTGCCTTCGGATATTTATAGGGTAAAGAAAGAACAGCTACAAGCAATATTAGTGAAGTTTAACATTAAATACAAAGACGAGGACACGGTTGCCGATTTAAGACCCATTGTAGCCGATCTTAAAGCTTATTTAAAAAATAATTGGTCTGAAAAAAAAAATTCATTTTAGGAAAGTTATTAGGGAAAAGATTCTTAACCGAGGTTGAGTTAGAAAAATACCCATTGCTTAGGAGAATTGAACAATTCATTAGGGATAGGGAAAACCTTTACGACACGCCAGCCAGCGAGGACAGTGACGGTGACGACTACGAGGACATTGACTTAGCTTCAGTGGACACAGACGACCCTCCAGGTCAAATTACACCCCAAGGGACGAATAGGGCAAATCATAGAGCACTCACGGATAATTACATAGGAGACCGCGAGGATAACATGACGACACCAAAAGAAAATTTACCGTTAATATCTGCTGGTACGTACTACGGTCTACCAACTGAAAACCCCAACGATTTTATAGACAAGTATCAAATCGCGGCACAGTCAAATAATTGGCAGGATGCTTCAAAAATAAAATTATTTCCGGCACACCTAGCAGGGACGGCACTTACATGGCATCAACATTTCACAAAAGGGAAGGTGATCCACGATTGGGATGAGTTAAAGGAAACCTTTATTAACACTTTCACCCCGGTTGCACAGGCACAAACTTTGCAGAACATCTTAGATAAGAAAGTGCAAGGTAGGGACCAACCTGTGCTAACATATTACTTGGAGGTACTAACCTTGTGTAGGCGCCATGACCCCAATATGTCAGAAAAACGAATAGGGCAGTACATTATACAAGAACTAAGACCTGAATTTTGTGATAGGGTGTTATCAGAAACTTGTGACACTTTAGAACAGCTAGAAAAGAGTTTAAAGAAAATAGAGTTACAGCTACAAATTAAATCGGTAAATCAAGAAAAATACAGCAGAGCAGAAAGAGAGGGATACACTAGGGAAACCACCACCAATAGACAGGAAATAAACAATTTACATGCAGAAATAAGGACCCTAACTCAGGTCATTTCAAACATGACTATGCAACAAACGCCACAGCGACAAATATATCAACAACACGACAAGCCAAACCAACACAGGGAATACTGCAACAATTACAGGGGAAGAGGAACCAACTACAGGGGACCAACTGGATATAGGACGACGCAACGACACCCAGTGCAATGGACACCACGGCACACCATGAGCAGAGGAGGCTACCAGACCAACTACCATGCAACATCATGGGGCCCACGACATGCAACCCCAAGAGCAGAAGTTCCATATAACGGAAGCAGGAATTTTACTACATATTGCAGTTACTGCAGAAGAAACAACCATAATACGCAGGATTGCAGGTTTAAGAGGCAGCAAACAGGGGAAATGATGAAGACAAGGTCCAAGTATTGTGATTATTGTAGGATGAGCAACCACAACAAAGAAGAATGCTACAAACTACAAAGGGGAAAACCGGATACAAAAAACGCATAGAAAGGGGCCCTCTCTATACTAACAACAAAGAGAAGGTTCCCTGCTTAAAACAGAGTATAAATTCGCCCTACAAACAAGTACAACCCCAGTTCAGAATATACAACTACGAGAAGGAATTTCCTAAGCTAGATGAAGCTAAGAACATAAAGAAGAAGAGGGAATACATACACAGAAGAGAAGAAAGAAGACATGAAGAGAACATAATTAACCCTCGGAGAAAATACCACAATATATACCACACTTGCAAGACTAAGGAGCGCAGAGTGCAATGGAGAAAACAGCTACAGCCATTATCAGGTGGAATGAGACTAAGGGAAGGAGCCAGAGAAGAGCAACGAGCTATAAAGAAGGAAGAGGAGACAGTAAGGATGGAACAAAGGGAAGGAACAAAGGAAGTCAAAGGAACAACAGAAGTACAGGAGAACAGGGAAGAAGGAGACACATTGATGGAACAGGAGAAAGAAGAAATATGCAGGCAGCTAGAAGAGCAAGGAACTCAACACATGATCCACAGCTGTGACATTACACTAGTATCAGAAGGAAGGATACATAAGCCAAGGATAAAGGAACAGTTAAGAAACCAGGAGTTACATGATACTCTATTTAAAATAAACCAAACGGAAGACAAGAGAGTACCAGTGTTAACACTTAATGCAAAGTTAACTCAAAATCCAAACAAAATAATTCAGTGTACAGTTGACACCGGATCAAATATAAACCTTATAAATTCAAAGTTCGTACAAGGGACAAATATTGAGACAGGAAAATTGCCAAGAGTTGTATCGGCAAATAATACTCCCATAAACATTTTAGGGATTGCGGAAATTGCATTAGAAATAGATAATATAATTATCAGGGATAATTTTTTTGTCACTCCGAATATCACGAGCGAAATAATCTTAGGGAATAGATTCCTAAATAAGAACAGGGTTGAATTAAATTTCGACACAAAAGAAATTGTGATAAACTTAGGCCAATTTAAACATAAAATAAAAATGGGGAAAAAATGGTTGATAGTCGGAAAAGTCCTTAAAAGAAAAGAAAAAATGCCATGCATATTTAATAGATGCAGAAGCAGATGAGGGCAGCTATATAACTATTTATAATGCATCTAGCTTCCCAAAACACATAAATGCCAACACTGTATTAGGCTACCTCACTGAGGAAGTAAACAAAGACGACACTTGTGCTGACACTACAAGGCCGCGACAACAGCCAGGCACGCGGGACCGACGTAAACAAACAGTCACAGATAAGGATGGCATAGAACTTAACATATCACCGCACCTAACGGTACAGCAGCATAACATGGTCAGTAAACTGCTACATAAATACAAATCTATGTTCACCACGAAGGTAGAGGACCTTGAACCAGCTAATTTGCCACCAATACAATTAGAATTAGTTCCAAATGCTAAACCCGTAAACAGCCCACCTTATAGACAGAGTATGCAGGAGAGACAGGAACTAGATAAACTTTTAAACCAATTACTAGAAGCAGACATTTTAGAGGAATGCCCAGAATTTTGCGAATATGCTTCACCAGTATTCGTAACAAAAAATCGCGATAATTCGGCTCGCGTTGTTGCGGACATGCGTCGTATTAACAACATTTTAAAGAACTGTGTACATCCTACCCCATCAGTTAACTTAGTTTTAAATTGCTTAAATAAAGCAAACACGTTCACAAAATTAGATCTCAAGGGAGCGTTTCACCAATTACTTGTAAGAGAAGAAGACAGAAACATACTTGCGATTAAAACGCAAGATCGTCTGTTAAGATACAAAAGGTTAACCATGGGATTAAAAATTTCAACCGCTGTATTCAGCAAAGCGATATTAGCTTTATTAAATAAGCACCTGTACAATAAAGTTATATCGTATATTGATGACGTTATAGTTTACGGATCATCCTTTCAACAGGATTTAGAAAATTTGGAAATAATTTTAGAAATATTACACAAAGCTAATTTAAAGCTAAACACAAAAAAATGCAAGTTTTTATATGAAACAGTCGATATACTTGGATACACAGTCTCAAAGCAAGGAATTTTACCTCAACAATCTACAGTTAATGCTATACAAGAATTTAAAAGGCCAGACTGTATAAGAGTGTGCGTCAGTTCCTAGGCGCGTCATCATTTTTCAGGAAGCATATTAAAAATTATGCCCAAATTACATTACCCCTAACAGAGTTAATTAAACAAGCAAACAAAAATTTACCTTTTAAATGGAATGAAGATTGTGAACAAGCTTTTAATAAAATAAAGCAAATTTTAACTAATCCACCATTACTTGCTCATTGGAAAGACGATTGGGAATCAGTTATTTATGTTGACAGTTCATTATTTGCACTTGGGGCCTGTTACTTGCAAATCAATCCTGAAAATAATACTATGCATCCCATAGCATATTTATCAAGAAAATACACAGAAACGGAAAAGCGATATTCTAATGCAGAAAGGGAAATGCTAGCCTTAGTATATGCAGTTAATTACTGGAGGGAATTTACGCTGGGCAGGCAAACAATGGTTTATACCGATTGTCAGTCACTCATACATTATAAGAATTTTAAAAACACTTCATCACGCCTAAATCGCCTTGCTCTCGCACTAGTTGACTACGATATAATCGTAAAATATAAGAAAGGAACTAACAATCTACTAGCGGACAGCCTTTCTAGGAATCCACCAGAAGAAGAGTTAGACCAGGACCTAATTCAAGCTACATTAAACATTCAGGAGATAAAAACAGAAAATTTTGAAGAGTTACAAGCAAAAGACCCTTATTTAAAGCAAATAAAATTAGCTAAGATATCACCAGATTCCGTTCCGAAGAAAATCAGACATGAATCCAGGAAATATGTAGAGAGGGATAACATATTATATTACAAACATTTCAATGGTAGGGACACGGAATATTTATTAGCAGTACCCCAGGAAAAAGTTAACGAAATATTAAAAACCTTCCATGATAATATATTTTCAGGAGGGCATTTCTCAAGCTTTAAAACTGGAAAGAAAATAAAATCACGATATTATTGGCCCAGTATAAATCAGGACATTGTAAACTATACTAAAACATGTGAAGACTGTCAACTTAGGAGATCTGCTACTTATAAGCAATACGGAAAGTTACAACCGCAAATCCCCTCAACAAAACCGTTTGAAAGATTAATTATAGATTTCTTAGGCCCTATAACACAAAGCCATGGATTTAAATACATTTTAGTAATGACAGACCCCACAACGAGGATGGCATATACACGTGCAACTCGTTCTGCAGACGCAAAAACCGTAGCTAAGATATTATTGGAAATATTCTGTTTATACGGTTGTCCAAAAATTATTACTCACGACCAGGGTACACATTTCATGGGACAAGTACTAAAACAATTATTACAAAGCTTAGGCATAGAACAGTGGCCAAGTCCTCCATACATGCAACGTATTCAAGGTTTAACGGAGAGACGCAACTTGGTAATAAAGAAAGCAATTTCACACTACATACAGGAAGACCCACACAATTGGTCTGACGTGTTAAAATTTATAACATTTGCATATAACACTACGATAAATAAAAGCACGGGTTACACTCCATTTTATTTAAATTTTGCAAGAGAAGCAAACCACCCGTCTGATTATATTTATGTTCACGAGAATCAGGACAAGGACGTACTAAAAGAGATTAAATTAATACATAAAATTAGAACGGAATTTCCAAAAATCTTAGAAAAGGCCCAAAATAATCAAAAACAATATTTTGACAAGACACGAAGGGATTTAGAACTACAACCAGGGGATGAAATATTAATTAAATATCCAACGGATCACACAAAAAAATATAGCAAGTTTCAAAATTGCTATAAAGGACCTTACCATTTCACCGATAAATTAAATGATTTGACTTACTTAGTGGCTTTAGAAAAACGAGGAAAACTAGTGGAGGAACCAGTTCATGTCGAGAATATTAAACCGTTTCACAGAAGAAATTAAATAAAAACAATTAAAATTATAAGTCACAAACAGAACCTCTATTGACGACAACGTAATGAACATGTTAGAAATACGTACGTGTCAAGGAGCTTTCCTACTGTTAGAATCTTCCCCTATTAGGAAATTTCTCTACAAAGCACCCTATTTACACCTGCATCACCTACGACCAGAGTGCGCAACTGAGATTCAATTTGTAACTTAATACACAACATGCTGCTTGGGAAACAGTCAAAATTGCGTCAATGTTACACTGTTGCAAATTAATTTAAAATACTAAGAGGTCAACTACTGTGAAACTTCTTCTACAAAACAATTACCAATAAAATCCCATCAAATAAATAAATTAATTAACTTGGGCCTACATACGTATTAGGAATACGTTATTTCCTTAAAAATAAAGACTAACTTCTAATCTACAGAGGAACCCAAGAAGGCTCGACTCTTTAAGCCTAATAACTACTACTACTAGTATCATCTAATGGCCCATATATTACTAGATAGTTGAGATTCCATTGGTAACTCAATAAATTGCAATTTACAAATGAATTTACAAAATTTAGGTTCATGCGATACAAATTATGAACCTAAGCATTTGACAGACTTCAAATAATTAACAAATATTACAAAAAAAATTATAAAGGGTTTCCCACACATGAACTGAGCTCTAAACAATATAACGAGTCCTGACATTTATATTGCGGAAATTGAAATACGAAGTTAAATAACAAAATTGGGATCACCTTGATAAAATTAAATAAGGAAAATATTTATACGAATTATGAATGAACTACGCTTGTAAAAGGAAATTAAAGTTGACTGAAAAAAGAATATGTCTTAATGACTTAAATAAGCTGCGATACCTTAAAGTTTGGAGGGTTTCCGATAAATAATCCACACTCACTCAAACACAGAAGATTAAAGCATCTAAAAGAGGAAGGAAGACCACTTATCACTCAAAAAAAACCTTAACACGTTTTCGACACATATCCGACGCGGATCGACACTGGACCAAAGCCATACTTACTCTCGACTGGGGACATACTATGAACACACAGACACAACAACACGAAGCGACAGACAGGATGTTGCGGATAAGATTACACGCGTGAGAAACAAGCCACGTTGCACTTACAGACAGGCTACAGATTATTCAGCTGAATAGAGCTGCTACTAGCTGAGGAAATTACATTACTGCGTTACAACAACGTAATTTATAGTCTCTAAGGAGATGGAAATAAGACAATTAAATAATATCATAGCTATTAAATCTTGCGGAGAGTTAGTGAAAAGCGCTAAAGCTAAGGCTTCATGACATTTAATAGCAAATTACTGAACCAAAATTATTGATCGATAAACAAAACTTATGATAACTTCAAAATTTGTACACCTATTAATTCTCGTGGAGACAGGCTAGTTAATTTGCCGGCAGACTAGATACTTCATGACATTTAATGGTGAACTCAAACTTCCAAATTACATTTAACTCCAGTGAAACATACATGTTTACAAATTTCACATCAAGATAATATGTTACATTAGTGATGGTTAAATCCATAGAACATTATACTAACAAACAACATACTTCACTGATGTCACCTTCATTTCACTACTTAAATTATTTTTCGGGGACGAAAAATTTTCCCAAGCAGGGGAGTGTAAACATTATGAACATTATTGGTTAATAAAATCCCTAAAATAAAATCATAAAAATATGAGTACAATTAACTACGAAGTAAAGCTGAGGTCAAAGACTTGGAATTGGGAACAACAGGAAATGACAGAGTAACAAAACAGGAAATAAACGGTCAAATTACACAGGTAAATGACCTAGGGTTCAAGCGACAAAATCAAAGTAACTCACCAAAAATTCCAATGATGGCGGCGGAATGCTGACCAGCTACGGACACAAATCACGGCGGGTGTAGGAGTCCAGAATCGACGTGATTGGTTGACGTGGGCGTGGTCGACCGAATTTGGGGGAAACACGATATCGGGGGAAACATATCGAGAAGAGAGGATGGACAGTCAGGAAAAGGGAGGCAAGAAGTGAAGTGTTGGGAAGTAAGGGGGGCTGGATCGAGTAAGTCCCGCAACACTTAGGTTATAGTAAAATACCGGGTGTTGTCGACCTTCCAACCAAGTCCACCAACGCAGGGCCAAGAGAAGCACTACAGCGACCACAACCCAGAGGGAGAAGAGGACGGACCGTGTCTGCGACCGGAGGAGCCTTGGGAGAATTCTTCAAGACAACCACCGACAAAGGGACCCAGGACCACTTCTGGACGCTGGACCACTCCTGGACGGGACCACGGAGAGGCCAAGGAAGGACCGACAACGCAGGGAGACCGCCTGACAGCCAAAAATTCCGGACTGCGTGGTATGTGATCTTCACTAAATTGCACCTCTAGTTAAAAGGGAAAATTTGAGAGAAAAGTCGAAGGTTAAGGGAAATGATTTGATAATAATAATGATTAAGCAATGATGAAGATATTAAAAGTTAAAGTTTACTAAGACAAGCAATAAATAATCCAAACAGAAAGGGGAAATATATATATATATAATTAAGAAGCCTCAGAATAAATGACAGGGTAAATTGTTAAAATAAATTAAAGACGGTAGGCATAACCGGAATGGCCCATAGGCCAAGTTGAGGTGTAAAATAGTTGTACATAAAGATAGCAGTAGCTCGATGTCATTAACTATCGTTCAATTAATTTAGTAAGTGCTAATGAATAACTGTTACATGAATGAATTGATTATTGAAGTATAAAGGCCCACATGGCTTAACATTTTAATGTAATATAATGTGACAATGTTTAATTTGGAAAGGTTTAAGGGTAATTATTTTGATGTGTAATTGATGGATGAAATATAAAGAACTAAACTATTAATAAAGTGAATTGAGTAAACCTTTAATGGTAGATTAACGGCTACATGCCCAATAATGTAAATTAAACGTTAAATATCGAGTTAAGGGTGTGTATTCATATGGAAGGTGTGGACTGTGACGTATAAATTGCCTTAAAGAACTTTGGCCATGCCAGAACAGAGTGATCCTTATTAATGATTTGTTAGCTTAAGAGAGTATTGATTTATATTGTGTTTGTCATTTTCAGTTGTATTTTATAAATAGGAGTTAGGGCACAGAGGCCTCTATTTAAAGGGTTGTCACGAATATAAATCACTATATAATAAGGAGGAAGTAGTGCATCTGATTTATGTATATTAAAAGGTATATGTTATTACAGACGCTGGTGTCATTTCAATCAATTTCCTGGTTTCCAACTCACTAAGCTAAGCGAGTTATGATTCGAACTTAAGAGTAAAAGAAAGAGAGAGAATAAATCTTACAAACTGTAACGCCAGGGTGGGGCTAAATTCCAGTTGCGCCACAGTCTGGTCTATCGAGATCAATTCCACCTTCCCGGTCTCCTTGTCGTACTCGAACTGGCATTGGTACAGGTTCAGTTTTGGAATGGCCTTGATGGCGTTAACCAGTTCATCGATGTCTTTATAGTTCCCGGCTTCCACCTTTACAGTGGTCAGTACAGGCTTGTCGGTGTCATCCCTAGTGTAGAGATATACGCGAGCTTCCTCGCCCACTGTGACGTACGAGCACGGGTAATGGACCTCGACTAAAGCGACTTCCCATTCGCCGTCACCACCCAATCGCACGACTGACGGTAGATGGGTGATGTAATTAGCCACGGTGTTGTTTGGATAGTAGTTCATAGAGCTGTTGCTGGGCAACGTCAGGTACAGCTGTCTGTGCTTCGTCGTCATAGCAGCTGTTGCACTTCGGATGCGGGTACCCACGAGTTGAAGCTATCTCCGTAACCGACCCACTTGACCAAGTAGCGCTTACTGCGGCCTCGCCCTTTAGTGTCCAGTATTTTATCTATTTGGTACAGACGGTCCGGGGCGACCGTTACATTTTGCATCTCGTGCTCGTAGAAGCACCCTTCCAGCGATGTACCGTTAAGGTCGCGCAACACGTACAGGGGCAGGGGAAGCGATCCGTATACGCGGTCTACCACGAACAGCTCCTTACTCCAACTGGTCTCGTAACCTTTGGCGAACGTGCCCTTCTCCTTGGCTATGCGCACCGTGTCGCCCGGCTCGAACCTGGGCTTGTGCCGCCAGATCGCTTTTCCGTATATGTGACGCCACGCCTTGTACACCGTTTGCCCATCGCCGCTGTCCACGTCCACGGGTCGCAGGCCGCCGCCCAGGCTCCTGTGCGGGCTGCGGTTGTAGGCATCCACAAGCCTGTCCAACACGTCCACGTAGCGATACGTGTTTTTGTAGGTCAGGTAGCGCCACATGCGGGTCTTGAGCGTGCGGTTGACTCACTCCACCACCACCGCCTTCACGTCGGGGTTCTGCGTGGTGACGTACGTGACGCCGTGACTCTTGAACACTCGCTTGGTAGCGGCCCCGGTGAACTCCGTCCCCTTGTCGGTCTGTAGACAGCGAGGAGTCACCTCGGCGAATATCCCCTCAAACGCCGCCACCACCTCTTGTCCGCTTTTCCTCCTCAGTGGTACCGCGAAAAACCGCTTGCTGAATACGTCAATCACAGTGAGCAGGTAGTTGACTCCGTCGTTGTACCGGCTCAGGCCGCGCATGTCGTTCAGGTCCGCCTGCCACAGTTCACGAGACCCACGTTGTTCACGTACACGCATGGGACCTTCTCGTTGTTCACGTACACCGCCCCACTGGCGTCCCAGGCGATGGGGCTGCCTCGCTGGGTCAAGAACCGCAACAAGTTGCGCGCCACCGACTTGTAGATTTTTGGGAACGATTCCAACACCACCTCCACCGGGGCGCTAGACTCGCGTTTCACGTGACTCGGACCCGCCTCTTCCTCCTCCTCCTCCCCCTCGATGATTGACAGGCCTATGGGTTGACGTTTAGTCACGGAGAAGTGCAGGAACCGCTTTAACACCTGTTGATATTGTTTCCATTTTTCCATATCGTTCAGCCGCTTGTCGCTCAGTATGCGATGCATCTCAGTGTCCAGGCCGGCTGGCTTATTGGCACTGCCTCCTCCTCCCGGTCCTGGTCCTTCTCGCATCCTCTCGAGGAGCTCCTGTTGTACGACCACCATTTTCTTAGCGTGCTCCATTTGTTCTAAATACTTTCCGCATCAACGCGGGCAACACCGCACTCAACAGCAAGGGCAGGAGGAACCCACCGCCTTGTTGTACGAGGTAGCGTCGCTTCTTGACCCAACCCTCGCCGCGTTTCACCAGCCGTCTGAGCGCCTGTTTGTGTTTGCTCAATTTGCGTTTGAGGCAGGGGAAAAGCGGCACGTTCCCGCGTAACACGTTGTATGCGCACTCGCACACTGACCTGATACGGCTGTTCTCGCACGCTTTTAACAGGGCCTTGCGTTCCTTGGGTGCAGTGTGTATTAGGGCCCTCAGCAGCGCCGCGTCTTTCTTAACGCGGTGTGACATGATGACTGACGCTGGCGCGCGCTCGGCCTATTTATCACTTCTTTTTCTTGGGCAGGTACACGTAGTTGACCGGGTCGTCTGGGAAAACGGCCGATCGTACGCGCATCTCTTCGGGCGTGGACTGTTTCAGGTCTATGAGCAGGTAGGTGTGCGGGTCGTGCGTGGCGTCCGCGTAGGCCTCCTCCACGAATTTGTTTTTCTCACCTGTTTACGGAATACCCAGTCTTTTCTAAACCACTACTCGAAACCTTTTTCCAACCCAAAATTTTTTACTCGTGATAAACACAGCTTTACTCTGGTATGCTATATTTTTTTAATCTAAATTTCCATAAAATATTTACTTTGAATATTTATTTATTACCAAAAATAAAAAAGTCTAATGGAGCATATGCCAAATACCATACCATTGGAAAGGACTTGTAAATTGTAGCAACGTTCAAATTTACAACAACCTTGTATCTCTTTTATTTTTTCTGCCATCAACAAAAAAACATAATTTTCTCATATGAAATGCATATTAATTTGCATAACACATAAAGTGAATATGGCCAAAGAGTACATGCAAGTGTGATCCAAAATAACATGCATTTCAAATGGGAAAATTATGGTCTTTTTGCTAATGGCAGAAAACCAAAAAGATACAATTTTGGTGTAAGTTTGAAAGTTAGTAGGATTTACAAGACCTTTTCAATGGTTTGCTTTTTGACATACATTTGACTTTTAAATTTTGGGCATATAGGCATTTTCAGAATTAATATGTTATGAAATTTAGATTTTCTCAGAAAAACCTGTCATCACCAGAGTAACTACCAGAAAGCTAGATTACCAGAGTAAAACTGAGTTTATCATTAGTAAGGAATTTGAGTTGTAAAAAGATACGAGAAGTGGTTTATAAAATACAGAGTATTCCGTAAATGTCAATATTTTACACAAAAATGGCAGCCATTTTAAAACGGATAATGATAAGTAAATTCCGTTTCCACCAAAATGTTTCTTTTAACGAGACCTTTTATAACTTTCCCTATGTTTACATAGGAAAATTTTGAAATTTGAACACGTGACCTTCAGTTTTGCAACATCCTGTACATCGATTTTATGAAAATATTTCTAATAGATAGACCAAATGCGTTTTAGTTTAGTTCTTAGGGAAGAATTTTGTTTGATGGCTTTAGACCAAACCGTTCTCCCTTAATACATGCTGGACCGGTGTCTGACTCACCCTGTGTATCATACTAACGATAACATTCTAAACGTGAACTATACATTTACACATGTTATTACACAGCTGGTTTAGCTGTAATCAATATATTTTCACAAAACTAAATAAAAGTTAATTTTACAACGGTCATAAGTAAACAAACGAGTGTAGACTCAATGACCATATGTTAATGATGTGTACATAGTCCCTTTATTCAGACTGATTGTTTGTTATCGGTCGTAAAATAAACTGTGCAGGATAACCGATTGTAAATTGGATTCTATAACTAATTGCCACCGATCACAGTTGCTAATAAACAAACCGATAACATATTGTTATAACTGCTTCTATTTTATAATATATCGTCTGCCTACCTTCACATTTGTGTGATATTTTTGTCTTAACGATGTAAATATGCTATGCTTACACCGTAGTGCATTATTACAATTAATCTAGGAATGCGCCTCCAGAAGAGCGAGCAGTTTAACCAAACTAAATTAACTAACAGCTAAACATTATTGCAGTGTAACATCCTTTCTATACGTAATTGGTTTCATAATATGTTTAAATAAAGATATAACAATATAATATTCAGTAAAAATATGACATGCCTAAAACAATTAAAGTTTACTATCAAACTTTTCAAAAAAGGTTTTACATAGATTTTTGAATGATATGATTTACATGTAAAATTATCGTAGATTACCCGGTATGAATATACAAACATAAGTTTTTACGTTCTCTTTAAAACGATTTGCATTAAAATCCCGGTTCTTATCGACCATAACAAGAAGAACAGGAAACCAGCTTAACCTTATATAAGGGTAGGTTTCAGATTTATGTCTGAGATAGATGGCACTAATATATCTTCGTTAACTGAATAAAAACACCATAACTTCACCCTCCAATCTTTACTCAGTATGTTTTACAGATGTTACTGTGCTTATTAAAAACTGATAAACACGTACATCTTATAATTGTTTATGTTTACTATTTTAGGTAATTTTATGTTTGACTATAGTTTAATATATGCAATTAAGTATGGGAACTTAGACTGAACATTTTTCTTTAGAAAAATTCTATCTTTATCAATAATAATATACCGGGTGTCCAAAAAGTCCCGGGTTGGTTAAATATTTGTCGAAATATTTAAAATAGAGCTACAAAACTTTGCACAAAGTTACTGGACATAAAAATCTATTTTAACACATATTCAGTGATCCGCTACTTCCTCAGGGGGACGGCCCGCTAGGAGTCAGAAGAAAATCTTAAATGTAACCATAGGTTGATATGCATATCAAATAAAGGGTCTTTATTAGTAGAGTACAGATCCGCAAACCCGACCTCAAACGGAGAAACGAGTCAAAAATGACAGCCGTTCAAAGATGGCTTGAGTTTGCAACTTAGGTTAATGTAGAAAATAAACTGACGAGCTTTTTTATTTTAACTCTACTAACCCAAAACTGTTTGCAGTTAATACTGTTGTAGAATAATAAGTTTCATTATTTCTGAGAGGGATCGAAAATAAAACAAACAAGGAAAATGAATGAGCCATGATAAACCTAAAAGAGAAAGTTATTTGTGGCTGATAGTGTGTTCCATGAACTTGATTACATTAACCTAAGTTGCAAACTCAAGCCATCTTTGAAGGGCTGTCATTTTTACTCGGTTATCCGTTTGAGGTCGGGTTTGCGGCTCCGCACTCTACTAATAAAGACCTTTTATTTGATATGCATATCAACCTATGCTTACATTTAAGATTTTCTTCTGACTCCTAGCGGGCCGTCCCCCTGAGGAAGTAGCAGATCACTGAATATGTGTTAACATAGATTTTTATGTCCAGTAACTTTGTGCAAAGTTTTGAAGCTCTATTTTAAATAGTTCGAAAAATATTTAACCGACCCGGGACTTTTTGGACACCCTGTATAATGTAATAAGCAGTGTACTATTTTAAGTGCTATTGAAGTCACAAACGCCAGTTTAACGCTGAGCTCACACGCTGTCAAACGTATCATAGCGTCTGTTGTCAACTTAGGAAACATCCAAGTCTCATCAGTATTGCATCAGAAACTACATCAGAGCTACGCAATACAATAAACATTTCATAATTTTCCTTCCGTGGTTTATGAGTCATTCACCTGAGAAAACAGAGGAAGGGAACAGAGGTAACTTACCTAGTTGCGGCTTAAGGGTGCGCCGTACCTCCCTTCCGCACACTCAAGTAAGGGGTTTGCATCTCCCTCATTGTAGGCTAAATTGTTAACCAATTAAAAATAATTTGATGTTATTTAATTCAATAAATTTTCAGCTAGAGATCATACGATTTAAAAATCGTGATTTTAATTCAAAATAAGTGGTAGGCCATTAGTAATGTTCTCAAATTAAGCGTTTTTCTAAAGATTCCTAACGTATGGAGAAAAATTATTTTGGAGAAAAGGAACCGTATGATCCCTAGATTGGAATCTGAAAAGTGTGAAACTACAAATAGTTTGGTAGAAATCTGTAAAATAACAGTGCGATCGAGGAGAACAAAATGGTCTTCAAGCGTAAATATGCATGGCCCTGCTTGTTGGCGGCGCTAAACAACAATGAATTCAATCTGGGTAGGGCGCACCCTTAAGAATTTGTTGGTGTATAAGGAGGGCGGAGTAAGGGCGCGCAAGGAAGTGCCTTACAGGATGTCCAGTGGAACCTTATTGCACTACGTCCGTGTCTACCTCTTACAAGCAACGTTCTCCGTAGTAAAGAGACCTCTGATTATTCTGTCACTGTAGTACAGGCAAAATGTGGAATGATAAACAGCAGAATTTGTATACTCATTAATACAATTAAAATCAATATTTTTACGGTAAATCCATGCTAATCTTGTAATATAAATATACGAATAATAGAAGTTGAATAGACAATTTACTGATATCAAGAATATTTTACTGATATAAACAAGGTAAAAGTAAAGGCATATTCCGGCTTTGTAGTCAATCACGATTTCATGTCCAAAATAACGAGTAGCGTGTCAAAGCCCAATAGATCCGAGCCACCCGATATTTGACGGATCCTGTCCCTCACGGCACGAAACAGTTCGGATTATCCTCTCAAATAACATGTACATGTTACTTTCAATCCACCGTTGGGAAGTTAGGAGATGTCTAGCTTATTTAGTAATTTTATCATTACACCTCGTTCCTTCTCTTTCATTACATCACATCTGTTTACCTTTATTCGAAATCATTCGATATGTGTCGTTCAAAGGGTAATAATGTTGAAAAGGTAATAATAAATCGTGTAATCTATACATGAACTAATTTTTGTCTTATAGGCAATTCCATAGTATAATTATATGTCGTTGTAATGTTCTCTTAATAAACCTTACATACTGTTGGCGAGAGCAAAGAAAATCCCTCGTCGGTGTTACATGTTTATTGTTATATGGTTCTTATGTCTCCAAACGCAATGCAAGTAAGTTTTGATACAGTGTCATGGTGTCAGCAGTAACTTACCTAATGGTAACAACGAATTCCGCATAAAGTGTGCATTCCATTGTTCTATTGTTCTAGGTTGGATCTGAAGAAGGGAACTTGTTCCCGAAACGATCGTTATCCAATAACTGGTTTACATAGAATCACAACCAGGTAATTTAATTGTTTAATACATTGCAGGCGCTCCCATAGTTAAATATGGGAGCGCCTGCAATGTATATTGTAACGATTAAAAAGGTTAATTACTGGTTTTCGACTGATTCTGTGTAATCCAGTTATTGGATAAAGATTGTTTCGGGAACAAGTTCCCTTCTTTAGATCCAACAGAACATCAAACTTACGAGGTCGTCAAAACAGTGAAAAGACCAAAACACGTACAACTAAACAAACAAATATTTTCGTTAAAATTGAATGTTTTTTTGTTTAATTGTACGTGTTTTGGTCTTTTCACTGTTTTGACAATCTCTTAATGAGTTAAGTTTGATATTCGGTTGGATCTGAAGAAGGGAACTTGTTCCCGAAACGATCGTTATCCAATAACTGGTTTACATAGAATCACAACCAGGTAATTTAATTGTTTAATCGTTAGAAAAGTGATTCAAAGACTAAAGGTAATATAGACTATAGATAAATGAAAAAATATTGTAACAAAATATCAACAATTTTAAAAATTCGTCATGCGCTTGTCATTTTTAATTAAAGTGTTTTAATTACTTTGTAGGCGATACTGGAACATGGTCAATTATTGTGAAACAATTAAAGAAATGTTAAATGTAAATCTTGTTGATCCGTAAATAAATAAGAGTTCATTTAACCTGTCAAGAGAACGCTTATCACGGGAAATCTCCTTGAAGAGCTTTATTTACTAGAACCTTGATGTTCAGATTAAAGTGTCTGTGATTGAATCAACACATCAAAACATTCAGATGAGAATTAAAATAAATCTTGACAACAAATCCTTATATGGGTTAGGTAATCAGCAGCATAACTGTTTTATTTCGATTGGAATAATACGTTTTCTCTTAAGGTGCTTTTCATTCAATTTCGTAACTCCAACAACGACAATTCGAGATTGTAAATGCTACTTTGAAAACGAACATTGGTGGCAGTGGGGGAGTTGTAAGTCATAAAATAAGGATACTACCGAAAGACCATTTTAGGTAACTGATTTCAAATGTATAGTGAGAGCATGGCCGAACGAATACAGTTTTAAGTATGTAGAAATATGTTAAAATTCACCTACTTAAAACTAAAAAGAAATGTAGAAATCTAGCGTGGGTGGGTTTAGTGTAAAGTATTTAAATATTTATCTTGAATTAATTCAAAACTAGTTAAATTGATCCATTGATGGAGTAAATCATAAATAATATTAATCTCTTAAAATATCAAATATATGTCATAAAACTTTTAAAATTAAAAATGTACTATTATTTTCCTATAATATATTTAATTATATTGTTCATAGATATGAACATTGGAGATTAACATAATTGGCGCAGGTAAATGTCAATGTTGTTGCAGGTACAACTTTTAACTCCAGGCGTTTGTTTAAATGTGTAATTATAATCGTTGCATCGTTGTCATATTAATGTAGCTAATTGAAACAAACAAGTTACGGAATATGCTTCATGTATAAAAACAGATTTATGTATTACATGCAGCGTGTTTTACAATGTACACTATACATACACTGTATGATGCTGTTGCAACAGTTATTTTATTTAATATTATTCATATCATATTGTCCCCTTTGACTTTGTCAAATTAACCTATCGTTAACCTTTTATTAATTATTTGTTTTGAATCTGTCTTTGAACTAAATCAATTTTATTGTCAATCATGCTCAAATATTCAGAGTCAGAACAAATCACTAGAAAAATGGATAGAGACTACATTTAAATCAAGTTACAAAATCACATAAAAAGGTAATTTACGAGTTTTAAAATAACCATTAATAGATTTTACGACTGGGTTATTAAAACCAAAATATGCCAAATTGTAGGACATATGTTTAATAAGAGAAATGTAAAAAAATTGTATTAAAAAAAGTATGTCAATGGTATTATTGATTGCTCTCAGCCTAGTTTCATGCACTTCAATATTTTCAAATGCTCCGTATTTATAAGGCATATTTAAACTTTAGACTAGAAGTTGGATTCTAAATAACTAACCTCAGTTTGGCTATGATTGTTTCTGATAAGTTTAAACAGTCGTGGAACAGCCTTTTTAATATTCTTTTGTTCAATTCATGTTTTAAAATTAGTTTTCTTTATCGAAAAGTAATGGACAAACTTTAACCATTCAACTTTGACAATTTTTATGAAGACGTCATTATATTAAACATCTTAATAAGATTACATATTCATCAAAAGTACTTATTACACTTCTTGTATTCTGTAAATGACAAACCTAAACATATAATGACTTGTTTTTAACAATACTGCACATGATAAAATTATTTTTTTAATATTTTTGCTTTAAAACACTGAAATGTCTTATTTCTAGTTTATCTCTGTACACTGTATGATAACAATTAGATGTAATATTATTTTATTTTGAAAATGTTATAGTGTTAAGGAAAATCGGTATTGGGAACTGTTAAACATGTTAATCAGACTCAGAATGTAAAACGCATTGACCTGTAAAGATCGCTACCCAACATGTCCAATATTTGAGTTGACGTTTAGATTGGAAGACCACATTCGTTATTTATCAAAGTAGAGTGGAGATTCGGTTGGATTACCCAGAGGAATGAACACTAAGTAAATATATTTAAAGCTTCCCAGTGAACTGATGTTGAAGGCTGTCAATCATCACGCATTATAAGAAGAACATAATACAGCCCGAAGTACAAAACTGGTTGTTATCCCGTCCTCTCTTGCGAGATTTATTTGTAAACCTTCCTTCCATCATTGGGTAGTGTAAGCAATCTGCAATAGTAAAATGTATACTAAATACCTAATGGTAGAAATACCTAATGGTAGAACAAATATATTATTTATTGTATGTTTTTGCACATACAACAAATAAAAAACCTAACCAAATATGAAACAGATAGTGTAGTATATAAGTTATCTAACAATCATGTTATTCGGAATGACCACCGTACTAATATTTTGTTAAAAAACGTTATATTGAAGCAGGAGGGTATCTCCTGTGTAAAATCAGGTTGCCCAAAATGATAATAGGGAAAATAAAAATATCATGAAAATCATTTGCGATTTCATGACAGACGAGAGTATTGATTAAATGTAACAGTTTTTAGTCAGAACAAATGCAGTGTGTTCGTCTTAAAAAAAACTAAAAAATGAAGTTCTTACATTTTACATAAAAGCTTTACATGACTTTGCACTATATAACATTATTGGCACCAAATTAACGTCAAAGCCTACTTTTAGCGAATTTCCCCTATGGGCAGAAGCTATTACCGTAGGTGGCGTGGTAAAACTTAAGCCCGAGACCATGATAACTTTTTGTTTTGAGGTCCCAAGGTGCCAAAAACACATTCACATATTCTTATGGAGAATAAAATAAAATTATATATATCACATATTTTTGGATGTATTCTTGTGAAACTTGGTAAGTGTATCTACGTAGTAGTGAGACACATATATAAACATTGTAAATTCACTGAGTACGCAGGTTTGCTGCGACGGGGGTATTACTTGTACTATGGTTTTTAATAACAGTGGCATGCTATACCTATAGATATATAAAAAACTTGTTTGACTATACATAAAATATCAAAAATTTATTTAAATTTGTAATTGTATAAAAATTCAAGAAACTAGTGCGGATATTTGCTATCCCTGAAGCAAAGCAAAACAAAGTTCACGAAGCTTAGATACCTCGAGTCTGATCACGACGCTTAGATACCTCGAGTCTGATCACGACGCTTAGATACCTCGAGTCTGATCCTGTTTCAGATGCGAAGTGTATAACCAACCAACAGTCAATAACGAAAATGTAGCCAAAGCTGGAAGAAAGCCATATTAACAAAGACTTATGATCTGAAAATCACTCAAAGGGTCAGACAAAAATACCGCATCAATTCTTTAACAAATCAAATACGGTAATAAAACATACACTGATCCCAATTTTCATGGAAATTGCGGAACCTTTTATTTCTTGGCTGTTCTGATGCTCCGCGTTTTGTTAAAATGCAATACTGGGATAGCAATGTTGCGCATAATAAGGTCAAGAATAAATTCAATCAGGATCGAAAAGGTATCAAGGTTCTGTAATTAAGCCATGATTATGTAAAATACCCGTTACTTTTGATAGCTTTATATAAAAAATACATTTTTAAATATAGTAAGAAAAGTTTGACAAAATAAAATAAAGAGAAATCGTCACAGTATGGCACCCGTAAGGCCGTTCTAAGTGGACACATTTATGTTTAAAACAGTTCTTCGACGTTTTCTGCCATAATTACATATATTTTGTGGTAATCCAATTACTTATTACTAATTGCGCTTTTTTATAACATTTACTTTTACATTTACATTTACATATTTTTATAAGAATTCAATTACTTAATACTAACTGTGCATTTGTATATAACATTTATTTTTTTATATATTATATAAAAACAACCTTACATTTTAGTAAATATTCTGTTTAATACTTTATGCTGAGTCTTGTTTATTTTGCTTGTTCTTCAAAGAATCTCGGAAAGAACTTAAGACTCAACTAAGAAATTATTGTTTTTAAACCTCTGAGTTTATAACACTAGGATTATGGTAAGACTACACTATATTACTAGGATCTTTAATAAGATAAAGAATGAATTTTGTTTATTTACTAAAAATCAAAACAGTTAAAATTGCTCCTGTTAAATTGCATAACACGCTATATCACTCAATCAAAAGCCTAGAATGGAACAGATTTAAGGAAACAATCAAAAGTTTGTTTTTATTTTATTGATGATTATTTTTAATATATCTTTTAGAGTTTACGTCCTATTTGTATATTGTTCTACATTCAATTGTGTAATAGTGATTTTTTATAGCGCAGAAAGGGTTGTGATTTTTTACCATGAATTGCCTCTGACGATGACTGTACTAACATTACCACTGTAATTTTATTGTACTTGGGCTAAAAAAGAATTTTAATTTTAATTTATAATTTTGAATACATTACAGTGCCAGGTCAAGGCTGGATAACGGGCCGTTTTCGTTCCGAGTCATAATGTAAAAGATAGGATCAACGAATCGCAAGGTGAATGTCATTGGGGTTTCTCACGCTACGCTAGGCTATACCATAGATTAAACATACTGTTGTGGTATTCTTAATCTATGGCTATACTTTGAGTTAACCCCTGACGTCACAAGCTTCTTGGAGTTGAAATACGGACTGATGATTTAGGTATACTGCATACATTGAAGAATAATGTTTTATAATGAAGGCAGGTTTGAAAATATTAAAAAACCCCATCCGTCCATCATAAAAGTGCTTCGTATCAGCACAAAGTTCAGTATGAAATTATATTTATTTGTATTGCTCATATTGTATTGTTCAGTGAATATGTAGTTTTGGGGTTATAATGTAATTAACATTAATGCAGTTAATGCCTTGATAAAATGTAATGTAGGGCCTACCCGTGTTAATATTGATTTAATTTTATTGGTGAGCTACTTCGTAATAATATATTGGTATATTGGTTTAGACAATAAAGTTTGACTAAAACAACTTGTATGGGTGGAATGTAACTGTTAGATACATCTCGCTAAATAACTGCCCAGAGGTAAAAATAAGTTTTATATATTAACAATAGATAAATGCAGAAAACACCTTAACTCTTCAATGACGTTCCCATCTGGGTTAGGATATTTATTGAAAAATTAACTAGATGAAAAGTGTAACTTTGTCGTTTTCGTTTTTTCACATATGAATAATCGATTTTAGAGTATCAATATATAAGATAATATTTTAATACTGTAGAAATAATTGCCCATGCTGGCACTGATTATGTAGTTCCCCTTTCAACAAGGTACTTAAATAGTTACTACGAAGCAAAACCTTTAGTATTAAATACATCCTAAATAAAAGAGAAAAATGCATATGAGTTTTTTTTTTATATATAAGTTATAATCATAAAGCGAAGGGGTTAACTCAGTTTATATTTACATACATATCAAGTTTTGAAATATTTCGTCTACAAATTAATCCGTTCCTAACAAAAATGATGTAGTAAAGTTTCCTAAAATACCAATCAAAAGAGTAATTATAAAATAATAGTTTAATACTGTATAAATAATTGTAATAGTTGATTGTACACATGCAAAAATGTACTTAGTGTAATACAAACGATTTATAAAATAACCCCATGCTAGAAAAAAAGGGTTCGTATTACATTATGCCACACAAACACACAATTATGCTACAGTTAACGTAACACCGGCAGATAGCAAAATGTCTTCAACGCATCATTATTCAAGTATTACTCTATCTTGATCTATGAGTTACAAGTTAAACAAATAATTCTAAGGTATTAAATTATAGACGAGCTTAGTAGTCTGAAACGAAAACCCAAAATATTCTCTTTTATAAAACAGTCCAGTTTTCAGTTTAGAAACAAAGGGAGAATTCTACTGTTATTCCAAATTAGAAGTTTAATGAAGCCCTTGACCACCCGCTACATAAATTATGCTACGGTTCACGCAACACTGGCTCGCCGCTGCAACTTCTACCTCCGGGTTTATATTTTGTAAGAAATAACCGAGGTAACATGTTATCACAATAAATTTTTACTAGTTTTGATTTTTAGTGTAGGTCACTGTAATTATTGGCAGGCAGGCAAAACCTGCCGTAAGACACGCTTAATGTACCACTTCAGCATATCTCTTAAACTTATGATGTTTATATTTATTATTAGTTTAATGTAGTATTGGAAAACCTTAAAAGATGGGAAAACTATGAAATGGTTCAAATTTGCTTATAAATTAGTGTTTAAACAATTGTTTACTTAACAAACTGAAATTTTAGTTTACTGTCAAAATTTATTAAATTTATACAATATATATTGTGGCTGTACAAAAAATATAGTATTACATTTGAATATAGGAATCCGCATTCCCAGGTCCAATAAGAAAGCAGGAAACCTGCTTAACCCTATATAAGGGAAGGTTTCAGATTTGTGTCTGAGAAAGATGACACTAATACATCTTCCTTAGCTGAACAAAAAACAACGACACTCCTTCCTCCAATCTCTACTTACTAAATTTTTAAAATTTTTCTTTAGATTTGAAACTGGTTCATGTATGGAATGAATATTTTCTTCATTGGCTTAGATAATTTTACTAACGAAAATGATTTAATATTAAAGTTCCTGTTGTAATAATTCGAATTTGTAAAGTATGATATTGCAACCTAAAGTTGTGTTCTTTTTAATCAAATCTTTATGAAAGTTAGAAAATAAATAATAGGATGGATAATAGATAAATGATATAGAAATATAAAAAGTAATATATAAATATACATTTCATATCAATCATAAAAACCCATATTCACAATAATTGTCAAGCCAAACATTTAGCTTTTGTTCAACGTTTATATGTGGAATTGTTTTTAGATTCACTGGTTAGGGCTGCTATATTTGATGTTATCAATTTTTAATATATATATATATATATATATGTATAATTTTACTGTGAAAAAGCTGCCAATTGCAATTTAGTATTATCAATAAACACTTCGTTATACGTACAATTATCTTTATATGGTGTACCCATACTATTGTTGTTATTATTATTAAAACGAAATATTTATATAACTATCAAACTATCTTTGATAAACCATTTTCACATGAAATATGTTTATGTGAGAAATGAAATCCAAAAAAATGTTTCCAAAATAGTAAAATATGATGATAAATGTATTTTCAGCTTTGTGTCTAACCTTAAGGATAACAAGTTGTTTTTGTTTTTTTTTATATTTTAAAAACAACAACTTAGCAATATGATTTTATTGATTTGAAATTTTTTCAACTGACAAGTGGAGCTTTTCAATATTATTTTATAGGCAAGAATAAAACCAAGTTAACCTAACACAGGCGGTATCTTTCACCTTTACAAAGTTTGTATCACTGGATCCTTATCGCACTGTTTCTGTGGTGTTGTGGTGTTGTCACCTTTCGCGCAACGATCGAATGCGACCTTTGATTATTCTTTCCTTGTTTTTTACAGAACATGCTAAAGAGTAATACTTGATGTATTAATATAAATTCGACAGTCTGTCTTTTAATGTACATTTCAATAAATGGTACCTTTGGCATATAACAGATAGTTAAGTTTAAATATTTTCATTTACCAAATCTCTTTTACTAGTTGAGAGGAAGACAGATGCCGAATATGTCTACTCCATTGGCAATCAAAAGTGGAAGAGTCAATTGAGTGTTAAGTCCCCGAGGCGTTCGTGTCCTCCCGTAAAGCCTTTGAATTTGTCGCTTAGTCTAGAGCAGGCCAGAGACAACAACCTATGGGGTCTCTAAAACATATTATTTCATGTAATTTGCTTTTTTAGACACTAAAATTAGTTCAATTACTTCAATTCCAAATATTATGACACCCGAAAATTGCTCACTGACTTGACAAAATTCCTAATAACTCATAAGATATATGGAGTTAAAATTTTACATGTTCGTTCCTCTTTGGTTCAAGGTGCCCATTAAGAGACGATTGTATGCCAAACTCCCTAAGGGCTCCGCGTTATCATCGTTCAAAATTCAAATGTTAATAATGTTTATTTTATTTGACCAGGTGATAATATAAACAGATGTTCATTATTCGAAAAAAGTTCAAAAGATTAAGTAGGTACAGAATACAGCAAACTGAACTGTTGTAGTCCGTAGGTAAACTGCATTAGTTAGTTTGTGTTTAATCGCTAAAGGTATATAGAAGTATTATGGAATTAAATATATAAGAAATTACTCAGTGTCCAAATGTAGTCAACACCGTACGTAAATCAACACGTTTTATAAGTTTATAGTTTCTCATCGTATTTTTTTTATGTAAGCCTGTATGTTTAATATCAAAACCAATATGATCGTGAACTTTAATTATGATAGGGAGAGTGCAATGTGTAGTTTGAGGTTAAGTTCTGGGAATATGTAAGAAATAATGAAAAGCTTGAAAACCCGGTTTTAGCAAATTTCCCCTATAGGGAAGAAGCTATTACCGTAGGTCTCATGGTAAGACTTAAGCCCGAGACCATGATAACTTTTTGTTTTGAGGTCCCCAGATGTCCAAAACACTATTCGTTCAAATTTATATATATGTATATATATATATCTATATATATATATATATATCGAAATCGGACGTTTTTTACTCAAGTTATCGCATTCACGGACATATATATATATATATATATATATATATATATATATATATATATATATATATATGTGTCCGTGAATGCGATAACTTGAGTAAAAAATGTCCGATTTCGATGAAATTTGGCTCAAATGTGTAAACTGACATTTATGACTTTAAGTTCGAAAACCAGAAAAATCGGACTATGGGAAGGGGGGTTTATGGGGGTTTTAAATTTTCCAAAAATCTGTTTTTTGCATTTTTTACCCTATAATTTTTAAAACACTTAATTCAGGTTTAGACCATGTTATAGAGCTTAAAAAAACAAATAATATGGTATTTTGAATTATTAACCTAGGTTAAGTGGTTGCGGAAAAAATACAAAAAACATGCTCATAAAATCTCCCATGTTAATCTTATGGGAAAAAGGTTTTTGGCTTTTCCTCAGTTAATTTTACTTTAAACTTCACATTTTCTTTTACCAATCACTTCAGCTACACAAAACAATCAATTTGGTGTTTACATTGTGATTCTACGTCAAACCGTTGCAGAGATATTCAAAGTGCTAAACACAGTACGTTGTCCAATGTTATCCTTATGGAGAATAAATAAAATTTGATATCTTGATTATTTATGAATGTATATTGATGACATTTGGTATGTGGCTTCATGTTGTACTGGTATATTGATAATTGCACAAAAAATAAATGTTTTTTTGATTGTCCCCGTAGCAGCTAACCTGCATACTCAGCCCTAATGTTATTCTTATGGAGAATAAGTAAAGTTTTATATCTCCCTTAATTATGAACATAAATTAATAAAACATGGTAAGTAGCTTCACCTGGTTCAGTTACATTGATAATTGCATAAAAAATCATTTCTTATCTTCCTCGTTGCAGCAAACCTGCGTACTCAGTCCTAATGTTATTCTTATGGGGAATAAATAAAATGTAATAAATCACTTATTTATGAATGTATTTTTGTCAAACTTAGTGAGTGGCTTTATGTACTAGTGAGAAACATATCAATGCATTGGAAATTCGCTGAGTTCGCAGGTTTGCTGCGACGGGGGGTATTTAAATATACGAGTATGTTTTAGTGTCTGTGTAGTATGTGTTATTAGTTTTAGCGAATTTCCCCTATAGGGAAGAAGATATTACCGTAGTCGGCATGGTAAGACTTAGGCCCGGGACCATGATAACTTTTCGTTTTGAGGTCCCCAGACCCCAAAAACGCCATTCGTTCGAAACTGTATATATGTGTGTGTGTGTCCGTGAGCACGATAACTCTCGTAAAAGTTATCCGATTTTGATGAAATTTGGTATGAACGTGTAAAGCAACATTTATGACTTAAAGTTCGAAAACCAGCCAGATCGCACCATCCAAAGGGGTATTTTGGGGGGGGTTTTGTACCCCAAAAATGAGTATTTGAATTTTTTACATGTATTTTTTGAAAAAATCAAATTTTAGTTTTTACCATTGGATTCAGCTAAAAAAAACACACAATTTGGTATTTTGATCATTTCTCTACGTCAATCGGTTACCGAGATATTCAAAGTGCTATACACAGTACGTTGTCTAATATTATTCTTATGGAGGAAAATAAACAATTTATATCTCTCTTAATTATGAACGTATACTGACGAAACTTGGTATATGGCTTCATTTGGTTGTGGACCATTGATATTTGCTCAAAAAAACAATTTTTTACCCAAGGCTCCCGTAGCAGCAAACCTGCGTACTCAGCCCAATGTTATTCTTATGGAGAATAAGTAACGTGTTATCTGCCTTCATTATGAAAATAAATTAATGAAATTTGGTATGTGGCTTTACCTACATGAGTTATATTGATATTTGTATAAAACCCCATTTTTTGTGTTCCTTGCTTCAGCAAACCTGCATACTCAGCCGCCATGTTATTCTTATGGAGGATAATTAAAACGTCATAAATCGTTTATTTATGAATGTATATTGATGAAAATTGGTATGTGGTATTAAGATACATATATATGCATTGGAAATTCGCTGATTACGCAGGTTTGCTGCTACGGGGGTATTTAATAATCATGACAAATCCTCCGGATGAATACTCTGTTATAGTTTAGTTTGGTTGAATCATACATTCCTAACTTATGATGGTCCTATGGGAACCGAGAACCGAATTTTAATGACTAATTGAACTGGCTGGTCTACATAAAATATGAGATTTGTTAATGTTCAACAATTAGTTCTTTTAGTTATGTTTCCATAGATACAAAGTAATTTTTTCATAAAGCTTTGAACTGTTTAGTCAGGTTACTGAATTCAACAATTTAAACGTTTGGGTTGTTTCGAAGTAAGCGTTCATCATGGGTCTGGGTGAGGTGTCTGTTGGCGGGGGATCCTCCTCTGGCCGCCCGGGGGGTTATCTCTGCGCTCACGGGTATGTTCCTCGGACCGCAGGCAGGAGAGTCGGCCTGTCCGGGTGTCCGGGGTCGGTGCCGGCTGTATCGTTCGTTGTTTCGTGAAGTTCCAGTGAGCGGGAAAGTCCCTGGCCCACTGTGGCTGCTTTAGGGCGCTTGGGCCCTCTTCAGCCTTCGGATAGGGTTGTTTGTTGAGGGGGAGGGGGAGATTGACACACTGCAACAGGACTTTTTTTGCCTACTACAGTGGCGAGGGGATATTTTGGGGGCTGGAAAGATGAACACACTTCAACAGGACTTTTTTTCGCCTGCTACAGTGGTTAGGTGATGGGGGGGAGGAAGGAGGGACTCACTGCAACAGGACTTTTTTGTGTTATAACGAGTGCCTGTAAAATTTAACGCTGTATCCACAAGTATCCACCCTGCCTTCCCGCCACTCAGGGGCTGAGCGGGCTCTTGGTGAGGGGGTGGAGTGGCCGAAGAGTGAACGAGGTGGACAAAGCCTCAAATGAACAAAAAATATCTAAAGAGTAGAAGGAAACTATACAGGAATATAACGAAACTGGAAAAACGCCCCACCACAATCACGGGTGTGACGCACAACCGTCGAAAAGATCCTACAATAATCAGGATGATCCGAAATATCTTCTAATATAAAAAAATACAACTACACAGAATCGCAGTAAAACTGGACAAACACCCCACCACCATCACGGATATGACCGCCGCAAATGTTGGAATAAGCCTACAACAATCAGGATGATCCAAACCCTCATAATCGTGGGGTAAATTTGAAAACCGTCCATAATTTGTGGGACCCTGTAAAAACGGCACTCGCAATCGATCAAAATAAGTAAAAAGGGGATCGCAAATACCTCCCCTTAGCTTGAGTGAAACCGAAGACTCCCGTACATAGTAGAGTGGTAAGATTCATAAGATTTCTGATGTGTAGTTATTTTATGTATATAGAACAGATCCATTTTCCTACTGCATAAATATCACGTGATACTTAAATCATACAGTTTTGGTTTACTGAATATTTTGGTCTACTTATTTGGGGAACCTAAAATATTTCTTACTTGCTACTATTTACGTCAATAAATAATTAGTTAACATATTATTCTTATCTATTCATTTACGTAAGATGACAGAAGAATCTCAATACGGAAAAAAACATGTCCATCCGAAGGAAGGTGGCTGGGAGCACGATGAATTCTGCTGGACAAGCTCCAGTTCGAAGCTCACCCTACAATACAGAAGGATAAATCCGAAGGAAGGAGAGGCACAGAGTAAAGGGAGTCACATTCATCACAACAATCTGTGATGTGGGACTTGCAACATGTTAATATAGCCCAAAAATAATATTGCATTTCTAAAACTACCAGGGATGTTGCTATTCAAATAAATTTTCTATTTCCAACGCTGGTCTTTTGATTTTAAATTTATTTACAAAACAGGTTTCAAATATATTTCGTTTATAAACAAACTGTTAGGTCGGTGGAAATAATTCATTAGACTAAGGTTATAAAATTTTCAAAAATACACTTTGGCCCTTGGTACAGATTTAAAAAATATTTCTTAAAGATTAAAAAAATATTAAAGCCCCAATCTGTTTAATTGGTGGAATATCTCATGTTTTTTTTTAATTTTTTCATCAACATTTGCTCATTTCATTTGTCTTTAAAATCAAACTCACACTGACAAATTCACCTAAGAGAACATTCAACTTAGAACAAAATCTACTGAAGTTCACACAAACTAAGGTAAATAGTAGGTTCCTAGTAGGAATATTTATTAAAAGGGAATGAAACTTACAAATAAATATGACCATCCATCATACCACTACTTTGCTAAATTTCGTTCAACATGAACATAAACAGGCCAGGAGTATCAGCATATTTGAGAAATGTCCATATGTTTACATAATATATCTGTGTATTCAGATTTTCTGCTGCGGGGATATTTTATGCGGGTATTAATAGATCTCAACCAGATTTGGCCATTTGCCAAGTTTTACCAATATAATATGTTCATAAATAAACGAGATATAAAATTGTTCTTATTCTCTATAAAATTAATATTGGACAAAGTACTGTGCTTAGCACTTTCATTATATTGCTAACCAATTGACGTAGAGCAATGTTCAAAATACCAAACTGTTTTGTTTGTTTAAGCTAAATACAACCATGCAAACCTACGAGTTTTTTTCAATACGAATACTGTTCCCAATATTATAAATTAAAAAGTTGTATTATAAATTCACAAATAATAAATTTTTACAATCACTATGTATTTCCCCATTCTCCAGGAAGAGGATAAACGATCATAACTTAACTATTTTTTATACATGATGTAATAAAAGAGTCTTACAACACTTAAGATATATTTACACTTATACTGATTCACATACAGACGGTAAAAATACATAAAAGATGGTATTAGGCTATCGATTTCGACCAGTCACACCAGTCATCATTGGATGATGACTGGTGTGACTGGTCGAAATCGATAGCCTAGTGCCATCTTTTATATTTGTTTACCGTCTGTATGTGAATCAGTATAAGTGTAAATATATCTTAAGTGTTGTAAGACGTCTTTTATTACATCCTGTAGGTAATAACAACACGTAATATGCTAATAAAAAGTTGTCTATTTTTTATATCCATATAAACAAATAAATCAACTCAATACACCATGCAATTTATATGTGGCAACTCAATTTTTAATTTTCAACTAATAGAAATTTTGAAAAAAACTATGTACTTTTCGTATTCTTCCAAAATTATTTTTTTCATACGTGAAATCACAGATACTAGAAAATAAACGGTATGGGCATTGACTATAAATACTAAAGTAGATTTTTCATTGCCATTGTAAAATCTGTCCCTAGTTTTGTGTGTGCCAGGATTCAAAGAGAACATAGTTACACTAATCACCAACAGAGTATACTGCTGACAACTATTACTTATCCTCTCAATGAGGAAATAATACAACAGTTGGTGTGTCAGGAAGCAAACATAAGTTGATTATAAATTGTTTTCTGCGATGGAGATATTTTACAAGTCAATATAAATAACTAAAATACATAGTTTTCAGCAGCACAATCTGTCGGTGACCTAATCAAACTACATCTACTTCAAATTCTGGCAAACACTGAAAGTGGAACGAGTAGACCATATAGATGGAATGTCTTTTTCAGTTATATAGTCAATAGTATTGGCCATAAGTATAAACAAATGACGTTTTGGATCGAATGTAAACAAACTTTCTATACATAAGGTTCTGTTTATTAATTTTTTTTCTTTATTTTATCGTCTGCTAGGATAGCAGGGAACCCACAAGCGTTTTGATACATCCATGTGTAAATAAAAAATACCCCCGTCGCAGCAAACCTGCATACTCAGCGAATTTCCAATGAATATATAACATAACACATTACAACACTTAACTGGATTCATAAGAAATGTATTCACAAACAAGCGATATTTAAAATATTAATTATTCTCCATAAGAATTACATTGGGGATGAGTACGCAGGTTTGCTGCAACAAGGCACATAAAATGATGGGTTTTTATGCAAATATCAATAGAACTCATCTTAGTGAAGTCACATACCAAGTTTCATGCATATACATTCATAAATAAGCGATATATAACATTTTAAGTATTTTCCATAAGAATAACATGGGGGCCAAGTACCTAGGTTTGCTGCTACAGGAACCATAGGCGAAAAATTTTTTTTGTGCAAACAACAATAAACCACAACCAGATCAAGCCATATACCAAATTTCGCCATTTATGTTCATAAATAAGCAAGATAGACAATTTTTATTTTTCTCCATCAGAATAACATTAGACAACGTACTGTGTTTAGCACTTTCAATATCTCGGTACCCAATTGACGTAGAGCAATGATCAAAATACCAAATTGTTTGTTTTTTAAGCTGAATTCAATGGTATAAATTAAAAGTTTATTTAAATTAAAATTACATGTAAAAACCCCCAAAAAAACTCATTTTTGGGGTACAAAACCCCCCAAAAAAACCCCTTCGGATGGTGCGATTCATCTGGTTTTCGAACTCGTTCAAATAAATGGTACTTTACACATTTGTACCAAATTTCATTAAGATCGGACCTTTTTTACGAGAGTTATCGTGCTTACGGACACACACACATATATATATATATATATATATATATATATATATACATATATAAAAATTTGAACGAATGGTGTTTTTGGCATCTGGGGACCTCAAAATGAAAAGTTATCATGGTCTCGGGCTTAAGTCTTACCATGAGACCTACGGTAATAGCTTCTTCCCTATAGGGGAAATTCGCTAAAACGTGTTTACATTCGATCCACTGTTGTCATTTGTTTATGTTTATGGCCCTTAGTGTTTTTTTTCTTGTTACCGTGTGTGACATGTATTTCAAACTTAAAATTGTCTTTTAGCGAATTTCCCAGAAAGAAACTCTGGTTTTTGATTAATATAGAACGAAGTAAATAAGATAATGTGGCTGAAGATGAGCTGTAACCGGTATTACTTACACCAACTATTAATAAGGTGGGTTTCGATTTATTTCGTTATTTTTTATAAACAATATCCATTTAGTGGATAAGTATATTTAATTCCTACAAAATATATAGCGAACAAAACAGTTGTATAGTTTTTCTGTAGGATAAACATTGAAAGTTCGAAAACGTGAGTATTTGTTCATATTCAAACTAATAATGTTCTTTGCACTTGAAAACTTGGGTAGACAATTTTAATACGTTCTGTACTGATCTTTTTATCACACACACTCACTCACCATGTTCAATCCTTGTCACCCAAAATTAGTAGGTTAAACTTGTAGTAGGAAAACATGAACAGGGGGGCGTGAGCTTAACAAATAATTCAAAAATATAAATAACACATTGTAAGGGCATGGAATCCTAATAAATATTTATATCCTTATTAACAAACGTTCAGAAAATATTAAAGGAATGGTGCAGGATTTAAAATAATGGATTACAGACGCCTCAGTTATTTTTTTAACGATGTTAGACGTAAAATCAGTACCCCTAAAATGTTTTGGAACTCTTTTCTAAATCTTGCTAAAGATAGTAGATAGTTAACAGAATATTCCAGTGAACTAAAACTAAGACTAAAAAATACCTACTAGAGAAAACCGAACATTTGGTCTAGTGTTTTATTATATAAAGATAAAATTTAAAAAACAAATCAAGACACTTTGAATTTATGTTTGCAAATATTTTTTATTGTCATGTCTATCTGGCTAAACTTATCCACTAAAACTTAGTTCATATAAAAGATGCGCTTGCATACCGTACGTTTCTGACGTTTCTCTATAGTTACTTAACTAAACTGCCGATTAAACAAAAGGGTAAATATCGTGTCTGAGAGTCGGCAGTGAGTGACAGGAGAGTAAACACCTTAATAATGGCGGGGGTTCACACTGCATCGAGTTTCAACACTAACACACTTTTAACGGCGACACGAGATTAATTGTTCTCGGAACCTTTCCTTTATGCTGACATCTAACATGAGTTTGTATACTCAGCATTAAAGGGAACCGTCATTTGCAATTTTCTTCATAGCAAAGAAAATATTTGAAATTAATTATCTTGAAACTGTAATTGGATAAAGCGAGTGAAGCGAGTTGAATCCTTCATACTCGTGTTTAGTCACTCTCTTGTTACGCTAACTCCTTTTTAACGGTTTAATTAATTGTTTTGAAATTTTCAGACTAGCTCTTAGCTGTAAGAAGGAAAGTAATAAACAAAAACGTGACTATAATTTTGGTATGATTCTGTTTTTTTTCATTTTTCGGAAATATTCAGATGTGTCTTGGGTTGGGTAGTAGGTGGTAAGCAAACAGTCGCTCAACTGATCTTGCAGTCAAACAGACTACGGCCGGATGTTGACAATAGCAGCTAACCAAAACAATTGATTATGTCGTCTGTAGTCTGTGGTCTCCTGGCCGGCAGTGGCCGGTCAGTCCAGTAGTTCAGTTAATGGCGTTTGCGAATAAATTAGTTTTGAATCAAGAATTTGTAATAGAATCATTCCACATTTATTCCTTTTAAAACAATCAAAATTATGTATTTAGTATTATAGTGAAAGTACCTATGCGATGTAATGGAAGTTGTAGGCCATTTGGAAAGGCTACACAGTCTGTGTCTACTCAGTTACGACTTTAACCTATGTAAGGTACGGTACGATGTAAAGTATGTTTCAATAGATCTAACCATAACGTAAGTTATGCGTTAGCTCTACTTCTTGTCGGTGGCGTATTTATTTAGGATTCTTTTTTGCGGTGGATAGGGCCTTACCTACATCCCACTCTTTCTCTCGTTTTTCACATGTATTTTTGAAATTTCAGGGGATATTCCCCCCTGGATACGCCCCTGTTACATGTTGGTTATTGTTTATGAAAAATTTGGTTAGGCTTAGGCATAGTCTAATGTTATATTTATCTAATTATTATGTCTTTCTTTGTTTTAATAACTTAGGTCATGACTTTGACACTAAAAGAAACCGTGAAATATAAAAAAATCAATCCTAGCCAACAACAATACTAAAGTCACCAAACAGCCTGAGGCTAATGTATCGTTGTTCTATGCCCACGCTGTGGGTTAAAATTGTTTCTTAAAACCTTATAGTATAGATTTAGAGATATAGATTTCTAACCTACTACATATCCATTTTTTTAAGCGCCTAGGTAGGTTATTCATAGATTAGTTAGCCTATGGTAAACATAGTTTCATATTTAACTTTTATTCATTTGTGATTCTTACGATAAATTAAAAGAGGAGATTCTTAACTTTCATTTGTATATAAAAAATTACCTCGTAGCAATAACGGATCAATATAGCCTAATTGTAGTTATAATTTGAATACAATTTTGTGCGTGAGACTTGTAAGTGCTGATATCTTGACTCCAAAAATCGTAGTAGTGTCAGTAATTTTGGTTAAATCGGAAGTGTTTAGTGCCATTAGAAAAACGCCATTAGTTGTTCTTGTTTTTCGTAACAATTGTTTTTTTTAAATCAGCTGTTATGTCATGTGTTCAAATAACATTTTGGCTTTTGGCAAAACTCAAATTTTTTCAACTCATATATCGTATAAAGTAATAAAAACAGTCATAGGTTATACTAACATAGTTTCATAGCTTATTTTTAAGTTTACGAAAAATCTATGATATCCATCTAGTAAAATGTATGCAATAAAACCTGGTTCATTTATAAGGTGGACTTGCATACATTTCTGACGTTTCCCTCCAAATGTAAGCTAAACTGCCAATTAAACCAAAAGGGTAAATATCGTGACTGAAAGTCGTCAGTGACTGACAGGAGTGTAAACACCTTAATTATATTAATGGTATAATTACGTTTAACAATTAGTGCTACGTTTGATAAATTATGTAAATATCTGTGTATTACATCAATCTTTATGGTTCGTTTTCGAGTTTTTGTTATAACTTTTTAAATAAATTATTTGAACTGTTATGGATGAAATTATTAAAATACTGTGAAAATGATTCTCTTTAGACAACTGATGTCGTTATAGAACTGACTTTTGATGAGACATAACTTGTTAGTTGTTAGTTAAGTTCTTATTAATAAGCACTACACACGATATTTTGTTTAAGCCTTCTCTGAAGGTGGGATAACATTCTTAAGAGTAACCACGTTACAGTTACATCCAACTTTAACAACATCACAAATTTGTATAAGTAACTCGGTAATGTTCAATTCACTCTATAGATGTTTATAGGGTTACATTTTAAAAGTATTTTTCATTTTCATGAACTTTTTGAACAATTTGTTATGTCGTCGAGTTTATTACTAAGTTTGTTCAGAAGAACGGAAATTACAAAACCTTTTCGATAATCTTTCCCAGTAGTTCGAACTTAAATATTAAAGTAATTGTTCAACTCCGCTAATTGTTATCATACTTGTCAAGTATTCCGTTTTTACAGAGAAATAGATCCATAAAATATCAGCGTATAATTTTTAAAACCGCTCAGTAGAACTACACATTGTCTCATCCAATTTATTGCCCCTGTAAGTTTTATTTTCTACAGATAAAACACTCAGCAGGGCTCGGCAACGCGATGTTCCCTCTTTTGAACTCTGTTTCAAACTAACTTTCTGGCTCTTTTTGTTTACAACTTTGACAGCGTGAAGGCTAAAAGATTTGGACAAATCATCCTTTTAATACAGCTTATGTTGAAGTTAGCTGATATTATCATCAGTATTCATCAATATCACATTAATTAAATAATTTGCTTGTAAAGGCATCTCATTATTCATCCGAACATTATCCTTATAACATAAAAAACTACTATTTGTCCAATAATATGACCCGTTATATTGTTTGCCCCTCTTATTAGTTAAATATAAAATGGTTATACCGTTAATCATTTAATCGAGCTAGTATATACTGTAGTTTTGATTTATTCCCATAATACTAACAAATATAAGAACATTATATTATATAATTCTAACTACCCCACAAGTGACTTCTGTTTATAATAGGTACATTAGAGTAATTAACAAAATACCTTTAACATTCGAGAATTATCTGATCAACAAAATGCCTGAGCTATTACTAAAAATAACATTTTTTAAATTAGCTTTCATAAAAAAATCGAACATATTGTGATCTAAATAATTAAATAATAATGTAATGTTAGCATGTTGCTCGGATATTATTACATGTATTATTTATTATGCTTATTAATTATCTGTATTTTGACTGTTATACATAGTTAAATTAATGAATTATCGTCATCACTGATAGTTCTTTTTCTTCCGTTGCACTATGGGCTACATCATTATTTTATTATTTTATATATTTTTAAATTGAATAGTGTGTGAGTTGAAATATTATAGGATAACTTCCTAAATTCCTCAAACTAATTATTTTGTTAAACAATAAAACATACACTAATATACTTACAAACTCACCTCCCATGACTCAATACAATACATACAATATATGTTGTATCCTACTATAGGTTTTCCTGTTTGGCAACAAGCTACAAGACCTACAATCTTTTAGGCGAAAACATAAATTACAACTATTAACTACGGTATCAATTCTTTAACTTACCATAGACTAAACTACTTTAGAGTACGTTGGGTACTCACAAGAAACGACACTTTGTGATTGAGGTATGGCACTTTCTGTGGTCATAGTTGATGCCAAAAGGTAACTTTTGAGATAGGGAGCCACTTCAAAATTCGTGCAGGACACCAAAATGGCTGCCATTGAAATTATAAAATCTGTCATAACTCGATTAATAAGATATAAGTTGGTTTTGTTTAAAAGGCCTTTTGAAATTAAACCTTTTTTTAGTTTGACTTTTTTCTAAAAAATTGTGATTATCCAGATATTTAAAGATAATTGATTAAATGGCCGAATTTGCATATAAAATATATATTTTTTTTAACGGCTTGCAAATTAAACAGTTAAATGTTTTACGATGATTTAATATGTTTATTAAGATTAAATACATAAATTAATCTTCGAAATGTCAATTCATGGATGAATAGTTTACTAATTCAGTTTTTAAAACACACATTTTCAATTGGCACACTCGCATACAACAATGTGTGTGACGTAGGCACGACAACTTTCGTAAAATAAGTCCGATCTTGATGACAATCGGTATACACGTTTAAGGTAGTGTCGATTTTCTTGAGTTAAAAAACTAGACTTCTCTCACCATTGCAAGGGGGGTTTTGGGGGGGTTTTGTACCCCAAAAATGGGGTTTTTGAACTTTTTACAAATAGTTATTTTTAAATCCAAATTTTTGTTTGTACCATTAAATTCGTCATAAAAACACAAACAATTTAATAGTTCGAATTATTGCTCTATGTCAATCGGTTACTGAGATATTGAAAGTGCTAAACGCAGTACGTTGTCCTATGTTAATCTTATGGAGAATAAGTAAAATTTTTTATCTCGCTTATTAATGAACATATATTCATCTTTGTGTATATAAATCTTCGTGTGTGGCTTCATATGGTTGGGTTTTTTTGATATATGCATACAAAATCCATTTTTTGTGGTCGGTGGTGATCCTTTGACTTTTGCATAAAACCTCGATTTTTGTGGCCCTTAATGCAACAAACCTGCAAACTCAATCCTAATGTTTTTCTTATGGAGAATAAATAAAATGTCATAAATCACTTGTTTATGGTTATTCGTGAATGAAAATTAGTAAATGGCTTCATGACATAGTGAGGTAGCATTTGACATTCGCTGAGTATGCAGGTTTGCTGCAAAGGGCGTATTTAAATATTATGTCTTTTATATTATGCAAATTTGACCATTTAATTAATAAACTTGGAATATATGGATAATCACTATTTTTTCGAAAAAAATTAAAATATAAAAAAGTTTTAGTTTTAAAAGGTCTTTTAAACAAAACCAACTACACTGAAATCGGATGTCGGATATTTATTATCAAGTTATGACAGATTTTATCATTTCAATGGCAGCCATCTTTAATGGCCGCCATTTTGGTGTCCTGCACGGATTTTTAAGTGGCTTCCTATATGAATGGTTACCTGTTGGAATCAACTATGACCACAGAAAGTTCCGTTCCTCAATCACTAAGTGTCGCTTTATGGGAGTATTAGCCATGAACCCAGGGAACTATTATATAGTCTGGTTAATTGAAGATTTTATACTTAAACCGTATTCTCTAAACTATGCTAAAGCCACTCTCAATTATAAAACAAGGGCTTAGATTTATTAGACTTGCCCAGTTAGTTGTCAGGGGATATGTCCTTTACCCAGGTAAAGGACACGTTATATCACACGTAGTGTAGGTAGACCTGCCCCAGAGGGCTAAGATGACGTTTGTCAGAGTTTATGACATGTAACATCTGCCGGGTATATAGCTTGTCATAAGCTTCTTAAGACTTTCCATCAAGGATCAGTGTTCCCACTGCGTGATAACAAAATATCCAACAGAATGTTTTTTTAATCCCACTTTATCCCTTTATTTGTCATGAAATATACCTTATTTATTCTTGAATACCTAAAAGAGTTTTGTATTTAATTTTATTTATTGTACTTAAAATTGTGACCAAGTATAATTAATTGTTAAATTGCCTTGAATCCTTTGGTTTTTAATGATAATTAATAATTATAAAATTATCTTAGTTTGAAATCATTTTCATTATTTTGGCTAATAAAAGCTGTTTTACGGTTAGAATATTATAATACTATCCAGTTATCATACTTGGCAGAATGCACTACACTATATATTCAAATAATTGAATCAATCTTGGCTTAGTGAGAAGTAATGTAGCTTCTGAAAAATTAGATAGTGTAGAATTATTTAAGAAGCAACACAGTAGAACAAATATCTATATCATACTTGTGGGCTGGGCTATGCAAGCAATTACAAACATTATTTCGGGCTGTACCATAATGCAGAAGACATAGCAACAACATTAGAAGCGCTCCAACATCTGAATTATATTTACTGCCTTCGTCACTTTGTTCAAATTAAGACTAATAAATTATTATCAAATAACTAAGGAAACAGAACATAATTGGCCTAACATTTTATGGTAAAAAATATTAAGGTCAAATACAAATGCTTATTTTAAAGTTTACGAAAAATCTATAATATCCATCTAGTTAAACGGATGCAATAAAACTTGGGTCATTTATAAGGTGGACTTACATACATTTCTAACGTTTCCCTCCAAATTTTAGCTAAACTGCCAACTAAACCAAAAGGGTAAATATTGTTTCTGAAAATCTCAGTGATTTGACAGGAGTGTAAACACCTTAATAATGGCGGCGGTTCACACTGCAACGAGTTTCAACGCAAACTCACTTTTAAAGGCGACGCGAGATTAATTGTTCTTGGAACCTTTCCTTTATGTCAGGTGTTGTATATCAGCATAAAAGGGTTCTGTCATTTGCAATTTTCTTCATAGCAAAAGCGACTGTGTTTTTATCATACTAATGGTAAAAATAGCTTTAACATTCGTGCTACTTGCAATATATTATACACTGGAAATACAAATCTTTAGATTTCACTTTAGATTTTTTTGAATTGTTTAACAGTCATGGATAAAAAAGTTAAAGAACTGTGGAAATTGTGGACTTTAAAAAGCTATCGTAGTTATAATATTGTTTCTTGATGAGACATCATTGGGTAGTTATTAATTCTACTGAGTTATTATTAAATACTCAATATTTTGTTAAGTCTTCTTCGAAAGTAGGGTACAAGTTAAAAGAGTAACCCACGTTAAAGTTATATCCTACTTTCTTGGAATACAACATCACCGATATGTATAAATAACTCAGTCACACAGTGCAATACAATACAGTATATTAGACCGACAATCATTTTAGGAAAGATCATAAATTACAAATATTAAAAACCGTTAAGTTTACTGTAGACTTTAAACTTTACATAGCCTGAATCTTTATATTTGTTTTACTTTAACAATTCTCTAAACTATGCTACCTTTTTTAAAATGAATAAATAACATAATAAAGCCACTTTCAATTTTAAAACACGTGCTTAGGTTCATTAGACTTGCCCAGTTGTCAGGGGATACGTCATTTGACCAGGTAAAGGCCACGTTATATCGCATGTAGTGCAGGAAGTCCGGCTCGAGAGGATGACGTTGACGGTTGTCAGAGTTTATGACATGTAACATCTGCCAGGTACATGCTTGTCATAAGCTTGTCATAAGCTTCCTAAGAGTTTCCATCAAAGGTCAGTTTTCCCATTCGCGATAAAAAATATACCGCGGAATTATTTTTATCTCACCTTATCCCTCGAAGTTACATGAAATATCCCACAAAAGTTTCCATATTTATCCTTGAGTATCGAACAATATTGTTTACTTAATATTAGATTTGTACTTAATACTTTAACAAAGTATAGTAATTTTGGCTTCTCCTTGTATCCTTTGGTTTTAAAATAAAAATGAACAGAAAATATAGTGTTTTGGTTTCTACGAAGATATTATTTGTAGTGTTTTTTTATGGATAATACATGTTCCCTGCTTAAAAAAAATTAAAAATCAAAAATCACGTACGGTTAAAACCACTTATCTCTTATTTACATTTCTATATAAGAAAGTTAAAACTTTGTAATCTCATCAAGTTTATAGGTTGGAAATATTAATTCCTTTACTTCATACTCCATTAGCTGGGTTTCGTTGTTGCAATGTTCATAATTTATTTGCTTTTATTTTTAAGTTGTTCCATTAAAAGCACAAATATGGTTTTTCATATTAGCCTGTTTCAGTACCTAGTCTAACAGACTTAGTTCGATTTTACCAAGCCATATGAATTTAACTGCGGAAATTGTCAAAAGCTATAGCACGTATTTCATATAGAATATTCATAGTTTTTACTTCAAGACCAAATAGGATTTCCAACCAAGGATTTTGAAGTAAAAACTAAACATATTTTATATGACTCAAATATGTTTGATTGTTTTAGCGAATTTCCCCTATAGGGAAGAAGCTATTACAGTAGTCGGAATGGTAAGACCTAGGTTTGAGACCATGATAACTTTTCGTTTTGAGGCCCCCAGATGCCAAAAACACCATTAGTTCAAATTCATATATTATATGATATATATATATATATATATATATATATATGTCCGTAAGCACGATAACCTTCGTAAAAATGTTCCGATCTTGTTGAAACTTGGTATAAAAGTGTAAAGCAGCATTTAATTTCATGAGTTTAAGAACCAGACAGGTTGCTCTATTTTAAGGGGGGTTTTGGGAGGATTTGTACCTCAAAACTTGGTTTTTTGAACTTTTACATATAGTTATTTTCAAACCCAAATTTTAGTTTAAACCATTAAATTCAGTTTAAAAAAACGAACAATTTGGTGTTTCAATCGTCACTCTACGTCAATTGGTTACTGAGATATTGGAAGTCCTAAACACAGTACGTTGTCCAATGTTAATCGTATGGAGAATAAGTAAAATTAACGTATATTTCGCATATTAATTAACGCATATTAATGAAACTTTGTATGTAGCTTATATGGTTGGGGTTTACTGATATTTGCATACAAAACCCATTTTTTGTAGTCCCCCATGGCAGCAAGCCTGCATACTCAGCAGCCATAATTTATGTTTTTTAATGTTATTCTTATGGAGGATAAGGAACGTGTGATATCTTGCTTTTTTATCAACATAAATTTATAAAACTTGGAGTGTTGCTTCATCTCGTGGTGATTCATTGGTATTTAATTTTGTTTCTATTTATAAAAACTACAATGTCTAAGAAGGCGAAATTTTGCATAGTGGTTCCCCTTATTCTGCAGATGTAACGGTTTAGGTTTTAACAAAAATCGTATAGGGCTAATACAGTTTTATTGGCTTATGAACTTACTGGATCTTTTAAGCTGAAATTCTGTATGAACATATACGTACTACATCAGAACAAACACAAGCCTATTCCCGTCACGAAAATGAATCAGAGCTTCGCCCTTGACCTTCACAGTACTTATTTTAACAATCTTGCATCTGCTTACAAGGAGATGGAGCAGAATTTTGGTAGGAAGATAACTAATAGCTCAATCCACACATATTCCATATAAAAATATACTTAAGGGCTCTGCCCTACTGGCCTTTAATATAATCATCACAAACAAACTACTCAACCAATAGAGCTGAAATTTGGGACCTGAAATGATAAGAAACGACAACTTGATTTTAATGGGGAGTCACGGTGTTGTTCTCTGAAGATTTCAGGCAGACATTTTGTGGGGCTAGAGACATGGGGAAACAAAATTTATTAAAAATATATTTTATGTAGCCGACCATTGAGTGTAACAGTAAATATGAGAATTATTTTTGGAGAATATGAAAGGGTTAAGGAGTTTTCATAGGTTCTTTATAAAGTTTGGAAAAGTTAACTTTTATTTAATTGTACTTTAAAAATAAAAAATATAATTTAAAACTTTAAAATTAATTGGGTTGTTAGTATTTTCAAATTAATCTAATATTTAGACATGTAACCCATACAAATGACGGGTACACAGCTAGTTCAATGTATAAAGATGGTTTTGTTCCTTCAAAATATAAATTTAAAATACATTTGGAACCAAAATATCAAGAGACATTTTGGAAGTTTACTAAGAAAAAAATCACGACTGTTATTGCAAACTAATTGCAACCAAATTTATAAATAAACCATGAAAAATAAAAATATAACATGAGATATAAGCTTATATTGTTGCTTTCCTATTTTCAACAAACGTAAAAACAAAATGTAAGCATTAAGCTACACTTTAAACTAAAATAACAATGTGTTGGAAGATTGTTGTTAAAAACTGTTGTTTTTTCTACGAGGAACAGAAAGTAAAAATAGTTGTTTAAATCAAAATGACATTTTGAGTTTATAATTAGAACTTAAATATTAAACTAAACTTTAGAGGGAACACGATGGCAACCAAGTATTGGAGAAGTCTTTTGAAAGGGACCAAGAGGAGCAAAACATACAATTTGACGCCCGCAGTCATACTGAGATCCGGCTTCTCTCTTTGAATATCTTGTTTGTTAAATGTCGTGCATTTGCTCTTTTTTAAGCTTGAGGGTGGAAGGAGTATGAAAATTTGTATAAAGCATTCCGTCCTTCTACTCTCATGGCATTAGGTCAGTGGAGTCATGACGTACTATTTATATTCAAACTCTTATAATAAAGTATGTTTGGGGAGAGGAGCCTATTAAGACATATTATTGTGTTCAGCTCACCTTTACTGCAATTTATATTGTAAAGAAAATTTATAAACTCTTAAAATGGTATGCAGTTACCTAGGTGTTTTATTTATAACCACTTTTTGATTAGCATATTACTTGTTGGTTTTTACTTACGGGATGTAATAAAATACTTCTTACAACACTTAAAGATATATTTACACTTATACTGTATTCACATAACAGACGGTATACATATATAACCGTTTGATGAATAAATAAATAACAGATGGTACAAGGATATCGCTTTCAACCAGTCACACTGGTCATCGTCAGGCCAATGAGAGAAATTACAGAACCGAAATTGCGTCCCTGCTTATTATGCAGGGAAGCATCCCCGCCGCAGTATCTGTGGCACCCTGTTTATCAGCGTTCTGTCAATAAAACGCTACAGTTCAGCGTTTTATTGAGTTGGTTCTATTGGAATGAGAAATGGTTCTGTAATTTCTCTCATTGGACTGATGATGACCGGTGTGACTGGTCGAAATCGATAGCCTTGTCCCATCTGTTATATGACTACCGTCTGTTATATAAATACAGTATAAGTGTATAGTGTTGTAAGACATCTTTTATTATTAAAATAGATCTACAAAAACAAAATCTGTGCTGTAGCGTACATTATTATTCCTTGCCTGTTTCGTTGATAAAAATTCCTTCCAGTTATATATATTCCAGTTAAGGAACCTCTTTCCACATTAGTGCTGAATAAGTTCATAAATAACGCATAATTATAAACGCTTGACGAAAACAATCTAGTTTTTTATTAAATAAATTCAAACAGTAAAAATGTGTTCACATCAAAACCTCTGTGCTCAGAATTTAAGACGCTACATGTAGAAGTTTAGATTGGAAGAGCGCATTTGTTATTTATCTAGTTTGAGAGCAGTTTGGGAAGGATTTCCCGAGGGAATTCGCAACTGATAAATGTTAAATGTTACCAGCTGAGCTGATCATAGTGCACGAATTGAGTCGCATGACACTTACACTTCGCATATGGCTTTAATAAATAGCAACAACTTTGATAACTCTGCATAACCATAATTTTGCTTTGCAAATATGTGATTGTATTAGTTTTGAAGTCATTGGTAGATGAGTTGGAAAAACAATGTCTTTCAAAATACAGTAGGCCTATAATCCAATGTATTTTATTATAAAGTTCAATATTGAGTGATTTCATATTCTTATATCAACACCGCGTTTAGTAGTCTGGGGTTGACGTGTCGTCACCTTGGGGTGATTTTGAGTGTTTCCGACAGTTGAAGATTACATGCCAGTATACATGTCAGTATATCATCATATACTCTAATATGAGTAAGGTTTGCTTGCTTGCTTGCGACACTGATCTCAAAAACGGCTACAACGATTTCCTTCAAATGTTCGAAATAACTAATTTCTGGGATAAAAATAAGTTCTAGACAGGCCTCATCCCCAGGAAAAATCAAATAATGTAAAAAAACTAAAATGAAAGGTTAAAAAAATAACATTGGGCTTATGGAGTTTCAAATCAAAACTAAAGAATTGAAACAACTGTTCATAATAAACCAGGGAACTGTCAAAGTAATACTCATGTTGTATATGATTATTAACATGTGGTTTCCTGAGAGCAGAGATTAAAATATTTGAGTGAAGATTACATATATAAAGTAGTAAAATAAATCAAAAGTGCATTGAGCTATAAATAACAACTGGAGTGACCTTAAAAATGTATAAAAGAGCCAAATGAGTTATACAGATCTGATTATCAGTAGGGGGAAGTGGTGAAATATTACTCCAAGTCATCTAAACAAACTGACTGTCCTTTCCCCGAGCAAAGCTCGGCCCCCAGGTACTTAACATAAATAAAAACTACATTGGATTTCAGTTAAAACCGTTATGTATTCTCAAGATACAACTTAATGGCTGAATCAAAACTAAACAACAAACAATAACATAAATCATATGATAATATCAATAAATAAAACATATGTCACTTGTGACTTTTCTGTCATCCCTCCTTCACAAATCAAGGCGGTTCGGCGCAATCTTGGTACACTGACTGCGTCTTAATACAGATGAAGAGTTTGTAGGAGGAGTGTAATTATTTTCTGTTTTTGATTTGATAAAAGGAAGGATTTATCTTTCCTAACGAACCATGTCTTTCTTTTACATTCTCGTCCACAACGTGTTTGCATTACGTAAAAACGTGGTTCTGGACCTACTTTTACTATTTTTGCTGGTAACCAATATTTTTGTTTTAACCTGAAGAACACGTTTTCTCGAACTCTAAATTCCTCGGGCTCTTTCTTCCTTATGTCACAAAACAATTTCTCTCTTCTTTTAATCTTATATAGTCGGTTTGACACATTGTTATGACAGTTGGGATGAGGTGTTGGTGGGTTGATGGAATTAGAGTCTTGGTTCTCCTACTCATTAGCCGTTGAACTGGCGATCCAAGATTACCTCTTGGTGTATTGCGATGGTGGAGAAGCGCAAGATAAATGTCAGAGTGTTCCTCTTGACCCTTAATGATTAGATTATTTCCTTCTTGGGCATATCTTTCCGCCAAACCATTCGATCTGGGAAAGTGAGGAGATGAAATTCTGTGATTGAATTTCCATTCAGATGCAAAATGGCTAAAGTCAGTAGAAGCAAAACAAGGCCCTCCATCAGTTCTCAGTTCATCTGTAATACCATGAGCTGCAAAGTATTTCTTTATTTGCGTTACAACAATGGCACTGCTTTTGTTTCTTATTTGTTCCCATTCAAAATAGCCAGAGTAACTATCTGCCACTACTAAAAAATCATTTCCTCCATATTCAAAAACATTAGCTCCGATGTACTGCCATGGCCTCTTAGGTACATTTTCTTGTAGAATAACATCTTGAGGTTTATCTCGCTGATATTTGTTGCACACATTGCATTTTGATTTGTATTGTTATATATCTTTCTCCATGTTCACCCAGTATACGTAGTCTCGTGCTATGTCAAGAGAACTTTGAATACCTTTGTGTTGTGAGTACGGTGAATATTCTGCATTATATCCACTTTCATTTCATTAAGTATTATTAAACAGTTACTTTTAAATAGGAGTCCATAATAACAACTTAAGTCTTTTCTGAAGGTAAATACTCTACTAATTCCTTCCCACAGCAACTTGGTCATGAGGCCATCCATTAAGTATTGTTTCCTTTAGTTTTGAAAGCTCTTTGCATTTTTTTCAGTAGCAGTTATAATTTTAGACACAGTATCAGCAGTCAGTCATTGGAATGATCTACTGAATGTCAAAACTGTGAGGCTCGTCATCCTGATTGCTATAATAACAATCTCTACTCAGAGTATCAGCCAAATGAAGCTCGCAACCCCGTTTGTATACCACTTTGAGCATGTATGGAAAGATTTCCAGACACATTCGTTTAATTCTGGGAGGTGATTGTGACAACGGTTTTTTAAAGGTGGCTTCAAGAGGCTTATGGTCTGATTCAATAATAAAATCCTTGCATCCCCAAATATACTCATGAAATCTTTTGCAAGCAGCTAGAATTGCAAATGTCTCCTTCTCTAGCTGACTGTTTTGCTGTGAGGGAGTTAGTGCTTTAGAGATATAAGCCACAAGTTGCCCAGATTGCAACATGACAATACCGACCGCATAACTGCTTGAATCCACCGAAGAGTATTTGAATCTACAGGAGAATTTGGATCATAATAACGGAGCACTGGAGTTTTTTTGTAACTTTTGCTTTAACTTGTTAACCGATTCCCGATGTTGTTTATCCCAAACCCAGGCAGCATCTTTCTCTGTTAGAGTTCTAAGTGGTTGTGAATCAACTGAAACATCTGGTATGAATTTAGATAAATAGGTTATTCAACCCAAAAACCTCTGGAGTTCTACCAAACATGTGGGTTCCTTCATTCTTGATATGGCTGCTACTTTGTCAGGATCAACTTGCAAACCTCGATCAGAAACTATGTGTCCAAGAAACTTTACAGACCGTTTAGCAAAAATACACTTATCTTTGTTAAGTATGAGGCCTGACTCACTCAGTCTGGTCATTACTTCATTTGTGATCCTTTGAATGTATTTTTCACTGTTACTGTGAATGAGTATACCATCCATTGAACACTCTACATTCTTCATACCCTTGAGTAAGTCTGACATTATATGTTGGAAAACTTCTGGAGCTGATACCAAGCCAAAGGGCATGCATAGGCAAGAATAACGCCCCCATGGTGTTGAAAAAGTTAATATTTTAGAGTTCTTTGTGTGACTTTAACCTGCCAGAATCCTTTTTTACATTCCAGGATTGTAAATAACCTTGATCCATTCAATTTTGCCGAGATGTCCTCTAATTTAGCCAATGAATAGTGTCTGCATTTGACATTTTTGTTAAAATCAGGCGGGTCAATACAAATACGTATTTTATCTTTTTGTTGAACTACAACCATAGGTGATACACATGGGGTTGGATACATTACAAGTTTAATTATTTTGTCTTTCACCATTCGATCTAGTTCTGTTTTAACTGATTCGCGTATTGGATGAGGGATTCGTCTAGCTGGATGTATTTTGAAAACAGGATTTTCAATGAGATCAATGTCATTCAAATGATTTGAGACATACTATTCCATCAAATAAGCCAAATATGGCTTGATTAGCTATAGCAACGACACGCTTGACAAACCCTAGTTTTCACATGGCGCTCTTCACAAGATAGACTGATGCCCATTTGGCACATTACAAATAACACAGTGTCTTTAAGAGACTTTCTTGTAACCACTGTGGAAACGGCTTCACCTGAAACTGGTGTTTTTTGGTTATTAAACAAAACAAGACATTTTTTGCAGAAGGCACAATGTTCAACTCACAAGCCAACGCCAGATCACATGAAATAACATTACACTGAGCTCCTGTGTCTAACTTAAAGTGTACAGTGTTGTTTTAATAGTTCTGCCCAATCTTGGACCTTAACTGAATTAGAGATGCTATCTACGTGCAGTGGATAGTTACAGTATTAATATATTGCTCAACAATCTCCAAAACATCAGTTTTTTATGATTACTCAGAAGGGTCTTGTAAGATTTACACATTTTAGCAAAATTTCCTTTGGCTAAGCATTTGTTTGATTGAAACCAGGACATTTACCCCGAGCATGGCGAGAACCACATCTTGTACAGTCAAAAACTGAGTTTTGAGAAGTAGATGAATGACTGTCCCGACTAACTATGTTTATCGACCTAGAGCTATCAGAGGAGATTTCAACCAAATGTTTTTTGGCTTGTTTGTGCGCTCTACTGTACGTTGCACGAGTGAAAAACCAACGGGACAGATGCGCGGTAGCAAAGGAGTCTAGTGCGCATGCGCCGCCAGACGGCACCACGGCGACCGGGCTCAGTCAGCTGACAGTTCTCAGTAGATTCAAGTCTATACGTGCCGTCCCGAAAAGATTAAATCACCATCAATTCATTTTCAATCTTAGTTCAGTTCAGAATAGTATAGAATATTTTAGGACGTTTGTATATTATTATGAAGTATAGATATACCGCCCGGCGCGGCGGCGTGGCGCGCGGGTATCAATCAAGCTGTCAAATGTATGCAGCCAGGCTAATAGCGCCCAACCTTCCACTCCCAATCCCAATCTTTCCCCCCTCTTCATCACTCCCTCCCCAATCCATGACGGGCTGGTTTTTCACTCATGCAACGCACAGTACACACTTTAATTGCAGTGTCTAGAGTGAGCTTATCAGCAGAAAGAAGTTTTTCTCTTAAACTAACATCCGATACACCAATTACTATTCTATCTTTAATCAAACTGAATTTTAACAGCTCTAAATTGCAACAATTAGCTTGGTTTCCTAATTTTGTACAAAAATCCTCAAAATATTGATGCATTTCTTGTGTGATTTTGTTAAACAAAAATCATTCAAATACTTCGTTAGTTTTACCAACGAAAAACTCTCAAAGCTGCCCTACTTAGCATACACACACTTATCAATACCGCTTCTGACCGCATGCACACACTTATCAATACCGCTTCTGACCGCATGCACACACTTATCAATGCCGCTTCTGACCGCATGCACACACTTATCAATACCGCTTCTGACCGCATGCACACACTTATCGATGCCGCTTCTGACCGCATGCACACATGTATCAATACCGTTTCTGACCGCATGCACACACTTATCAATACCGCTTCTGACCGCATGCACACACTTATCAATGCCGCTTCTGACCGCATGCACACACTTATCGATGCCGCTTCTGACCGCATGCACACACTTATCAATACCGCTTCTGACCGCATGCACACACTTATCAATGCCGCTTCTGACCGCATGCACACACTTATCAATGCCACTTCTGACCGCATGCACACACTTATCAATGCCGCTTTTGACCGCATGCACACACTTATCAATACCGCTTCTGACCGCATGCACACACGTATCAGAACCGCTACTGACTGCTTGCACACACGGAACACCAAATTGGAGGCTCAGTTGTAATAAGTAACTAGTCGATTTGTGTATTTAAATTAAATATGGTAATCTAGTCCAGCCTAATCACCTCCGAGCACTGTACCACAATTTTACACGCGCAGTTATAAATCTCATTGCACACTACACTGCAGCGTTTATGCTATGCTAAGTTACTAATAGAGTAAAAAATGTTAAACAAAATTAACTAACATAAAACAGTCCCAGCAACAATAATATGCTTGCTACATCAATGTTCATCCTCTCAAGTTCTCACTGAAAATCGTTTATAACATTTCACATTCATTCTCTGTCATATGTTCCAATCGCCCAAACTGTTTTGATTGGTTTAATCTGTTCAGAAAATCCTCGATCTATGTGTTTTGAAATGTAAACACGTATATAAACGACCTACACAAATGAAGAGAGTTGTGTACAAGGAATTTATGTAAAGGGATCATAATAAAATAAATTGAACATGGAAATCCAAGCAAAACCACTGAAGCCATCTCACTATAAATTAATGTAGCGGTCGGGAGGCAACGCTGATGTTGCTATGGCAACTATGTTGTCAGCCTCCAACTCTGACTTATAATTCCCTATTAGCATGCTTTGGCGTACGAACACTTTGTTTTAAAATTTTATTTCTTACAGATAAATTAGATTCAATTATTTTAAGATTATGATTTTAATTTATAAAAAACCATCTATCGACGTTTTAAATTTCTTGGGTGTTTGTTTTGCATTTATTTAGGCAGAATATTTTTAAACTCTTTGGTGGCTTACAATACTTAACAATAATTTACGGATACAATACAAAAATTGCTATTCACATGGTAAAAGATAATTTTACCACAAGTGTGTTGTAGAATACTGGATATATGTTAACTGATTCAAACAGGTCAAAGTTAAAATACTGAAAAACATATGGTTTGATTAAACTGAAATTTAAACATAGTTTGTAAAGAAGTTATACTTTGTTAATTTGTTCGTTCCACTTACGTTCCGAATATTATACATTCAGGGATAAGAGAAGTACGTTCTCATTATATATCCTTCCTTGATACTCTCATACTGACAGATCACCGCGTCTCCACAAAGTAAGAAAGACTGCGTTTACCATGTCAGGGTGGGTTCTTTCTGAGTTCGTCACAAAGCGTTGGACTTCACTATACTACATACAATTTCAGAGATTCTGTTGTTTCAGTCTCTCTGGATCCAAATTGGTACTTTGAAGATATCGAATTTGTCACCTCAACCTTTAAGACCGACCTGGAAATCCATCAGATCTAAAACCCCATAAACTTGAATGTAGTGCAGCTAAATTTCCCCTCTCTCTTAGCTGTAGTGGGAATAAAGAAGGTATCTTTTTATTCAATAAAGATGTTATGTATGGGCAGTCTATGTTTGAATCTGAGAATACAGGCTCCGAAGGTCAAACAAGCTGTAATGTAGTTTTGTAGCGAATCCTCAATATAGCCGGCACCATATTTATGATTTTGCCACAAGAGTCATCCCAATTACACAAATTCTCAAAATTAAAAAAAAAGTATTGAAAGGAAGAGGAGAATCTCTGGAAAATGTTGATCAAACATATCCATAAGTGTTCGGTTAATATTTTAGTCTCAAATATTTGTTATCTTTTCAAATTCTTTTGGTTAGGGGAGGAAGTTAAATTTTAAATTATAGAAACGATTAATTTCCTATATTTTTCACAGATTTTTGTATTGCAAGGCATTATAATTATACAAAAAATTATAAGTATAATTTTTTATACATATAATTATACGGAGTAAAAACCTTATATTTCTACTACTAAACTGTATATTATATTAAAATCCTTAAGGTTATCGTGAAGGCTTCCACGTTCCGAAGATGTAGTTCATTTCTGTGGTAGTCTGTGTAGATGTTGATGAAGTTGGTGACCGACGTTTCGGATGTATTATACATTATCCATCTTCAAAACTACGTGAATTAGTAGCGCAAACGAGGTAAGTTAGGAAGTAGTAAGTAAACTTAGTAAGTTTTCGCTACTAATTCATGTCGCCCTGAAGATGAATAATGTAATGTATCCGAAATATCGGTCACCAACTTCGTCGACATCTACACCCGGAAATTAACTACAAAAGAGTACTTTAAAGTTGTTTATGTCATTTAAAAGTAAAACAATATTTGCAAATAAATGAGAAACAAACAGCCAAGAAATTATAAATTCGTCAGTGGAAATGTAACAATTGATTTGTGTAAATCGCCGAAAATCCAATAAAGCAAGATTTCAGCGCGTTTACCTCTATCTAATAACACTAGGATTTTATTTTGAGAAAAGTAATTTATGAAAGAAGAAGTAATATGGCAAAGGGTAGTCCAGTGTAATGGGAAGCACATTTTGGAGTAAGTAGGGAATGACCCTGACCCAAATCGATGTCACTGCTGAATACACCATTCCCCCGGGGCTGGCCGAACCACATCCCCTCATGCGATTCGATTACTGGCCGCCCTTTCATTTCAGGCACATTGTACTTTCGCCGAACAAGTAATGAAGTTTTTTATGAAAACGGCAAATTACATGCTGTCACAAAATACATGTGCTATGAGAAATTGTAATCAAATTTTATCGACTGCGAGGTTATTTTCTCTTAAGACAAATTCAGAATAATCTATGGAGTAAATTAAAATTGCATTTTTCAGTTCTTTGTTCATATGTTGTACACTTAGACAAAGTTTAATCGAAATAATGTCGATAGGGTAATTAATTTGTCCGGAGGATATACAGGGTGTTTCAAAACTCTCACCAGAAACTTCAGGAATTTATTCGTTGGGTAAAAACAAATCAAATGTTTTGTTTAAACATAGACCCTACCTCGGTCCGTTTCCCGTATTTGTGGCTGTATGCGTTTTTTAATTAATACATTAGAATCCACTTGGGGTATTGGCTTGGAATTTGGCACATGTGTATTATACTTGTTGACGGCTAATTCAGTATTAAACCCGGCCGGTTTTTACTGTTTCTAAATGACGTTCATTACAATTATTTCAAGCTTTAATATTTTAAGTATTCAAACAGTTATGGGAGATTATTGTTAGAAACGGCTATGTTCTTATTTCCAAAATTTCTAATTACTCAGCAATAATTGTATACCATCTCCGTCGACTTAAATTTGAAATAAAAAAGGACTCGAATATTTTTTTTTTATTTGCCGGTTTCAAAATATTAAGCTTTAAAACTATTTAAATGGCCTCCATTTCAAAACTGTCAAAGCTGTAAAGTCAAATTCAGTACCATATTAACCCTAAATAATAATTATAACGCACTTCAAGTTAAATCAGTATCCTATGTGCACGGTTCCTGAGATTTTATAAAAAAATAAATGCAAACCGGAAACGGAGCGAGATTAGCCCTTTGTTTATATTTTAATACTTCTATTTGTTTTAACCTCAGGAACAATATCTTAAAGTTTCCGGCAAGTATTCGGAAACATCTTGTAAAATAACAAAGATTGTTTTACTACATGGTGAATCTCATCATCTGCATACTGCAAAATTGGTTATTACCTCGTGGTGTCAGGTATTAAAACGTGTGTTTTTTAATTAATTTTAAAGTTTTTTCCAGTATAATCATATGAATATCAGCTACGTGGAGTGTGATTTCTGTAAAATGCTCTTCCTCTTAAACAAAATCGTTGTGATCATTTTTGGGCTATTTGAAATGTTTTAAATATAAATGTAAATAAGAGTGAACTATTAATTTTGGTAGGGTAAGAATAGCTTTAGACAACGCACTGTGATTTCAGCTAAATCATCATTTTTAATTTCTTCCGCAACGATAGGTCTTAGAATAATAAATTAAAAGTACTAATGTATTTAGTTTTTTAACTGTTTCAATTGTGTTACGTAAATTTCATCTCAAGTTTAAGGTTTTATAAAATAAATGTTGGAACCTTTTAAGCCCTATAGTTTCTGAACCCAAATTTTCCCAGAAATGCCGGTGGTGTCATTTAAATAGAGCCCTACATCACAGTAAACCACCAAATTTGTATTAAAATCGTTACAGCTGTTTTAAGATATTTTAATTTTTTTCATGTTTTTAGTGGCTTTGGGGGATAATCACCCTTCATGATAAAAATAAAATGTAAAAATTAAAAACCTGGATTTACCGTGGATTAGTACTTACGTTCCACATAGATTTTATCAAAATCTTCCCATCGGCGTTGTTTCTAGGTCTGTACACAGATAAACAGACACACATCACCTCAAAAACCTTTTGGGATCAGGGTGCGCCGAAACAATCATAGCCACCGAACATAAATTCGAAAACGTTGATGAAAAAATACTTTCTCCATACACTATGTTAGAGGGAGAAAGGAAAGAGGGTATAGTTACCAGGTCTACAGCCTTGGTGAGAACCCCGTCCTCTATCCGCCGTGCGCCCCGTGCCCCTCCCATCCCATAGTGCGGGCTACAACATGGCTACAACTGGATTGGTTGAAGTTTTAAATATTCAAAACATGGAGTAATATAACTGTACCTTTTAGCGAATTTGCCCTATACGAAAGAAGCTATTACCGTAGTCGGCATGGTAAGACCTAGGCCCGGGACCATGATAACTTTTCGTTTTGGGGCCCCAGACCTCAAAAACACCATTCGTTCGAAACTTTATATATATATGTGTGTGTGTGTGTGTGTGTGAGTGTGCGTGAGCACGATAACTCTCGTAAAAATGATCCGATTTTGATGAAATTTGGCATAAACATGTAAAGCAACATTTATGACTTTGGTTCGAAAACCAGCCAGATCGCTCCATCCGAAGGGGTATTTTGGGGGGTACCATTGGATTCAACTAAAAAAACACACATTTGGTATTTTGATTATTCCTCTACGTCAATTGGTTACCGAGATATTGAAAGTGCTAAACACAGTACGTTGTCCAATGTTATTCTTATGGAGAAAAAGAAAAATTGTATATCTTGCTTATTTATGAACGTATAATGACGAAACTTGGTATACGGCTTCATTTGGTTGTGGTCTATTGATATTTGCTCAAAAAAATAATGTTTTGCCAAAGGCCCCTGTAGCAGCGAACCTGCGTACTCAGCCCCCATGTTATTCTTATGGAGAATAATTAAATTCTATGTCTCTCTTAATTATGAACATAAATGAATAAAAACTGGTATACGACTTCACCTAGTTGAATTGTATTGATATTAACATAAAAACTCATTTTTTGTGTTCCTTGTTGCAGCAAACCTGCGTACTCAGCCCCAATGTTATTCTTATGGAGAATAATTAACATTTTATATATCGCTTATTTGTGAATATATTTTTATGAAACTTGGTAAGTGGCTTTATGTAGTATTAAGAAATTTATATCTCCATTGGAAATTCGCTGAGTATGTAGGTTTGCTGCGACGGGGGTATTTTGTTTTTCGACCATTTTGTTCATTCACTACTATATTTATTTATCTCTTTGGATCTAACTCATTGTTAGCCTATATACTTAGAATTATGCATTTTTGTATGTTGTCGCAAACGTACTCAAAATCGGACTACAATAATAATATCATCAGATTTCATAGGATAACTATAAACTATACAGAGCTGAATGAAAAAGTAGACAAAAGCCATTTCCATTAAAACGTGGAAGTGTCGTCAGAAAATTTGCGAGCTTGTTGACACACGGAGATAAATTAAACATCTTCTCTTGAAACGTGTACATATATTATATTGTTGTCCTGATTATCACTAATTATATAACTGTTCATAGAGTTCCATGGGAATTTTTAAAGTCACTGTAATGTTTAACCCCCAGAAAATAAAATAGTAACACATTTTAGACATATTACGATATGTTCTAAGACATAGTTCGATATAAATGAATTTTACCACCTAAAAACCTAATACCTATCATTAATACCTATTTATGATTGGCCATTTTTGCATTGTTACAACAACTCTTTTTAAATGTAAGATCTTATTTTTTTCGACTCTTTATAACTTTTTAATTACATTTTGAAACAATCATTTATTTACAGCTCACCCCTTAAATAGTGAAAATTATTTTCTATGAAGATTAATATTAATTCATTTTTAATCTTATTTTAATAAAGTGACGAGTCAGTTCTCCAGTTGGACGCTAGGCAACGCTAGAAGTCGACCAATCTACATTACCGTCTTATCAAGTATGTAGCCATTGTTCTATTCATCATTAGAGTAAGAGGCACGTTAGTTGGCACAACCGAGCAGTGGCGTAGATAGACCTTTGTCAAGGGGGGGATATCTCAGTAGGAAATACAAAACTAAAAACTGTGTTCGTGACTAGCGCGGACACCGGTATACAAAATTTGAGATATCATTGACGCTAGACATCATTGGAGTAGCGCTAGACTCAGTCACATATGAATTTAAATGATAACATACCGTCTGAAAATGTTACTTCATAAATAAATATAAGTAGTAAATAAAATTTACCTCAATGGTTTAGTTTTTTTCTAATTTTAAACAGTTGTTTTAACCTAAAACATTTGAAACTCGGGCAAAGTTGATGGAGTACCGAAATTATCCCCAACAGTATAATTATCGATAGGCCAACACATCCGAGACATGAACCATTGTTACAGAGAGTGAAATCTGTATTTGTAACCAATACTAAAACATTACTTGTATTAGTATTAGTTGTAATTATTACTGGAAATTAACGTAACCGCCGTTAAGCACATCATTAAACTGTCTAGACAACAAGCTTAAGCAGTGTTTCCACTCAGCGGTAAAACATATCCCACGAGCTGATACAAAAATCCCACTTTATCCCACACTTCACCTTATAATATCCCTCTAAATATTCCACACTTTCCCACTGATTTTTCAAACAGTGCATCAACACAGTAACACAGTTAATGTTAAATATTATATGATAGATAGAGCTTATTTAGATCTACTAATTACCTATATTTCACATTTTAGTACCTCAAAGGATTTTGAGTATTGCGATATAAATGATACGGTTGGTCATAAGACTGGCAAGTGAACTAAGTGTGTTAATAGGTAGTTGTAATGGTACTGTAGCACTAAAGAGCACGACATATCTAATAATAATAGCAAATATTTTCCTTGTTAATTCCAACATGGCCAGGCCAGCGACATTCATTGGTGTGATTGAGTGTTCATTCTTCGTTCTGTGACGTTTATAAAATAATAATAGGTGCAATAAAAGGGGGAAGCTCGATTACACATCATATAGATGGTCCATCGACCCTCTGATATATTGAAACAAATTTAAATATCTGAGGAAGGGTCTATGGCCTATCGAATCATTTATACAAATTTAGTTTTGTTTATAAAAAGGGTCGATGGACCATCGACCCAGTTTATATATTTCTCTAATGAAATAAAATAAGGCTCGATGTACCATCGGCCCCAAAATTATAAATATTAATATTATATTAAAAAAATAAATAAGGGTCGATTAAACATCAAATAGATGGTACATCGACCCGTTATAACTTTATTCTTAATATGTTTCATTTGGGGGTCGATGTACCATCTATGATGTGTAATCGAACCATGCGTTTAAAAATCTAATAATATAAAGTGTAGGGTCGATTACACATCAAATAGATGGTACATCGACCCGTTAAAACATTATTCTAAATAACTTTGGTTTAGGGGTCGATGTACCATCTATTGTATGTGTAATCGACCCTATGTCTTTGTAATATGTTATTTTATGGATAGAAGGTCGATGGTCCATCAGACCAAAATATAATATTTTATCTTAATTTATAAAATGGTTTGATGGCTCATAGATCCGTTTATATTTTTTATTAAATTACATTTCCTAAACGACTGATGGTCCATCGATCGTTTATGTTATTTCATTTATTTTATTCAAGGGTCGATGTACCATCTATTTTATGTGTAATTGGCCCAGCCCCCAATAAAATAGGTAAAATAATAACAACGTGGGAAATTGGAAACCCCGCAACTGCCAGTACGACGAGAAAATTCACTAGACTATAAAGTGCTACTGCTAAGGCGGTCTGGTCGTAAGCAAACTAGCAGCCATAATGACGATTTCCAAAATATCCCACTTTATTCCACAATCCCATTTTATCCCACAAGCAGTCAAAATATCCCATATATGGGATAAAAATCCCTCAAGTAGAAACACTGAGCTTAAGTGGGCTTAAGTGGGTTTAGTTGACGAGCTGGCCGCTAGGGGGTGAGGGTAGACTGTTCGGTGACTCACGTAGTGTTTGGATATCGAAAAAAAATATCGATATTGGTATCGATAATAATATCGGGCAGGGACTATCGATACCCCGATAATATCGAGGCAAAATATCGATATTGTGTAAAATATCGATACTAAATATAACCTGCTTTGTAGGCCAACAAAATAAAGTGAAATTTGTTGAAGAACTATATGAAAACTAATTTTGCACCCCTAGATATAAACCTCAGACATAAAATGGCTATTTTATGACCATTATCATTGTCATTGTGGAAAATATCAGCTTTTTAACTAAACTGTAGTTTATAGGACGCAAACTCACAATTATTACTGCTTTACTTTAACATTATTTGTTAAAGTAAATTATAATAAACAATTGTTGGAAATAAAATTGGGATGGACATAAATTGTAATCTAGTTGCCTTTTAAGAGGTTTTCACACTTTTAAATGTACGTGAAATTCTCGTTACCTCATTCCGTATCATACGGAGCTTATATTCGGTATTCCGTAGCTTATACGGTAAATAGTATAGGCCCTACCATCGTACATACACCTCCTACTCTTAACTATAAATTATTATTCTTTAGTTTGGTGTTTAATAATATCAGTATGTTGGATAATGCACTGTAATGTTGATTTATGATACAAGAATACATGATAGGTGATATAATCAATACACAATGAAATACTACAGAATTAATCATTATTTTAATTATTAGTACATTTTTATTTAAAATTCCATAGAAAAAACTTTTCCTGCTCATAAAAAAATAAACAGTACACTGAACCAGGATACATTTTATAAGATACCTAAGTATATATTTAAAAATTAGTATTATCGATATACGAGGGTCATCCAGAAAGTAAAGAACGTTTGCTTGCTGCGTCTAGCACAGCTCCCCCATCACCGCCATTGCGTGTGCGGCAGTCCACTCACCTCTCCACCAAAGTCTGAGCCGAGTCTCGTTGCTGTGCGGTCACACGTCTTATTTCTACAGCGATTCAAAATGGCGGTGGCAATCGAAAATCTCGCCAAATCTAAGATAAGCAGTGTCAATTGGTCTCTGAGTAAAAAATGTCCATACCGAAGAAATTTTTAGAAAAACACCAAAGAAAGTTAATGATGAAAGTGCAAAAAAACAAATCTTAAAATTGATGTAATGTGCTAAGATTTTAGCAGCTGTTTTCCTCCAATCTTCCCTCAAGTCTTTCTTTCAAATCGTCTTTTGCGAGCAATGACCTGCCACTCCGATCCTCGTCGTGCATAATGGATTTTATTTCATAAAACCTGTTGCACCATTTTTCCCCCTGAAAACTCGACTTGAAGACTTGTTTGAACTTTCACCACCAATTCTATTTGGTGTTTTTCTAAAAAAATTTATGGTCTAGACATTTTTTCACTCAGAACCCGAATAAAACTGCTTATCCCATATTTGGTGGGATTTTCGATTGCCGCCGCCATTTTGAATCGCTGTAGAAATAAGACGTGTGACCGCACAGCAACGAGACTCGGCTCAGACTTTGGTGGAGAGGTGAGTGGACTGCCGCACACGCAATGGCGGTGATGGGGGAGCTGTGCTAGACGCAGCAAGCAAACGTTCTTTACTTTCTGGATGACCCTCGTATATCGTAAGAAAATATCGATATTGTAAATACAACGGATGCCAAATATCGATACAAAAAATATCGAATATTGGCCTGAAAATATCAATATTTCCGATATATCGAAAATCGATATAAAACATTAGACTCTCGTCCTACTTGGCGCGCCAATACCCAAAACTGTACCGATGCAGTTTGTCTGCTAGGCCTACTATTTATTCTACCCAAACAGCATTCTTAATAAAAAAAATATATTTTAGAGTTATTGCACACATATGTTTTTCAGTAACAGCAGTTATTTTTAACCAAAATGTTTAAGCTTCATTTCGGGAGGATTGAAATTTTAATTTTTCCAAGTAACAAGGGGGGGATATATCCCCCTGTCCCCCCCCCTCGTATCTACGCCACTGAAACCGAGATAAACAAACTATTACTTTTTTGCGAACCTAACAATACAATTCAGTAATGAAAGATATTTACCATATGTTTTGTTTTTGATCGTGTTATCAAGAACCATCTGTTGTTGCAGTTGCACTTGCAATATAAATTGTGACAGTTGTAAAGGCAATTGCTTGCAACATTACCTGCATTAAAACTGTAGCAATTTGTATTGCAGGTAGATACATTCTTATAAATTATTTATCCCTGTAATTCTTGTTCATAATTTTGTGTGGAATGTTGAGTTTACTTGTATGTTAATGGTACGATAGTGGGAGTCAGACTTAAGCTCCTGAGATGATTTTAGCTTTATATGTTGATAGGAACAAAAACTAAGTTGTGTATATCGATTTTTTTCAGTTTTCATGCAATCAAATTAGAACAGAGTTCCTGGTAAAGAATTTAAAAAAATCGTATCACATTTTTATTTAAAATTAGCTACATGCAACAGACAAAACAACGTACTCTGAGCACCCAGGACCAGATGTTTGGCGCGCAAATTATTCGTGACCCCTCCCTCTTTTTTTAGATTCCTTGATTTATACGCCACCCTATTAAGATTAATGAGGATATTTTTGTTACATGTTAAACAAAGATCCATTTGTACAGTGAAGTTAAATTTTACCGAGTGACTTCAAAGGTTTTTAATGGGATTTATATCCAAAAAGTGGTTTAACGATTTACGTACCTCTTACTTTTCATTGTCAGTCAAGTGGTCAAAAGATTATTTATTAATGTCGCGATTGAACAGTTAAAATTCAACTGAACACAATATACAAAATATTGTTGTTTCGTAAAACAGTTACAACGTTTAGGAATTATGGCCTTTTACTGGAGGTCTGTTGTTCACTAGTTCACTCGTTCAACTAAGCTATCTATAAAGATGTCCGCCCTTTTTTTATGGATTGCTATGACGAATGCAATATTATCATTATTACGCTTATGCCCTTATGGCATCAGTGGTTGGCATAGTGGGTAGTAACGCTTCATTGAACTTATTCCACTCTCAACTCTGCTCAGTATAAAAGAAACAAAGGTGGAAATTTAATTCAAGGAGATTTTGTCATTACAACAGGTATGATTGTGTATGTTGTAATTAAGTCAATACAACATAACTTGAAACCACCCTTACTATAAATTCATGTAACAGTTGGTAATTATAAGTTCAGTAATTACAATCTAATTCAGTTTCGTAATGGGCAATCGTAACAGAATATAAATAGATCGAAAACAAAAGTTTTGATGTTCAAAATTAATCGCAATAAAAGGTCTGATCATATTTCCTACAATATTGGTAACGAAGAAATCATACCTTGGTCAGTTGTAAAGTTTCTTGTGTCAAAATTGACGGCAATTGAAATGTCAGCCCTCACAATGATCCAGTTTGCAAAAGTCTCTTCTGGTATCGTTGTTTTAAAAACTCTCTCAAACTTTACAGGCAGAGTTTTATTGGCAGCAGCTATCATTTTTTTCTTTTCTCAGTGCAGTAAAAACACATTTTGTATTGAAATTAAAGAAGCGGGTAGTAAGAATTTTTGAAGAAACATCACATATCCTCTTGTAAATCCCTTTAAAAAATAACAACTTTTAAACGTCTTCCTAATATACATCCTAAATACCCCTACCTTTTAAAGCAATAAATCCAAGCCCATCACAGGCCATTACAACCACGGTTACAATTTTAAGATGAAAACTATGCGAACATTCTATGCCATAAAATACCCAATACCCAATACCTATTTTTGTTCAAATAATACTTTATAACACTTTTCCATGCTCTCCCTGCCGCTATCAAGAGTAGATTTAATGAAAAAATAGCTATTCACTTCGGAAAGGTGGTCAAACACCTCCTGATAGAGAAATTATTTTATAAGGTTAAGGATTTTGATAATAATTTTGAAGATTATTTAGTTTAAGAATTTCCACTTGTGTTACTTTTATGACTCTATTATTCAGTGCATTTGATGTCAAAATAAATATGTATAATTCTGATTCGGATTCAATGTAAGCTGCAGGGTGAAAAAGTACTTAGTTTAGTCAAGAGTCGGGACGGAGGTTATTCTAGCGGAGATCCCAAACGTGACCACCTGGGATGAACGGGCCCTTAACACCTCAAACACCTCAAACACCTCCAAACTGATATTTCATGGAGTGGGAATCCTACATCATGTACAGCTACTTTAGCGATTAATATTTGTTATATTTAAATAATATATATTATAGACGTTGGTAAAATTTAATTAATTATTTTTTGTAATTTTTCGTTCATTCGAAATATATATATTTCAAAACTATATTTTTTTAATGAGTTAACTCAAACTTAACAGTAACATTATAAAGGTTACACTATAGGTAAACCATGCATTTCTTCTTTGAGATAATATCTTAGATTAAATATTTTAAAATCGACTTCAATAAAGCAATTACCGTGGTAACAACTTCTAAATAATTTGTTTTGAGAACATTCGTATATATGAATTTGTTATAAGCTTGCATTCAAGTAATAATGTGGTTGGTTTTCACCGTGCAGTTTATTAGTGACCATAAGTTGGTGGCAGATTGACTTCTGGGTGGAGCCACGGTTCCAGAAGCGTGGTGGTGGAAGAGGCGTCCGTCGGGTGGAGACAGGACTAGAGGTGTGCGTTATTTAACGTAATAGGATAAATAATACTATTATCGGGCTGCAGACTATTGCCGCGTTAATAGGCTGCACTGGATACCCTATTATATTTGTAACGGTTTTGACTGACTATTAACAACTGCATACCGTTGTCACCAAGAGTTTTAGATTGAAACTTTCTTAATACGCTCCACTAAAAACCCTATTAATGTGGAGACATTTCTGTCTGGCTATTAAATAGTTGTAAAACGTTGTAGCCAAGAATAATACGATATTCCCTGTATTGGGCCTGCACTATTATTAAATTGGAGCATAAAGAACGAATGGTGGTGAGGGAAGGGGGCTGGGATTCCTCCGGAAGTTAAACTTATAATACAATACAATATAATACAATTATTGTAATTCTTGTATTTTAAATTAAGTATAATTTACTAACGTCTTATGAATTTAATTACCATTTATTGTACTTGTTAACAATTCAACGTTTTCAAATAATCGTTTTTCCAATGTGAAACGAATAACAGTATTACCGAGGCTGGATATTAGTAGTAGGGAAAGGGGACTTCTGGCTCACTTGATTGACAGCTTCCGGTCACGTGACCGGAAGCGCTGAGTCATGAAAGACGTCATCTGAGGCTGAGCCAGTGACGTAGGCGGTTTTGTGACGAAATGAGTAAAAGTTCAAAGTTCAAGGTCACGGTGAAGTTTTTTTTAAAAAATCTACCTCGCACTCGTAAAACGATTGTGATTCGATAGTTAATCGATAATAAATATCGAATGAAAATTATCGAATGAAACAATCGAATGATACGAGTGCGAGGTAGAACAATTACAAATATTACTTTATTTTATTTACAATAAGTTATGTTTACAATAATTCATGTTTACAATAGTTCCCCGTTGTTGGTTGTCATCGATGTTGTTGATCCGGACGAGTTGCGACCATCACTTCGCTTTCTGAAGAAAGACGGTAGATACTTCGACACCTATCTGTTCTGTTAGGTGTTTGCATTTCATTGCTGTCAGGTGGAAATAATACGTGACGGCAATGAAATAGAAACATCTATCAGATTTTGAGTGAAATGATATTGTTAGTTTGTGAAGAGCGTCTCGGAGAGCTCGATGTTCACCGGTCGAGAGCCGGAGGTGTACTGACTATTCGCTAGCTAGCATTTTTGGTATCAAACAAAATGGTGGGGTTAAAAGTGTGGTGGGGCGGAGCAGATGGCAGGCGGCAGGTGGCAGATGGCAGCTGGCGCGGGGAGGAAGACTATGAATAAAATATCCATTAGTTAAAACCCATCAAGGATAACGTAATTGCTTCTGTATCAGAGGATGTTGTGGTAGACACTTCTTGTACTTGTATTTGATCAGTCGTTTCATTAGTGTCAGCTTGGTAAATAATAAAAGATAAAGATGTGGAAGAAACATTATTGTCTTGTATTTGTGAATCCATGTGTACCGCGCAAGAGCTGGACATATAGTGATGTAGCGTTTGCGCGTAGGTTAGGTACTCGCCTTCCCCCACCACACCAAGTCCCCCACCACAACGGTTGCTATACCGTTGGCTAGATTTAAATTCCGATTGCACCTTCTTGTTCGTCTTGTCAAGCCGCGTAATTGAAGTACCCACATGTTATACTTTAACCAAAAACAAAGAAGTTATATAGGTTTGCCCTTGAAAATAGTTATTTTTTGGCTATTACTGCTATACCCTTGGTCGGATCTGAACTCTATTTGCACCAACTTGTTCCTCTGATCAATCCGCGTAATTTGAGTAGCCACTTGGCATAAGTTAAACTAGAGATAAAGAATTTATTTAGATATGACCTTCAAAATAATTGTTTTTGGCTATTACTGCTATACCCTTGGTCGGATCTGAATTCTGTAATAACTAAACATTAATCTCTCCCGAAAAAAATCAATACATATCTTCCAGTATTTTAAGAAACGAGAATTTCCTGAATTTTCTAAGTCCCCAAGGTCATCTGAACATTTTGCCAAAGCGGGGAATAGAGCACAAATTGGTGCTCTATTCCCCGCTCTGTATTAGGAGAAGAGGCCTAGTTTAATGCTCGCAATTATAGGCATAAACCTGATAACGGAACGCTAACCTCTCCCCCGAAAATTTATTCGTGAGTAAGGGCTAAGATAGGTAATGTCAACCGGTTTACATGGCCGTATTGACAAGTCCGGTTTTCAGGGCCGAACCTATTTGTCAGGGGTTAGGAAAGGGAGGAGAAACATGTTACTTTAAAACAAAAATAAAGACTTTACCCGCAAATATTTAAACAAATTGAACAGTTAAAGTTAAAGTTTATTTTTTAAAGATCAACCAAGGTCGGTTGTACAAAGGTCAACAGCAAACTGGAACCCAGTCGGACGTGGGTCAGTAACGGGCGCCAATCTACTGCGAACCCAAGTTTTGACCAAGGTAAGTTTTAAAAGCGTGAAAGAAAAGTACATATTTAATTAGTAAATAAAACACTTCAAAGACCAACACCACAAATAATTACAAACACCAACACTAACTACATTTTATAGCAGCAAACTACAAACTAACATGCATAACAAACTAACATGCTAAGGTAGAATCTTTAGTATACAGGGGTACCACCTCTATACTAAAGATGCTATTACAGACAGTTAAGGCGAACAGCTAGCTAGGCTGCCAGCCTAAAACTGTGAGACTACTGCGGCTAGACCCTCGCTTTTATAGCCGACAGAGGAGCAGGTGCAAAGGCAGATGCACTCTACTACATTCGCCGCTCCGCAAAAGTAATTTAATACGGCGTCGACGTAATACTCTTGTATTTTATTTTGTCGGTTCATTTGATATGTTTTACACTTAGATATGCAATGGTTGAAACACTTGTACTAACGACAAAAGCCCCTCAGTTGTTTTATAATGTAATTCTATATTATCAGTTATAACTACCCAATCTTAATCAAAACAAAAACACCAAAGAAATCGCGTTGAACTCTTCTTATTAAATAAAACACAATACATGTCATTTTCTGTGCAATGGATTAAGCTATATATTTACTTTTAATTTAAATTTTCGAATAAATATGCAAACTTAAACGAGGGTAACTATAAAAAAGCATTCTATTTATGTAAACTATATATATATATATATATATATATATATATATATATATATATATATATATATAATCAGTGCAATGTCAGCAAAAATTGTATAAGCAATAAATTCTATGACAGACTAAGATTTACGTGTATTACAAGTACGAAAGGTAATAAAATCATACATAATAATTAATAAACGAAAGTATTCTATATAGTAAAATCGTTCCGATAACAAAATGACTACATTATACTATAGTTTGAGCCGTGCGTTACAGAGCGAGTAGCCGGGGGGCGCGCCGCGCCGCGGTGCACAGCGCCTTTGGCTATCCGAAGCCTGGTAAACTAATTAGAACATTGTATCGGAGGGTTGTGAGATTTTTATATATTCATATTGTAATCAAAATTAGCTATCCGATACACCGACTCGGAGGTCGATCAGACTAAAATTGAGCGTGGGAATCTGGTATACTTTTACACAATTGTCTCGTCTTTTAAACTAAATTAATATCGCTAGCATTAGGTACTTATCTGCTCTCATTAGGTATTAGGTTTCAATCTGTTATCCCTAATAAATCTAAAGAATATAAATATTATAACTTAATGTATTATATAATTTGCACTTAAATTAAGAAATGCTTTCAAGCAACAAACTTGTTGTTGATAGAATGATAAATCAGTTATATATATATATATATATATATAATACCCTGATCAACAGTGTATTTGATATGTTTTTTAACTTATGTCTGTGTGTTATGTGCGAACTACTCTCTTCTTAAAAACAATCTTTTTAAACTATTTTGAATTGTAACAAGTGAGTGATTAACTTGTTGACTGATTTTGTTGCAAGAGGGTTGATTAATAAATATATAAATGCATTATATAGTTTTTCCTGTAATTACAGTCAAACAAGTTACGCCAAGACCCTAGCTGTTTGAGATGTAAACTTTTTAAGTGTTGCACTGATAAGCTGGATGTGTCACTACTTGTGACTCTGTAAACAGTTATGCACAGAAGAATGATATTTAATTTAGTGTTAAAAATGTAGAAAAAAAAAATATTAACTCAAAGCAGGCTTAAGAAGGTTTTTAGTTTCCTTTTAAATATATAAAAGCTAAACCCCCTCAGTTGTTTTATAATGTAACTCTTAATGTATTATATAATTTGCACTTAAATTAAGAAATGCTTTCAAGCAACAAACTTGTTGTTGATAGAATGATAAATCAGTTATATATATATATATATATATATATATATATATATATAATACCCTGATCAACAGTGTATTTGATATGTTTTTTAACTTATGTCTGTGTGTTATGTGCGAACTACTCTCTTCTTAAAAACAATCTTTTTAAACTATTTTGAATTGTAACAAGTGAGTGATTAACTTGTTGACTGATTTTGTTGCAAGAGGGTTGATTAATAAATATATAAATGCATTATATAGTTTTTCCTGTAATTACAGTCAAACAAGTTACGCCAAGACCCTAGCTGTTTGAGATGTAAACTTTTTAAGTGTTGCACTGATAAGCTGGATGTGTCACTACTTGTGACTCTGTAAACAGTTATGCACAGAAGAATGATATTTAATTTAGTGTTAAAAATGTAGAAAAAAAAATATTAACTCAAAGCAGGCTTAAGAAGGTTTTTAGTTTCCTTTTAAATATATAAAAGCTAAACCCCCTCAGTTGTTTTATAATGTAACTCTATACTATCAGTTATAACTACCCAATCTTAATCAAAACAAAAAAAACACCAAAAATTTCTTCATTAGAACTTTTCTCATTAGATAAAACACAATACATGTCATTTTCTGTGCAATGGATTAAGCTATATATTTACTTTTAATTTAAATTTTCGAATAAATAAACACTATCTATTTACCGCATTAATAAAGCGCAATTTAATCCACAAATATTATATACCTTTTCGAAGGTGTATAATAACGAAGCTCATTTTTTTTTATACCCCAATACAATTATGAATGTTTAATCAGGTTTGGGTATTAGTCTTTAATACAAATCCTATACCCTAAAGGTCACTCAAGATTATAGCCAAGGTTAAGGGCAAGGTCGCTTGCATATCCAGTTAGAAAGTGGCTACACAACGTGAACTGCACACAAACTCGAGACTAACAAGTCCCCTGCCTGGTTAAAGAGGTACAGTATATGAATGTAACCGTTAACGTAGATTACGAGACTTGTGTGTACAAAGAGAGAGAGACAAAAAAAAACACTTCCCCCTCGGGACTTAAACATTTTTCGAAGTAGAGCTGGATGAAATTGTAGAGAGAGAGAGCGAGTGCTTTGGAAGAAGTCACCCGACCTTGAATTAATAACCTACTGTGAACCGCACAAAGATTTAAGGTTGTAAGCTGAATTTATCCTTTGATAATCTACGGTGTACCACACAAAGATATAACAGTTGTAAACTGAATTATTAGACGTTCAAAATAAATACTACAAGGTATATGAATCTAACTGATAATGTAGATTGCGAGACCTGTGTGTACAACTACTTAGACATCTTTCGAAGTAGAGCAGAATGTAACTGTAGATATGGTTTACTTGAAGTTGACTTTGATATTTGTATAAAAAAAATAAAAAAAAAAAAAATCTTACAATATTTTACCGAATGAAAATTATATATATATATATATATATATATATGTATGTATACAATTCGATAAGTTAATTTTTACGGAATGTGAATTTTTAAAATTAATGTCACAACTGGTGTGTTCTAACAAAATAAAATGTAATAGACAAATGATTTTCAATAGTGTTTAATAATCTGTACTTTTTTCGTTGTTAAAATATACCTATTTTCGTAAAAATTGTATTAAAACCATTGAATTCACTTGCAAAAGTATATCTGAATGTATGGTCTGTCAAGACGTGTGTGTCAATAATACAAATTAAACTTATAGAGAATTTTTATAGCTCTGCTCTATGATTTTGTTTGTTTACATTTTAGCGAACTTCCCCTATAGGGAAAAAAGCTATTACCCTAGATCTCATGGTAAAACCGAGACCATGATATTTTTTTTTTTGTTTTATGGTCCCCGGTTGCGGAAAAAATCCAACAATCGCACTTGATAACCGACCATAAATGCTTAACAACAAGTGACAATGAGATGTCTATCTAGTTCATTTAACTTTGAGTTACTCATGTAAGTTAAATGATTGTATTACCTTGACAGTATTCTGACTGTGCAGTTGCACCGCAACAAAAACAGGTTTTATGTTGCGGAGAAGGTGAATAATTAACCTCACCTTTACTCTAAGAGTAAAAACCGGTACTCATCATGTGTTTTATCAGCTACCCCACCCCGACTATGTACTATATATATAAGTGTTTCAACTTTTCTCCACAAACAGTCGCAATGGTGCACGCGTGCTTGCTCTGTAGTAGTGTCTTTTCGCGTAGCGACCACCTCCGTCGTCATTTGGCCACCGTGCATGTCGATGGAAGACTTACTCTTAGCACCTGTCCCGTCTGCGGCAAATCGTTTAAAAGACGGGATAAGATGTTGAGACATGTCAACATCCATTCACGGGGGCCATATACTGACGTTGGTACAACTTTGCGGAAGACCTCTGCAGGCCGCCGCTCTGTGACACCACCGCTGTCCGACCCCGCTCAAGCAGAAAGACTGATTGGTGAGTTGTTTAATTTTTAATGAAGATAACTTATCTGTATAAAGGTACCTTGCTGTACCTTGCTGACTTACTGACTGACTCGCTTATCAGTGATAAGGTGTGTGTGAGTGTGTGTGTGTGTGTGTGTGTGTGTGTGTGTGTGTGTGTGTGTGTGTGTGTGTGTGTGTGTGTGTGTGTGTGTGTGTGTGTGTGTGTGTGTGTTCCATGTAGATAAAAAAAAGCTAAAAATTTGTACACAGATTCGTTAAACATAAAATAGTTTTTATCCTGATCTAACCTTAAGCAGTATTTTTTATCACAGTATTTTTTACCTGGGATTTTTAAGGTACTATTATTTTATATATATTTTTTTAATTACATTTTTTTTTTTTTAGCATAATACAATTCTACAAAAACATTTTAATAAATTTTGTTTGTTTTCATCTATATAAATAAAGCAGAATTCTTGTCTTTGTACAGTACGAATAAACTACAAGGAATTAATGCATGCAGTTTTTAAGGTAGATTCCTTTAGACTCCTCTAAAACATTCGAGATTCTGATGTTAATCAAATAAGAGTGACAGCTACAGTTTTCATCAGTTTTATTTAATGTTATTCAAATTTTAAATTGGTCTTTATTTCTCTTTGAACAGATATTTCTAAACCCTCGTGTTCTGACGTCCCTGCTCAATTAGTTTCTGTACCGTCAACTTCGACCGCAACCCCACATAACAAAGGCTATTTGAGCGGGGATTACCAGCAGTCATGTGCCAGGAACATATACAAACCGATCGGTGAGTGGTTTTTGTTGTCAAACATTAATTTATCTATATAAATAAAGCAGAGTTCTTGTCTTTGTACAGTACGGATAAACTATAAGGAATTAAATTATACAGTTTTCAAGGTAGGTTCCTTTTGAACCTTTAGTACATTTGATATTCTGATGTTAATCAAATAATAGTGGCGGCTACAGTTTTATTTAATGTTATTCAAATTTTAAATGGGTGTAACTGGTAGTAATGAAATAAACATTGACTTTAACAAATAAAAGTAATATATTTAAATCATTTTAAATTTCATATAAACTAAAAAACCTCTAATTTTTAAGAGAATTATGTTCAATTCGGTTTTAATTATTCTGAAATAAATCTATTAATTTTGCAACAAATATGTGCGTGTGTGTGTGTGTGTGTGTGTGTGTGTGTGTGTGTGTGTGTGTGTGTGTGCGCGCGCGTGTGTGTGTGTGTGTGTGTGTGTGTGTGTGTGTGTGTGTGTGTGTGTGTGTTCCATGTAGATAAAAAAAAAAAGCTGGAAATTTGTAAACAGATTGTTTAAACATAAAATATTTTTTATCCTGATCTAACCTTAAGTAGATTACAGTATTTTTTTACCTGGGATTTTTAAGGTACTATTGGTATATATTTGTTTTAATTACATTTTTTAGCATAATACAATTCTACAAAAACATTTCAATAAATTTTATTTGTTTTCAAACATTAATTTATCTATATAAATAAAGCAGGATTATTGTCTTTGTACAGTACGGATAAACTACAAGGAATTAATGCATGCATGCAGTTTTTAAGGTAGGTTCCTTTAGACTCCTCTAAAACATTCGAGATTCTGATGTTAATCAAATAAGAGTGACAGCTACAGTTTTCATCAGTTTTATTTAATGTTATTCAAATTTTAAATTGGTCTTTATTTCTCTTTGAACAGATATTTCTAAACCCTCGTGTTCTGACGTCCCTGCTCAAGTAGTTTCTGTACCGTCAACTTCGACCGCAACCCCAAATAACAAAGGCTATTTGAGCGGGGATTACCAGCAGTCATGTGCCAGGAACATAAACAAACCGATCGGTGAGTGGTTTTTGTTGTCAAACATTAATTTATCTTTATAAATAAAGCAGAGTTCTTGTCTTTGTACAATACGGATAAACTATAAGGAATTAAATCATACAGTTTTTAAGGTAGGTTCCTTTAGAACCCTTAGGACATTTGATATTCTGATGTTAATCAAATAAAAGTGGTGGCTACAGTTTTATTTAATGTCATTTAAATTTTAAATGGGTGTAACTGGTAGTAATGAAATAAACATTGATTTTTACAAATAAAAGTAATATATTTAAATCATTTTAAATTTCATATAAACTAAAAACCTCTAATTTTTAGGAGGATTATGTTCAATTCGGTTTTAATTATTCTGAAATAAAACTATTAATTTTGCAACAAATATATATATATATGTCATTTTTAGCTGTTGTCAAACCGAACCATGTGCCTGCCGGCTGGTACATCTCAAATTATGCAGAGCGATCGGAGCAGGAAGAAAGACGGCTTCAAAACCGGGAGCCGATAATAATCACCGATAGTGATTCAGATTAAAAACAAGTATGTTTTATAATTCGTTTTTTATAGTTATTTGTTAAAATATTGATTGGTAGTACATTTATCTTAGTAAATTGTATGTGAGTAGAGGATCGTTATTCCAGTAACTGATGAAATAGGTACTTTTTTTACTAGTACATAATGTTTAATGTTTGTATTTGTTTCCAGCCCGTATTCTTAATTCCTAGTTCGATATCTAGCCTAGGCCAGAAAGCCTTGGGGCTACAAATATTATATCGCCACCTCTCTTTTAGGTAATAGATTACTCTAGTTTCGCCGCTATTTCCAAATGGAATACGAACGCGACTTGTCTTGTGCCCAAAATATTTTCGAAGCTGAATATCTTACGTAAGAATCAGGTGGCCTGTTGCATACAGGACAAATTCATATAATACACAAAGTAACTCTCATTTCAGGGGTTTTATCAGTGAAAGCTTATATATATATATATATATATATATATATATATAATGTCTGCATCACGCATATGTAATGCGGTCGATTTGCAACTTCTTCCCGACTAAATTGTTACATCCAACAAGGCACAAGGTTTAATATAGTGGTTTACTTAGTAAGATTATCATCTGTATATTAAGTAGTTGGTAGTGATAACAGTATCACCAGAACTGCAGTTTCGCTAAACCTTATGTCTTGATAAGCTGTGGTGGCGGGTGAAAGGAGCTGGACCGGAGGGGCTGATTAGGGTTAGGACATCAGTGGACATTGGACATATATAAATGTAACTGACCTCACAGATATTCACAAATCCACAATGATCCCCAGGGTAAGACACTCAATATGTATCTTTTACTATTTTATTAATACGGTTTTGCTAACTTAGTAACTAACTCTCTTTTGAAAAAATAACAAAAAAAAAATCTAGGTTTTTATACGCACTTAAGAATTATAACATTTTATTTTATACTGACTTATACAACTCTTACTAATACTTTTTTTAACACAAATTCAAAGAAATATACACATTTTTGTTAAAAACATATTTTTTTGTGTTTTACAACATTGTATAACAATTGTTTGGAAACATATTTTATAAAAGTAAAAAAAAAAAAGGTTTAGTTTCAATATGTATTCTCTTGTTAATTTGTGCAATTTTAAAGATACTAATCAATAAAAAAAAAAAACAATTTCGCAGTATTAATATAGACGGTTCATGACGATTAACATTGTAAAGTTAAATATATTCTAAGTAAACATGTTGTAATTCAAATTATATAATTTTACGCATATATTATGTCTAATTAATTTGCAGTACCTGGTAAACCGAGCCATGCATTTTATTCGTTTCCAGGGGGAACAAGGTATCCATGACATATTTATTCAATGGTTCTAGTACAAATTACAAAAAAATCACGTGGATAATTTACTTGTGTAAGTGCTACTTTGACAGTTTACTGGTTTATTTATTTATTCACAGCTGTTATGTTTCTTTTGTTTTTATCTAAAATTTTATAAGCACAATGTTAAAATTTCCAATTTTCAAATGAGATTTTGAACAGAGTAAAAATTTCCCTGGGGTTGAGGTTTTTACCAATCGTATTTTTAGGTACAAAACCAATTAATTCCTAAGTTTTAACAAAATCGTTTGTCTGGATTCCGAGATGAAATTTGCAAACAAACGGACAGATATAGCTTGAATTGAATTATAGGATTGATCAATGGTCAAGTCAATGTTAAATAAAATAACTACAAATTTATAGAATTTTATAAAACTGCATGGTAATCTAAAAATATGAATTTGTTCCAGTTATAAGACAAATTTGTTAAATAAAAGGCAGTTCCTTTATGAAAATCAATAAACTTTGTATGTAATAAAATTTGTTCCAATTGTCTCTTACCAATTATAATTTTATGATTCATAATGTATCTAAGTATTATTTTTCCAACCAGTTATGTCTCCTCCTGACCGTAACGGTGGCCGCAGTGTCAGCGCAGTATGGCGGCTACGGATACAAGCCCGCCTACGCGCCGCCCAAGGACGAGTTCTCGTACGCCACGGGCTACGGGTTCCAGGCTAAGGTGGACAAGCTGCCCGCCGAATACGGACCTTCATACCCTAAATACTAGTCTAATAAGTCACGTTGTATCTTTGTACAATTTTCATATTTTTTTTTTTTAAATAATGAATTTCCAAAACTAAATTGTATGACATCAGTTTGTTCTTTAAATTAATTTAGGCAGGTTAATAGTTCATCATTTTACAGTTTAAATAGAACACATAATAGATAAAATAGTTAATAAAACGATCTACTACTTGTTTTTAGCGAATTTCTCCTATAGGAAGAAGCTATTACCGTAAGTCTCATGGTAAGACTTAAGACCAAGACCATGATAACTTTTCATTTTGAGGTCCCCAGATGTCAAAAACACCATTCGTTCAAATTTATATATGTGTGTGTGTGTGTGTGTGTGTGTGTGTGTGTGTGTGTGTGTGTGTGTGTGTGTGTGTGTGTGTATATATATATATATATATATATATATATATATATATATACACACACACACACACACACACACACACACACACACACACACACACACACATATATATAAATTTGAACGAATGGTGTTTTTGACATCTGGGGACCTCAAAATGAAAAGTTATCATGGTCTTGGTACATATATATATATATGTCCGTAAGCACGATAACTCTCGTAAATAAGGTCCGATCTTAATGAAATTTGGTACAAATGTGTAAAGTACCATTTATTTGAACGAGTTCGAAAACCAGATGAATCGCACCATCCGAAGGGGGGTTTTTGGGGGGTTTTGTACCCCGAAGCTGTGTTTTTTTGGGGTTTTCACATGTACTTTTAATTTAAATCAAATTTTAATTAATACCGTTGAATTCAGCTTAAAAAACAAACAATTTGGTATTTTGATCATTGCTCTACGTCAATTAGTTACCGAGATATTAAAAGTGCTAAACACAGTACGTTGTCTAATGTTATCCTTATGGAGAAAAAGAAAAATTGTAGATCTTGCTTATTTATGATTATAAACTGGCGAAATTTGGTATATGGCTTAATCTGGTTGTGGTTTATTGTTGTTTGCACACAAAAAACAATTTTTCGCCTATGGTTCCTGTAGCAGCAAACCTAGGTACTTGGTCCCCATGTTATTCTTATGGAAAATACTTAAAATGTTATATATCGCTTATTTATGAATGTATATGGATTAAACTTGGTATGTGACTTCACTAAGATGAGTTCTATTGATATTTGCATAAAAACCCATTATTTTGTGTGCCTTGTTGCAGGAAACCTGCGTACTCATCCCCGATGTTATTCTTATGGAGAACAATTAATATTTTAAATATCGCTTGTTTGTGAATACATTTCTTATGAATCCTGTTAAGTGTTTTAATGTGTTATGTTATATATTCATTGGAAATTCGCTGAGTATGCAAGTTTGCTGCAACGGGGGGTATTATTCTGTTCGGCTCCCTTAAATGTGTTAAGTGTTGGTGTTCTTATAATTTAATTTACCTTAAAAACAGCATAACAGCTCACTAACAAAATATGTTCGTTTAATATACAATTAAACTATATAATTTTAACTTAGAAATTATGTTATGTTTATATATTTATATAGTTATGTTTATTTAGGTTAATTATATCGTTCAAAGATTAAAAACTACACAATGTATCTGAAGCAAAGACACTTATTCGTTAATTTTTTTAGTATACTTATTTTTTTCAAGTGTAATGCGAAAACACAACTTGCAAAATTTGCAGATATTATCTGTGGTATGGAATCCCGGCCGAGATAGTTAAGTTGAATATTAATGAAATAATCTAGAAAACAAATTCAATTTTTTTCTCGCATAAGATTAACTTTAGAATTCATTTAAGTGCTATTTCATTCGTTGATATTTAGCTAACGTCTATGTATCAATAGTAGCGTAAAGTAAGTATTTTGTTTGATCATACTTCTGTTAGGACGGGTTAAAAACACTGTTTTGATAACGCACAAAGTAAGATTACTATATTATTAGTTTTAAAAATACTGTACATATTTTGATTTTTAACAAATAAAGGTGCATTTGTTATTTTAAGATCTCTTTTTAATAAATCATTTTTTGGTACTCAGTGAAAAATTCGTTGTCAAGTGTCAAATGTCACCGTAAATGTCAAGTAAAACACTTAAGTAGAAAAAACGGTAAACATATAATTTGACTGCTAAATAGTCTATAAAAAGCTAGAAATGAACATTCTTACTTGTATTTTCTCTGTTAGGAGGTCTGTAGATGTAAAATGACAAAAGTAAGTGTTTTTTCGTAACAGATTATCTGTGATATTTCTTTAGAATTGTTCATTGATAATATAAAATACTTTATTGATCAAATAAATAAATTATAGTTTTCAAAATCACTTCTTAATTATGAAATGTATTTAACAATGTTGATTGTTTAGTTGAGAGTTTTTATTTCTGCTGTTTGTGTACTTTTGAGCATTTGCTAATCACAGTTGTCTGTACAAAGAGGTCTTTAGTTATCTACAGTAGTTCCTGTGATGTGTACAATTTGTACTAAACTGTAATGCTAGTTTAATTATCCCACATGTAATGTATGTATAAGAACTTTATAAGTTTTCTTGTTTATCTATTTTCTAAAATTACATGATTAAAAATTATTGTTAGTTTGAATACAATTTTTAGTCAACTTATTTTTGTTGTGCTCCGTTCCCCTTGGATAGTAAGAGAAGGATTGAACTGCCCGATTTCTCCCACAACATGGGGATAAAGACAAAATAATTCTTGCCTAATTCATGATTAATTTTTTTTTAAATCATCCTTACTTATATAACGTGTATATTTAAAGTGGAATTGTAACCGTGGACCATTTTAGGTATACCACGGATTATTCAAAGTAAGCAGCTGGTTTTGTAAGTTTTACATAATCTAGACACTGTTGAAACCGATATCGGAGCAATATTTTGATGACGAACAAAAATAATGACAGAAATCCTCTGTGATAGCACTCACAAGTTTTTCGACGAGTGTTACCAAAGATTTAAATCACCTACGAAATTTGACTTCCGAATAGCTGAATTACTACGAATCTTAACTGGTCTTGAGCCAGATGATGCAGAAGTTATATGGTTAAAAGTCCATTATATCCAATTGAACAACAAATAATTCGGTTAAAAGTCTGCATCCTGATCCGGCATTTTTCCGTCCATTATGTTGTTCCCTATCTTAACGTATTCCGCCTAACTTAAAATCATGATATGTTCACTCCAATTTTGTATCTTCACTCAATTAACGTTTTTTGACCGTTATTTCTTAGATTGTGCTCCTGCACTCTCACAGCCCTTTGGACTAATATTTTATTTATTTAAACAATCGTTTTCCAATTTTAAAACTTATCATAATTAGCACGAATAATAAGTTTGCTTCCTCTTTTTTTTACGTTTACACCTCTCCTCGCTTCGCCGGCCGGCTCGCCGCTGTAGGTCAGTGAGCGGCGGTAGAGAACTGGGAACTGGTTATTCAAGGTAACGGTTCAAGTGCAAGGTCTCTCCTGGTTCAGTGTCTTCCGTTTCACTATATCATCACATTACAAAACACTTTATACTAACATATCGAAAAACAAAACGAAAACGAAAACGAAAACGAAAACTCACATCAACAATATATATATATATATATATATATATATATATATATATATATATATATATATATATATAAACAGACGTCACAGTGGCAGTAACATCTCCGTGCGCGTGTTTTGGATTTTATTGGATAACATTTCCGCGTAAGTTAAGTTTAATGGATTTGTTTCAAGCTAACTATTTTTAGTTCTTGATTTAAAATTTTTTTAGATCGCTTTCACACACACACATGTGTAAAAGTGAACGTACTGCCCAAAGTTGTCGAAATTCGTTGCATTGCTTTGACATTGCTACTAGAAAACTTGAGTTTTTCCTGAAGTGAAATAAACTATGTTTTAGCGAATTTCCCCTATAGCAAAGAGGTTATTACCGTAGGTCTAATGGTAAAACTTAAGCCCGAGAACATGATAAATTTTTGTTTTGAGGTCCCCAGATGTCCAAAACACTATTCTTTCAAATTTATATATGTGTGTGTGTGTGTGTGTGTGTGTGTGTGTGTGTGTGTGTGTGTGTGTGTATATCTATATATATATATATATATATATATATATATATATATATATATATATATATATATATATATATATGTGTCCGTGAATGCGATAACTTGAGTAAAAAACGTCCAATTTCGATGAAATTTGACTCAAATGTGTAAACTGACATTTAAGACTTTAAGTTCGAAAACCAGAAAAATCGGACCATGGGAAGGGGGGTTTATGGAGGGTTTTAAATTTTCAAAAAATCAGTTTTTTGCATTTTTCACCCTAAAATTTTTAAAACACTTAATTTTGGTTTTGACTATGTTATAGAGCTTAAAAAAATAATATGGTATTTTGAATTATTAACCTAGGTAAAGTGCTTTTGAAGATAAGACAATAAGGATCTATCTATAGTGTTTATCTACATGATTTACGGAAAATATTAAAGTTATTTTGTTCGTTATTTTATTCCCGATTATTGTACTGGGAAGAGGTTCCTTAATTACTTGTAGTTATTAGTTTATAGATTCAAGGCATTTTCAAGATGTTTATGGATTGTAATTACAAAATTGAGATGTCTCGTTTACGTGGTGTAAATAATAAAATAAATGGAATACTTTAACTTGTCGCAATCATTTTGAGATATTTATAAAATAATTGACTTATATAATTGAACAACGTTTTAAAAATGGCAGATATAAATTGAGGTTAGATCGAATCGTCTTAATTCAACATTGCATTATATAAAATGAATATGGAGTTGTGACATTAATTTTAAAAATTCACATTCCGTAAAAAAATAACTTATCGAATTGTATACATACATATATATATATATAAAATTTTCATTCGGTAAAATATTGTAAGATTTTTTTTTTTTTTTTTTATACAAATATCAAAGTCAACTTCAAGTAAACCATATCTACAGTTACATTCTGCTCTACTTCGAAAGATGTCTAAGTAGTTGTACACACAGGTCTCGCAATCTACATTATCAGTTAGATTCATATACCTTGTAGTATTTATTTTGAACGTCTAATAATTCAGTTTACAACTGTTATATCTTTGTGTGGTACACCGTAGATTATCAAAGGATAAATTCAGCTTACAACCTTAAATCTTTGTGCGGTTCACAGTAGGTTATTAATTCAAGGTCGGGTGACTTCTTCCAAAGCACTCGCTCTCTCTCTCTACAATTTCATCCAGCTCTACTTCGAAAAATGTTTAAGTCCCGAGGGGGAAGTGTTTTTTTGTCTCTCTCTCTCTGTACACACAAGTCTCGTAATCTACGTTAACGGTTACATTTATATACTGTACCTCTTTAACCAGGCAGGGGACTTGTTAGTCTCGAGTTTGTGTGCAGTTCACGTTGTGTAGCCACTTTCTAACTAATCACTTCTTAATTATGAAATGTATTTAACAATGTTGATTGTTTAGTTGAGAGTTTTTATTTCTGCTGTTTGTGTACTTTTGAGCATTTGCTAATCACAGTTGTCTGTACAAAGAGGTCTTTAGTTATCTACAGTAGTTCCTATGATGTGTACAATTTGTACTAAACTGTAATGCTAGTTTAATTATCCCACATGTAATGTATGTATAAGAACTTTATAAGTTTCTTTGTTTATCTATTTTCTAAAATTACATGATTAAAAATTATTGTTAGTTTGAATACAATTTTTAGTCAACTTATTTTTGTTGTGCTCCTTTCCCCTTGGATAGTAAGAGAAGGATTGAACTGCCCGATTTCTCCCACAACATGAGGATAAAGTGCCACTACATGATTTACGGAAAATATTAAAGTTATTTTGTTCGTTATTTTATTCCCGATTATTGTACTGAGAAGAGGTTCCTTAATTACTTGTAGTTATTAGTTTATAGATTCAAGGCATTTTCAAGATGTTTATGGATTGTAATTACAAAATTGAGATGTCTCGTTTACGTGGTGTAAATAATAAAATAAATGGAATACTTTAACTTGTCGCAATCATTTTGAGATATTTATAAAATAATTGACTTATATAATTGAACAACGTTTTAAAAATGGCAGATATAAATTGAGGTTAGATCGAATCGTCTTAATTCAACATTGCATTATATAAAATGAATATGGAGTTGTGACATTAATTTTAAAAATTCACATTCCGTAAAAAATTAACTTATCGAATTGTATACATACATATATATATATAAAATGTTCATTCGGTAAAATATTGTAAGATTTTTTTTTTTTTTCTTTTATACAAATATCAAAGTCAACTTCAAGTAAACCATATCTACAGTTACATTCTGCTCTACTTCGAAAGATGTCTAAGTAGTTGTACACACAGGTCTCGCAATCTACATTATCAGTTAGATTCATATACCTTGTAGTATTTATTTTGAACGTCTAATAATTCAGTTTACAACTGATATATCTTTGTGTGGTACACCGTAGATTATCAAAGGATAAATTCAGCTTACAACCTTAAATCTTTGTGCGGTTCACAGTAGGTTATTAATTCAAGGTCGGGTGACTTCTTCCAAAGCACTCGCTCTCTCTCTCTACAATTTCATCCAGCTCTACTTCGAAAAATGTTTAAGTCCCGAGGGGGAAGTGTTTTTTTTTTTTGTCTCTCTCTCTCTCTGTACACACAAGTCTCGTAATCTACGTTAACGGTTACATTCATATACTGTACCTCTTTAACCAGGCAGGGGACTTGTTAGTCTCGAGTTTGTGTGCAGTTCACGTTGTGTAGCCACTTTCTAACTAGTAATCACTTCTTAATTATGAAATGTATTTAACAATGTTGATTGTTTAGTTGAGAGTTTTTATTTCTGCTGTTTGTGTACTTTTGAGCATTTGCTAATCACAGTTGTCTGTACAAAGAGGTCTTTAGTTATCTACAGTAGTTCCTGTGATGTGTACAATTTGTACTAAACTGTAATGCTAGTTTAATTATCCCACATGTAATGTATGTATAAGAACTTTATAAGTTTCCTTGTTTATCTATTTTCTAAAATTACATGATTAAAAATTATTGTTAGTTTGAATACAATTTTTAGTCAACTTATTTTTGTTGTGCTCCTTTCCCCTTGGATAGTAAGAGAAGGATTGAACTGCCCGATTTCTCCCACAACATGAGGATAAAGTGCCACTACATGATTTACGGAAAATATTAAAGTTATTTTGTTCGTTATTTTATTCCCGATTATTGTACTGAGAAGAGGTTCCTTAATTACTTGTAGTTATTAGTTTATAGATTCAAGGCATTTTCAAGATGTTTATGGATTTTAATTACAAAATTGAGATGTCTCGTTTACGTGGTGTAAATAATAAAATAAATGGAATACTTTAACTTGTCGCAATCATTTTGAGATATTTATAAAATAATTGACTTATATAATTGAACAACGTTTTAAAAATGGCAGATATAAATTGAGGTTAGATCGAATCGTCTTAATTCAACATTGCATTATATAAAATGAATATGGAGTTGTGACATTAATTTTAAAAATTCACATTCCGTAAAAAATTAACTTATCGAATTGTATACATACATATATATAAAATTTTCATTCGGTAAAATATTGTAAGATTTTTTTTTTTTTTTTTTTATACAAATATCAAAGTCAACTTCAAGTAAACCATATCTACAGTTACATTCTGCTCTACTTCGAAAGATGTCTAAGTAGTTGTACACACAGGTCTCGCAATCTACATTATCAGTTAGATTCATATACCTTGTAGTATTTATTTTGAACGTCTAATAATTCAGTTTACAACTGTTATATCTTTGTGTGGTACACCGTAGATTATCAAAGGATAAATTCAGCTTACAACCTTAAATCTTTGTGCGGTTCACAGTAGGTTATTAATTCAAGGTCGGGTGACTTCTTCCAAAGCACTCGCTCTCTCTCTCTCCAATTTCATCCAGCTCTACTTCGAAAAATGTTTAAGTCCCGAGGGGGAAGTGTTTTTTTTTGTCTCTCTCTCTTTGTACACACAAGTCTCGTAATCTACGTTAACGGTTACATTCATATACTGTACCTCTTTAACCAGGCAGGGGACTTGTTAGTCTCGAGTTTGTGTGCAGTTCACGTTGTGTAGCCACTTTCTAACTGGATATGCAAGCGACCTTGCCCTTAACCTTGGCTATAATCTTGAGTGACCTTTAGGGTATAGGATTTGTATTAAAGACTAATACCCAAGGGTACAGTTAGTTTTACCTGCGTTCTCTTTCACCTGATTAAACATTCATAATTGTATTGGGGTATAAAAAAAAATGAGCTTGGTTATTATACACCTTCGAAAAGGTATATAATATTTGTGGATTAAATTGCGCTTTATTAATGCGGTAAATAGATAGTGTTTATTTATTCGAAAATTTAAATTAAAAGTAAATATATAGCTTAATCCATTGCACAGAAAATGACATGTATTGTGTTTTATCTAATGAGAAAAGTTCTAATGAAGAAATTTTTGGTGTTTTTTTTTTTTGTTTTGATTAAGATTGGGTAGTTATAACTGATAGTATAGAGTTACATTATAAAACAACTGAGGGGGTTTAGCTTTTATATATTTAAAAGGAAACTAAAAACCTTCTTAAGCCTGCTTTGAGTTAAAAATTTTTTTTTTCTACATTTTTAACACTAAATTAAATATCATTCTTCTGTGCATAACTGTTTACAGAGTCACAAGTAGTGACACATCCAGCTTATCAGTGCAACACTTAAAAAGTTTACATCTCAAACAGCTAGGGTCTTGGCGTAACTTGTTTGACTGTAATTACAGGAAAAACTATATAATGCATTTATATATTTATTAATCAACCCTCTTGCAACAAAATCAGTCAACAAGTTAATCACTCACTTGTTACAATTCAAAATAGTTTAAAAAGATTGTTTTTAAGAAGAGAGTAGTTCGCACATAACACACAGACATAAGTTAAAAAACATATCAAATACACTGTTGATCAGGGTATTATATATATATATATATATATATATATATATATATATATATATATATATATAACTGATTTATCATTCTATCAACAACAAGTATGTTGCTTGAAAGCATTTCTTAATTTAAGTGCAAATTATATAATACGTTAAGAGTTACATTATAAAACAACTGAGGGGGTTTAGCTTTTATATATTTAAAAGGAAACTAAAAACCTTCTTAAGCCTGCTTTGAGTTAATATTTTTTTTTCTACATTTTTAACACTAAATTAAATATCATTCTTCTGTGCATAACTGTTTACAGAGTCACAAGTAGTGACACATCCAGCTTATCAGTGCAACACTTAAAAAGTTTACATCTCAAACAGCTAGGGTCTTGGCGTAACTTGTTTGACTGTAATTACAGGAAAAACTATATAATGCATTTATATATTTATTAATCAACCCTCTTGCAACAAAATCAGTCAACAAGTTAATCACTCACTTGTTACAATTCAAAATAGTTTAAAAAGATTGTTTTTAAGAAGAGAGTAGTTCGCACATAACACACAGACATAAGTTAAAAAACATATCAAATACACTGTTGATCAGGGTATTATATATATATATATATATATATAACTGATTTATCATTCTATCAACAACAAGTTTGTTGCTTGAAAGCATTTCTTAATTTATCCCATTAATCCCACGCCATACAATCCCCCTCCACTATTAACCCCCGCCACATTTACAGCTTAGCACAGAACCAAGCGTTACGATCCATTCACACTCCTGATCTTAGCCGCAACGCAACCATGGCTCGCAACTTACAACCGATCAAACGCCCTGCTGACTCTTCTGACGACGACTATTCGGACGAAGAGGGTCACAGACGTCGCAGGAAACAGTTCAAGTTCTGCCAAACTAGACCGACGGCTGCAACTACTCCTGTGGGGAGAGCGACGATTATAATAAAGCGAGACATCTTCACTTACCGACAGATCAACAAACTCATGGACATCTTGGACCGCTACCGACACCTCGCCGATCAGATGATTATCGAAGTTAGTAGCGGAGATCACTTCCACCTCATCCTCCAACATCAACACTTGGACACAGTCGACGCTAGCCTACGCCGACAACTACAACTACGACAAATTATTCGGGTCGTCGCTTCCATCCCCCCACACTAAATCCAGGACTCCACTCCTTCTACAAACGGCCTTTATCAAGGCCACCACTTATATCATTCGTTGTCAATCAGCCTAGCAACCATACATCATACTAAACCTACATTAAGTACATTTCAATCCAGATTCTCAGGACTTAGTCATTTAACATCAATCATTTTGGTGGCCTTTACAAAGGCCATTTTTACAAGTCTCAATTATTTTTACTTTCACAGTCTTAGACGATTCCTTTACAAGTATCAGCCTCACATCTTGTTACTTCTTTTACAGGAGGAGCATTCAACATTTTATGGACTTTGTCATTTATCCAACTTCAGTTTAGTGGCCTTTATAAAGGCCGTTTTAATAAGTCTCAATTTTACAACTTTCGCGGTAACAAAGAATAGTTATTCAGTTCTCGCTATGAATGTTTTAGGGGGACTTTAAATAATTATAATTTATATTCTCCAAACATGTTCAAACGTGTTCAAGGTCATTTTAATACTTTAAAAAAAAGGATCTTGACTGTGGCGGATTGCCCTGCCGACCAGTCAAGAAGGGTCAGTTCATTCGTGGCGGTTTGCCCATGCCGACCGATTGAACTGCTTAGGGTATGGGTGGACCGCAGAACTCCACACTGCGCGAACCACCCGGGTTTGTTTTTGGGGTTGTGATGGGAATAGGGTAAGGGACAGAGTTTAACTTGTACAAATCAACAAATTGTGTTAGTGTTAGTGGGAAACCAGCGAAGCCATGCAAGACAGAAAAGGATTGTACAGAGAAGAATAAGAGATCGGCGCTGAGCTTAACGAAATCCAGATCCATTGCCCACCGCACTGTTCACCCAACGCCCGGAGCAGTGCTGACCACACAGGGGGACTTGTCTCAGGCCTTGTGTGACGCAGAAGGTGTTGACTCCGCCTCGGGACCCGGCGGAGATCAGCGTAGAGATGCCGGCCGATAGCAAGTGAGACCTACATATGTGGTGCTCGCTATATCACAGAAGTTCCAAGCCCGGGGTACCACTGCAGGGATTGCGGTACTAGGAGACCTCCGTGGATGTTCAGCTTCTCTCCGATGATCTCCGCTGTGCCCCGCTTCTCTGGAGCTGCTCTGGACTGGTCCCGTGTCTGCATGCCGAATGATTCGAGTGGAACGAGCGTCCCGGTTTTATGAACTTTTCCGCTGAGTCAGCAGAAAATAACCTCACCTCATTGGTTGAACTGTTTGACCAATGAGAAGCCGGCTTGTGCTAGTGAGTATACCGCTGTTCTTAAGCGACTCACTTTTGCTCACCCTTTCGTTACGGACGCATCATGATCAGGAAGCAGACCCGGCCTAAGATGTTTGACATGCCTCGTCGGGAACCATCGTTCCAGCTTTCCAGCTCCAGGCCCAACAGTGTCACACCTCGGTCATCACTCCGGCAGCCTCGTCAACGTCCAGCTCCAATCCCAGCCCCAAAGAGCGAGTCCGTGACAGGGCAGCCTCGTCAACGCCCGGCTCCAACACCAGCGTCAAAGAGTAGACCCGTCGATGTAATGCCTCGACGGGTAAACATATCGACTTGTGCCCGGGAACCGTTCTCTTTACTTAGAGAAATTCTCTCGGACAAGACGAGGGATCTGGAACCTGAGAAGAACTATACGGCCCAGATCCCTGTTATCGATGAGCCGAGGGAGATTCGTCGGCCGAGCTTCGAACCGGCATTCCCTGGGTTCAAGCTCCACCGCCTGTGGAAACTGCAGCCGGGACTTTATTGTCTGCTCGGATGGGACAAGCCTTCGCGGGAGCTTTTGTTGCGCCACCGCAACTTTGTCTTTAGAAGTTACCTGCCGAATGGAGTGATTGAGCCACCGTACGAGACATTAAAGACCTACTTGGAGGTCGGGAAGCCGGAAGATGGGCAACGACGTCAGCGTGTCACCGTCCAATGGGTGTCACTGTAAACAATGACACTGATAAAAACGGCCTTTTTAAAGGCCACCAAAAATTTCAATCGTTTGACACTCAGTAGCGTAAAACATATATTTTGTTTTACCCCCAGTCTTACTCCTGCTGTAATGAAGTTTTATTATAAGTCCCATGAGGTTTCAATAAAGTTTGTTGGTATTTTGTACGGTACGGTACTTAGTTACCGACTTCAACAAATATGGTTTGACCGAGAATTTTAATCGTTCCTCTGTCAACATAGTTTGTTCAAATGGGTAAGCGCTTGGACTGGGACATTAAATAATTAAAATGGCCTTTCTCAAGGCCACTAAATAAAACGCTGAGTCAGTGTTATTAGTGCGCACCAACAGGAGACCTGCAGCGTATCCTATACGGTACGTAGCGTCGCACCTTAGAGACCAATGATTAGTGGGGCTCAGGACATCCTGCTTGCGCTGAGGAGAGAAGATGGAAACTACGGTGGAAGAAATCTTCGCTGAGATGATTGAGCGACGGGCTCCACTAGCACCGATATCCTCACTCCGGCCGCCTCGTCAACGTCCAGGAGCCTCGCAGAGGCGTGTTCACTTCGCTTTGGACTGTCCAGCTCCGAGACCAGTGGCAAGGAGCAATCCTGTCACTGTAATGGATTGTGTTGCGGCTACTCCACGGCGAAAGCTTCAGAGGCTGGAGCGGCGCTTCTACACTCCACTTGGGCAACTACGCCATGGCGAACAGAATCGACGGTTGTGGCGGATGAAACCCGGCCTGTACGAATTTCTATTTTTCGTACGCCAGGATGGTGAGGCTACTCTGCGGGAGGTTGGTTCCTTGGAGCTGACGAGAGTTCGCCTGCCAAGGAGAATGGAGTGGCCGTGGAAGTCGACGCATCTGAAGATTCACGGGCCGGGGGAGGACCCTTCGTATCCCAGAGGGAAGGCCGAATGGGTCCGTCGCTAGATCATCTCAAAAAACGGCCTTTTTAAAGGCCACCAGATTTTTCAATCGTTTTTGAACTCATGCATTTGCAAAGTTTTATTATAAGTCCCATGACATACTGGGTGTTGGTAATCTGTACGGTACGTAGTTGCCGACTCTAAATAATATATTTTGACCGAGAACTTTGTTCATTATTCGGTCAACAAAGTTTATTTAGTGCGCTTAAAATAAATGTTATGGGGCTTAACAGCCATAGCTTGGAGTAAAGAATAAAATGAGTTGTGTTTGCAAACACAAACAATTCCACGTTTCTAACATAGAGTTACAGTCGGGCTAAGATTGGAGATACGTAGTTGCCGACTCTAAATAATATATTTTGACCGAGAATTTTGTTCGTTATTCAGTCAACACAGTTTGTTTAATGTACCTAAAAACAAATGTTATGGTGCTTAAGAGTCATAGCTTTGAGTAAAACATAAAATTGCTTTCAAACACAAACATTTGCAAGTTTCTAACGTAGAGGCACAGTCGGTCCAAGATTGGAACATAAAAACGGCCTTTATCAAGGCCACCATTTTTAGTACTTAAATTCAACTGACCAATAGGAGAAGAGTGCTGTGTCAGCAACGCCTATATAATGAGAGAGTAGTGCGATGTTTCCTCATTCCTCCACTGAGCTGATTGCTGATCTGATCTCCAAGTCATGGACTCTTCTGAGACTTCTGCAGCTGTAGAATCCATCCTGGCTGAGAACAAGGTGAAGTCTATCTTCGATCCGCCGGACGCACCTTCTACATCCACAAGCGTGGTTTCGCCGCCAAGTCCCCTGCACTTTGGAGCACCGACAGCAGAGTCATCGGATGAAGATAATAGGAAATTCATTTTAAAACATGACCCCTTCGTACCGAAGGCAACTTCATCCTCCAGCACACCAAGAATATCATTGAAGAAGACACCACGGGTAAGAAATGCGCCCAAGTGTACCCACCAATTTAAGAGAGGGCCGAAGAAGGGTGAAGTGTGTGCAGTCTTCTGCAAAATAGGAGAAAAGTTCTGCGCTAAACACAAACCTGCAGAGAAAAAGCCGCCAGCATCTAGTTTTGACTTTGAAACTATAGCTCAGGAGGGAAAATTCCGAAGATTGAAAGTTTCCAAAAAATATAAACTCCTACAAATTAAAGAGCGCAAAGTAATTTTGGAAAACAGCGGAAGAATCCTAAAGGTAAGACTGCCTGGATATTTGCAACCAATACCCAAGACTGGGTCATACTTAGTATTTCAAAGGGCGGGCAAAGGCGAACTGGCAAAGGCGATGTGGGAGTGCGTCTAGATTGGATCAGCAGCTCAGAAACGGCCTTTTTCAAGGCCACCAATTGTTTCACTCGTTATAGTACTCACAGTGTGCTAACTCTGTTGTCTTTCACAAACAAAGTATATTATGTAAAATCCTACAACATAATTAACCTACATTGCGTAGCAAGTACTCACAGTGTGCTAACTCTGTTGTCTTTCACAAACAAAGTATATTATGTAAAATCCTACAACATAATTAACCTACATTGCGTAGCTTTTCTTCCAGTCAACAATGGTCGAGACCAGTCGTAAACCTTGGTGGAGAATTCAAAACGGCCTTTTTAAAGGCCAAAAATTGATTAACTCGTTATAGTACTCACAGTGTGCTAACTCTGTTGTATTTCACAAACATAGTATATTATGCACAATCCTACAACATAATTAACCTACATTGCGTAGCTTTCCTTACAGTCAACAACGGTCGAGACCAGTCGTAAACCTTGGTGGAGAATTCAAAAACGGCCTTTTTAAAGGCCAGCAAATGATTAACTCGTTATAGTACTCACAGTGTGCTAACTCTGTTGTATTTCACAAACAAAGTATATTATGCACAATCCTACAGCATAATTAACCTACATTGCGTAGCTTTTCTTACAGTCAACAACGGTCGAGACCAGTCGTAAACCTTGGCGGAGAATTCAAATACGGCCTTGTTAAAGGCCAGCAATTGATTCACTCGTTATATTACTCACAGTGTGCTAACTCTGTTGTTTTTCACAAACAAAGTATATTATGAGATGAAATAAACTGATAATGCAAGCTGCAGACTGAATTAATATTTACATCTCTCGTTTTAGTACTCAAATTGAGCTAACTGTGTTGCCTTTCACAAACGAATTATATTATAAGATTAAATGAACCGATAATACAAGCTGCAGCCTGAATTAATATTTACAACTCTAGTTTCATCGATTCTTTGCATTCAAAACAAGATTTTGTTTTTTTGTTTGTTAGGTTGACCTTGAAAATAATAAAAGCATTGTCAGCAGTTAAGATAAGAGACTGATGAAAAGCATTGTCAGCAGTTAAGATAAGATACTGCTGAATATGCAGTAGTTATTACTATAAATAGAGGCGTTCTGTAGAGTTGATCACATCCATCTGCGACGTTTACCTGACAACATGGTCTACGAGATTGTTCACCACCAAACAGCGAGAAGGGTTAAACGCTCTCCTCTGTGGCTGAAAACATTCTACCTCCGTGTTCCGATTTATTGGACGACGGAGATAACTCAAGAATGCGACTTGTGGAGAGTTTCTGAGGCTCTAGACAGTATCAGGGCCGACTGCCGAGCGACTACTATTAAATTGACAACGTCCGACGTAGGGTTCTGGATGGCGCCTACTCCTCTGGAAGATGACTTACCCTTCAAGACCAACGTCATCAAAGACCTGAAGCGTTTGCTGCGGCTTGGCCAAAGGGTGACTCTCACCGTCATCGTTTCTTGAGGACGTATCCTGCAGACCCACAACGCCATCTCAAACTCCACCTTCTGAGGGCAACTACAAACGGCCTTTTTCAAGGCCACCATGAATTTCACTCGTTTTAACTAAGCTAAGCGTCTTATTTGAACCATACCAATTATTTATCTTTTCGATTATTAATGTTTCTACTAATAATGAAATTAATAATTACCAACACATGGTTTTTAAAATTTTTAGTTGTACAAAACACATGGTGGTTTCTTAATTTTACCTCAACTAACAATTGAAATTTATGATATTAAGTATGCACAAGTGTATCTCTTTCTCTCTCTCTCTCTCTCTCTATATATATATATATATATATATATATATATATATATATATATATATACATTTGTTGAGATCAAAACCTATGTTTACGGTTTTTCTACCATAACTTAGCACTTTTTTTACTGACTAAAACCTAATGCTCTTATTCGTTGTTTATTTTTGCTTGCTCATCACAAAATTCCCCTATAAATAAAGGTAAATAGTAGTCACCGGTCATTCATATCCTATCTACCATCATGGCACCACTAGACATCCCTCACCACTGGAAGCAAATTGGAGAAATAATTGAAAATGTCTTACAGGAAGATGTGGAGGAGATTGAAGATACTAGCGACTCCGAAGACCTGACCAACTCCGATGACAACACATCATCACTAGATGTCTCTGACATAGAAGATGCAATAGCATTTGTTCTTCACGAGGATTATCCGGAGTCAGTCGCCGACAGTATTGAATTTTATCTCCTGTCCGAAGATGAGGATGACAACAGGACTCCTGTCCTACGTGATGTTCCCGATGCAAGGCGGAGACTATTCGATAGTTCCAGTGGTGAGGAAGACGATGATGGCGTTGCATACCTGAGCGACTAATTAGAGAAGTCTGTTTCAAACGGCCTTTTTCAAGGCCACCAATTGTTTCAATCGTTTTAAAACTCAGCCGAATTCGCAATGTTTTTTTTTCCTTAAACTAAAAAAGCCACAAGCAGAGTATAATAAACGAATGAAAAAATGGTAGCCGTTAAAACGGCTGTTTGGATGTGTTTTTCAACTGTATAAAGGGTTTATTGTTCAACAATGATGTCATCATCTGATAGATAATCTGCCCCTACTAATCTTTCTAATGCAGCCATTACTTCTCTGGATTGGATAGTTGTTCTGCTTGATACAACGTTAACCTGTACTGGTTGATCATCACTTTCTTGTCTTTCCGTGGGTGTAAATGATAATTGAAAAGGTGGTGTTGTGGAGGATATATCTGGGACCTGTATAGGCTGCTCCATAATTATGTTGTGGTTAGTAAGCTTATAGCAATACTAATTTATAATTTCATTTATGTTTACTTTTTAAATGAATGAACCAATGGCAATGAAAGTGATGATGTTAGCAAAAATATAAACCAATAGTAATTCAATGCTGAGGTCAGCATTTGCTATAAAACTAGAACATGTGAAAAATGGCTCTCAATACTACTTTTGGAGCAGTCTATAACACACTGAGAAATTTATTCAATCACAATGTACTATTGTCAACGTTGTAATGAAGATTTCATAAATGAGGATTTATATATATATCACTGTGAAATTTACCATAATGCTACTAATAATGCATTATCCGATTGTGAAGACCATCCCGATTTCTTACACTTCCTTGCTGACACTGAACACTCTACACGGCAGAGCAGACCAAGCGTAATTGCATATGCACCTCCTAGCAAACAAAACTCAGTGGATCCTGAAGATGAATCCTCACCCTCTACTTCTTCTAGAGGGACTGCGAACGAAGATGCAACGTTGGGAGTCAACATTTTAGTGGAGGCGTTTGACAGATCTGTCGTTCGACATTACAGAATAAATAACATCAATACACTTGAACTACAAATATTTCTGACCCTCGTTAAAGATGTTATAATTGCAAAATTAAATTATGAACTTAACCGTTTGAATTTCATTAAATTTGGATTACTATTGGACACAACATTTAATAATGTAGAAGGAGAAATATCCAACAGAGGGTTTCTTTCTAGAAACCGAACTATCATGGAGACGTCAAATTTAGATGAAATAGTTGATGAATGTTTACAAGAATTGGTGCTTAAAATAACTGAACATGAAGCTCGTGGATCCGGATGGTCCTTGCTCAATGTAAACAACCTGGATTTACGAGTTCATAAACGTGGATACGGTGAACGTGGCAGCAGTTTTATTCCATTGCCAGCAAAGATTAAAGATAATAAATCATGTATTAATGTTCAAAACAATGACAATGAATGTTTCAGATATTCCATGTTGGCGAAATTTCTTGTTCATGAAGGTGTCCAACATCCTGAACGACCGAATAGAAGATATCAAGAACTAAATGGTAGATATAAATTTAATGGATTAAACTACCCAGTGTCATTGTCTGATATAGGAAGTTTTGAAAAACGTAATGCAGGTGACGTGCAGACTGGACAGAAGAAACAATGTGTACCCGTTAAAAGTGGTACCACGTGAATTGACTGACCATACTGATTTACTGTTACTAAAAGATGGAACTGTTTCACATTATGTGTACATAAAAGATTTCACTAAGCTCATTCACTATCAGCTCACCAAAAGAAAGTCACCAATAACAGTGTGTAAAAGATGTTTCTGTTTTAAAAATATCTCTTTAAATAGAGGAGGTCGTAGTTGGCTGACGGAACACTCTAAACTTTGTGGAGATCATGCAGCAGCAAAAGTTATCCTTCCAACTCTGAATAGTTCTATTCTAAAGTTTAGAAATATCCATCACCAGTATCGCATCCCAATTGTAATTTACGCAGATTTTGAATCGTCATTGATACCAGTGGAAAATGTGGATCCTGACGCAGCAGACAGTAGGAAATACCAAAAACACGAGCCAAACAGCTATTGTCTTTTGGTAAAATCAACACTTTCATACGAGCATCTTCGGCACTACGATATTCCAACGGAGCCAAAGCTTTACCGTGGGGAGCAAGCTGCAACACGATTTGTTGATGATCTATATGATATTGCTGAAAAAGTATCTACCCTCTACAGTTACATTGTTCCTATGGAAAATCTCACTGACCTTCAAGAACTATGTCATCAAATGGAGGACATTTGTTACTTGTGTAAACAGGAGTTTTCTGAGGACAACATCAAAGTGCGTGACCATGATCATTTGACAGGAGCCTATAGAGGAGCAGCTTGTAACGCCTGCAATATCAACTTTAAGCTACCTAACTTTATACCGGTTGTATTACACAATTTAAGTGGATACGACGCACACTTTATTATTCCAGAACTTGGACGAGACAAAGGACAAATTGACGTATTGGCTCAAACGACAGAAAAATTTATTAGTTTTTCAAAGAAAGTAAAAAATATAAAATTAAGGTTTATAGATTCCTTAAGGTTTATGCCATTCAGTTTGATGACACTCTCTAAGAATCTGGAAAGAGATGACTTAATTGAAACGAGGAAGCTGGTTCCAGAAGATAAGATGGAGCTCGTATTAAGAAAAGGAGTGTTCCCGTACGACTACATAGATTCCCTTGCTCGATTTGACGAGACTGCGTTACCTCCACCAGAAATGTTTTACAGTAAACTCAATGAATCTCCAGTAGATCCAGAAGATTATGAGCATGCTGTCAAGGTATGGAAGGAACTTAATATGTCGACGCTCGGAGATTATAATGATTTTTATGTGAAACTTGATGTAACTCTCCTTTGTGATGTAATGGAGGAATTTAGAAATTCCTGTTTGTTAGCTTACGGACTGGATTGTTTCTATTACTTCACATCTCCGGGGCTGGCTTGGCAAGCTATGATGAAGGAAACTAAATGCGAACTCCAACTTTTAACTGATATTGACATGGTTCTTATGGTTGAAGCTGGTGTTAGAGGAGGGCTCACACAATCGGTCACACGATATGTCAAAGCCAATAACAAACATCTTCAAAATTATAACTCCACTAAAGAATCAGTCTACCTAGGCTACTTCGACGCCAATAACCTTTATGGATACGCCATGTCAATGCCATTACCTTTTGGCGGATATTGCTGGGTTGATTCTAATGTTTTAGGAGACATAATGAGCATCCCGAAGTTCAGCGATATCGGATACATATTGGACTTTGACTTCGAGTATCCTCAGCACCTTCACGACCATCATTTTGACCTTCCTCTATTACCAAGGTCCGAGGTTCCTCCAGGAGGCAAATATTCAAAGTTGATGACAACACTTGAAAATAAATCTAATTACATTGCACATTATTGGATTGTACAGCAAGCAATTGAACTAGGAATCAAAATTGTTAAAATCAACCGAGTGCTTCAATTTACACAAAAGACCTGGCTAAAACCATATATAGAATCGAATACTTCAAGAAGAGCAGCTTCCACATCAAGTTTTCACAAAGAATTTTACAAACTGATGAATAACGCCGTCTATGGGAAATGTCTTGAAAACAAAAGGAATCACATGAATTTGAAACTTGTTTCTGATGAAAAGAAAATGTTAAAATTAGTTCAAAAGCCTAACTTCAAAACATCTATCATAATAAACGAAAATCTTGTAGCTGTATGCATGAACAAAACAAATGTTGTCATGGATCGACCTCTTTATGTAGGAATGTGTATACTTGATATTTCAAAGACCCATATGTACGACTTCCACTACAACAAGATGGTTGCCTTTTATGGACGAGATCGAATTGGAATTAGCTACATGGACACTGACGGGATCGTATATTGGATCAAGACACTTGACATGTATGATGACCTTAGAGTGTTTCCTCACAGGAATGATTTTGACTTCTCCGACTACCCAGTCAACCATCCGACATACGACAACTCTGTTAACAAGAAGGTTTTAGGAAAGTTCAAGGATGAAACTTGCGGAGTACCACTTGAAGAAATTGTCGCCCTCATGTCGAATATGTACGCGTTAAAATTAATGACAGATAGAACAGCGAATGTCACATCAACAGTTGCAGCGGATGAGGATGAAGCAGGGATTATCAAGAAGGCAAAAGGAATAAAAAAGATGTACATAATGAAAAAAATGAAATTTGAACATTACTACAACTGTTTATTCAGAAGAGTTGGGTACAGTGCATCTTTTAACACAATCCGGAGCTTCAATCATAATTTATATAGTATAACTGTGAAAAAGAAGTCATTGGCAGACAAAGACGACAAACGTGTGATCCTTCAAAACAACATCCACAGACTTCCTTATGGACATTATTCATTAACATAAATTGATTAAGTGCATCATCATCCTGAGAAGTAAACTGGTGGAAGATCTATAAAATGCTAATTAATTAAGTATATGTTAAATAAAGTTTTTAAAAAGCCACTTCAGTGGCCTTGACCCAGTTTTCGTGTGTTCAGAATAAGCAATTTTTTAAATTAGCAAAAACTCCATTACTTATTTAACATTTAGCCTTTTTTAATAAATGAAACAGTTTTATAGTTCAGTTACTAAACGATTGGAGGATAAAGCGAACCGATGGACGAGAGAAAATCCATCGTTGAAGAACTTCACAAACCAGTTCGAAGAAATTTTCCTAGAAGATCAACGGTCGTGAAAGGCATTCATGACCTATATCAAGCGGACCTTGTAGAAATGAAACCGTACAGTAGGATTAATAAAGGTTTTAGGTACATTTTAACGGTTATTGATTGTTTTACAAAAGTAGCCAGTGCAATTCCACTGAAAAACAAAAGTGGATCGTCTATTACAGAAGCAATGAAAGAAGTACTTCAGGCGATAGGGAAACGTATAAAAAATCTGCAGACAGACGATGGTACAGAATTTTTTAACAAAGATTTTTCTGATCTAATGAGGAAAAATAAAATAAATCATTATTCAACTTATAGTGAAAAGAAAGCCGCTATTGTAGAACGTTTCAATCGCACTTTGAAAACTTCAATGTACAAGAAATTTTCAGAAAGAGGCACCTATGTATGGTATGATATTCTTCCTACTTTAATAAAAGATTACAATGATAAAAAACATCGTACAATAGGTATGAAACCAAATCAGGTGAATAAAGCAAATGAATCTAAAGTTTTGAAACGCATAAAGAAAAGTACCAAACCAATATTAGATAAGAAACCACCCAAAAAATTTGCAATAGGAGACAATGTGAGGATATGTAAATAAAAACAGATCTTTACCAAAGGTTACCTTCCGAATTGGACAAACGAGGTTTTCACAGTGCATCGAGTACAGCCTACTATTCCTGAAACTTATATTTTAAAGGATGTTAAAGGAGAGATACTGCAGGGAGGGTTTTACGGACATGAGTTGTTAAAATCCAAGACTGGCAATGTTTATTTGGTTGAAAAGATATTAAGAAAAAGAGGTAATAAACTTTTAGTGAGATGGTTGGGATTTGACAAGAGCGAAGATACTTGGATAGACAAAAAGGACCTACTTTGAAATAAAAAATCAGTAACGGGACAGCATTTGAGAAGACTGTTTATGCAGTAAATAAATTATGGAAATTATCTGCCAGAATGAAAGACTTGATATTAACAATATTGATTGTTTGACACCGGATATTTTTGATAATGAGGTAAGTAAACATGGCTGTTTATTGCCTAACACAATGAGGTGTATTATTAGTGGGCCTTCAAACTGTGGAAAAACCAACGTTGTTTTTAATTTAATAACAAAACCAAACGGCTTAAGCTTCAATAATGTTTATATTTTTTCCAAATCTCTGAATCAACCAAAATATTTATTATTGGAAAAGATTTTGCATGATGTACCCGATGTTTCATTGCATAAATTTGACGCAAGTAGTGAGATTATAGAGCCTAACAATGCTGAACCGTATTCAGTTTTTATTTTTGACGATGTTTCCTCTGAAAATCATGATAGGATAAGAACATACTTCTCTATGGGTAGACATAATCATATTGACTCTATTTACATAGGTCAAACATATAGTAAAATCCCGAAACAATTAATTAGAGACAACGTAAACTTTTTAATTGTTTTCAAGCAGGATGAAAAAAATCTCAAACATATATACAACGATCATGTTGGTGCAGATATGTCATTTGAAAAATTTCGAGATGTGTGTGGGAAAGCTTGGAAAGAAAAATATGGGTTTTTAGTTATAGATAAAGAAAGATCTATGACAAATGGTCGTTACAGAATAGGGTTCGATGGATTTGTTTTATTACATTGACTTCTGCCTATAACAAATTCAGTATTTGTGGTGAAGGCGTTGAGAACAGTCGGAACTAATAATGTCGAACCAGGAGGAGTTGCTTAGTGAAATAAAAGTCCTAAGTGACTCAATACGGAAGAAAAACCTGCTACTAAAAGAAGGATTGATGGCTAGAAATAAATATTTGGAGGAAACCTTCAAGCCCATTGTCGAACCCCTGAATAAAATAAATGATAAAATGACCAAATCGACTCTACTAGATCAAGAAGTAAAAGAACGAGATAAAAAGATCGTTAAACAAGATGAATCTTCAGGAACATACGGATCAGAATCTGGGTCAGAATCATTTAGCAGAACGAGTCGTTCAGGAGAAGAAGAAGAAGAAGAAGAAGAAGAAGATAAAGAAGATGAAGAAGAAAGTAAATCCGACATTGAAGGTGAAACAGATCCTTTAGAACCAACAGAATCCCCCACAAATATTAGTATTTTAAGTAAAGAAATTGGCAAAAAAGGACCTCTTTCACGAAATTATATACTAAAAATGCTACATGGTGCACATAAATCGAGTAAATACCACGTGTATGGAGCACGCTTGGAAAAAGACGGTCTTCGTATGGGGGATAGTATGCTAGAGATAGATGACAAAGATAATATAACAGTTAAAGACCAAACTTTTAAGGGTACCGCTGGACTGTTTGAATTGATCTTTAAACCCTCTCCAAAAAAATATACTAAGAATGATTTGAATGATTTTAAAAACATATGTATTTTAACCAACTCCCATAGAAAAGGTTATTCACATAATACACCTATTCATAGAAATAGATCGGAGAAGTATAGAGAAGTTATTTCAAAGCTGTTTTCTAGTATTAGAGGAAAACGTCCGAAGGCTAAGGGTAAAGGAATGTCGATGAAATCGGTGTATGATACAAATATTATATACTATAATAATGTGAATAAGCTGGTTGACAGAATGCGATTAATATATGAATCTATACAGGCTGGGCATAACGGATTGGATAACGAAATGATTGCTTTAACGGAAGAGTTAAAAGGTCGGGGATACATAGCTTAAGTATTCAGTCTAAAGATGAGTGTTGATAAGTTCGGTCGTCATGAGAGCTCTTTGGTTCGAGAGGTTTTGAGAGGTCCACCTGGAGAAAGTTTTCAGTTGACTCGAGACGGAAACTATGATCTAAGAAGGAAACGTTTGTGCAATATTGCAGATCCTATTAACAAAGATGAAGCAGTTAACCTTGGAACAATTCGTACATTTACATTAAATTGCGAGACAAATGACACCATGTTTGATGCTAAATATAAAAGAATTATACATGTGGCAATTGCAGAAAAAGATACAGATGCTGTGAATAGGCGATTTGTTTTGGAAGAAATAAAGCAATTAAAACAAGATATTTACCAAACAATCGACAAATTACAGTCTATGGTGATTCTTTTCACCTCTTCGAAGAAGGAAAGTCGGGGAACACCTTCAAACAGTGTAAACGCAATATATGATACAAACAGTGATGCAGAAGAGTCATTATCACTGCCAGACGTTAGAGTAATCTAATGAAGTAAGGTGTTAAAACAAAAATAAATTATCATACATGGAAGGAAGACGTTCAGTAGTGAACTATCACTCATGAAAAGAGGACGAGGACTCACTAGTAGCGCAGTGTCTCTTTTTAAAAAAGCATTTTCCACTTTACCTACAGGTGCATTAATAAACACAGCTGTTGACGCACTTCCAATTGAGCTACATTTGCCTGGAGGTTATCAATATTGTGGTCCAGGTACGAAATTGCGAAAGCGTTTGGTACGAGGAGATCCTGGAATAAACAAATTGGACGAAGCTTGCAGAGCACACGATATTGCATATTCAAATTACTCAGATTCGGAAAGAAGATCAATTGCAGATAGAGCTCTTGCTGAAAAAGCTTGGCAGAGAGTAAAATCAAGTGACGCAAGTGTTGGTGAACGAGCAGCTGCATTAGCAGTAACTGCAGCCATGAAAGCCAAAACAGCAGTTGGAGGAGGATCGAGGAGAAGAAAAACAAACACACGTCGCAGAAGAAATATTTCCGGTGGGGGCACTAGTAAAAGAAGGAATACTAATAAGAGAGTTAATCGTAAGCGAAAAAAGTGTTCAAAATGTTCAAAAAAAAAGGTAAACGGAAGAGGATTATACCTAAGACCATACCGTGCATATTAAATAAAAACAAATTAATTTTGCCGAATAAACCTTTGAACAACGAGGAACTTGAACGGTATGCATCATGTTTAAAAATCCCTTTTTTCAGAGGGGTGTTCATGCGAAACGGATTGCCAAGAAAAATCTGGAAAAATGAAGCCGCAATTGTAAACCTTGATTATGCTAATGGTGCTGGGACACATTGGGTTTGTTATAAGAAAATATTTTATTCCGTTTTTTATTTCGACAGTTTTGGGAATCTTCCACCTCCTAAAGAGTTACAAGTGTATTTCGGTGCAGTACCTAACGTAGTTTTCAATTATGATAGAAAACAAAAAGAAGACACGTCAGTATGTGGACATTTATGTTTGGAATTTCTAGCCACAAGTGTCAGTCAACTGTAAGATGTCGTCTTGTACTGTAACAGTTAGTGGTTCAACATCAACTTTACGAAGTACATTATTTCCACCATTACACCTGAGAGATGATAGACAGTGGGAAATTGCACTTTTGGATTTTACTACTTACAACTCAATCCCAAACATAATAGAAGGTGTTAATAATAAATTTCACTACGTGAGAAAGAAAAATACTGAAGGTCTGGCTGATGTACGTGAATTTGTTGAGATTAAAACTGGTGCTTATGAAATAGCTGACATAAACAGAGAACTTCAAAATAAGTTAGGAAAGGATGTAATTGAACTAAGAGCGAATAATAACAATTTAAGAAGTGAAATAAAATGTAAGTTTTATATGGATTTCACTCTACCAGCATCGATTGGTCCTTTACTTGGTTTCCCATTATACAAGTCGGTTCTTGAACCAAATATCTACCATACAAGTCCAAAAACTGTGAACATAATTAAAGTTAATACTATAAATATCACGTGTAACATAGTTCAAGGGGCTTATAAAGATGGATCGAACCAACATATTTTCCATTCGTTTTATCCAACCGTTCCACCTGGATTTAAGATAATTGAAAAACCTCATAATCTGATATATCTTCCATTAAACTCCACTCATATTTCAGACATCGTATTGAACGTACTAGATCAAGACGGTGACATCGTGGATTTCAGAGGAGAAATTATTACTGTACGTTTACACATTAGACAGGCGCCGTAAAAGAACGATGGGACTTGAATTTACATATAACACTAAACAAACATCAGACAATTCTAGTATATCTCCTAACGTAGAGAGGTTAACTAGAGAGAACATTAAATTTTTAGAAGGACTTGGTTTCAGAGTCAATGATAATGGACATACTGGATATAAAACATGGACCGGTTTTCGACGAAACGTTGTGGGAGAAGGAGCTTCACACTCACAACCCTTACGCTTCATCGAAATTAGGAAATAATGATGAGATCCGAATTCCAATACAACATCAAGATGCATATACTTTACCGTCTGAAAGCTATATTTATATTGAAGGAAGGGTTTTGGAAAAAGATGAAAATACAACATCAAAAGTACCATTCATAAATAATCCAATGGCCTTTTTGTTTGAAGAAATCCGGTACGAAATATCTGGCATTGTAGTAGATTCGACTAAAAAAGTCGGTATAAGCAGTACGCTTAAAGGGTTGGTTTCTTTATCACCTAATGAAACGAACGCTTTAAAAACAGCCGGATGGATATTACCAACTACGACCAAAATAGTACCTAATTCAAGTGGTTATTTCGACTTTTGCGTTCCGTTGCGGCTCTTACTAGGATTCGCTGAAGACTACAGAAGAATAATAATTAATGTCAAACAAGAATTGGTTTTACTGCGATCATCCTCTGATGTGGATATTATACAAGCTGATAGCGGAACAACTCCCACAACACTTGAATGGAAATTGAAGTTAGATAAAATAGTTTGGAGAGTACCTCATGTACGGTTGGCCGATGAACGACGAGTAAGTCTATTACGGATTCTGGACTCTGATAGGGATATTGTGGTTCCTTTTAGAAGCTGGGAAATGCATGAATGGCCTGTCTTGCCTAAAACTCAACGTCAAACGTGGGCTGTGAAGACTTCGAGTAATTTAGAAAAGCCTAGATATGTTATTTTTGCTCTGAAAACAAATAAAAGATCTAATATTACTGCTAATGCCAGTAGCTTTGATCATTGTAAACTTTCAAATATTAAGTTGTTTTTAAACTCACAATTCTTTCCCTATGACAGTCTTAATGTAATGTTTTCTAAGGACAGATATGGTATTTTATACGATATGTATGCTAGGTTTCAATCGTCATACTATGGAAGGACGAACTCGCCTCTCCTCAACCCTGAAACATTCAAGAGTCTCGCACCAATTGCAGTCATAGACTGTTCAAAACAAAATGAATCAATTAAATCATCAACAGTAGATATTCGCATCGAGTTTGAGTTGGAAGAGAATATTCCAGACCAAACAACAGCGTATTGTTTGATACTACATGATACAATCGTAACGTACACCCCTCTAACAGGCGTGGTTAGAAGAATAATATAGATGTTTTTACCACATTATTCAGCACCTACATATATTTACCCCCGCCACAAGTTTATAAAAGGGAGATTCTTCTGCGAGAGGACATCAGTATACCACCTGCAGACAGCAAGACAACATTGATAGTTAAAATGGACAGTATGCCATCTAATTTTCTTGAAGATGTAACGCTCGAGTCTGCATCAACAGAGGTGACAGCTGCATCTAAAATGTCGAATCAAGACTTACCTGAAAACACAAAACCTAGTGAGGACTCTGCAAAAACAACGGAAACTACTTCTTTTCCAATTGACAAAGACACAATTCCACCTGGTAATCCTAGTGAGGACTCTGTAAAAACAACGGAAACCACTTCTTTTCCAATTGTCAAAGACACAATTCCACCTTATAATAATAATAATGATGATGTTAAAACTAATACAACACCAGCTGAAAATGTAGAAGAGTCCGCAGAAAAGGACACAACAACTACTGAGGAGATTAAGGCTGGACTCTCAGGATTTCTAACTTTCGAAGGAAATGATCAGAGGAAAAGGAAAAGATGTGAAAATGAATATGATGAACAAAATATGGATGTGATATTTGATGTATTTTTACGCGCAATGTATCCATTGAATTTAAACATGGATAAAACTGTTACTGTTGGTGTTTTCAAATCTTTGAACTTTAATCCTGCTGTGCTAATTAACCATTGCGGGAAAGCCTCATTGCTGCTTACGATAGACATGTGGGATAAATTTACTAAACACGTATCTATCATTGAAGCCTACTTATACAACAACTTGACAGGACGAAAAACTGCAATTGGATTTAACGAATCCGATTTAGAAATCGACAACATCAGACTTCGAGGTACTCAATTTGTGAGATTTAGAGATCTTTCTAAACACAATAAGAAAATCCTTTTAACTTTGGAAGAATTTCAAGTCCTGTCGAATCTAACACCAGTAATAATCAGATACATTCAGCAACTCGTCACATATGCTCCACTTATTTTTGATTACCTCAACAGTTCGGTGAACACACATCCAGTTTTACCACTGATCTATGGCCCGATAGATCATTCTATATACAACAGATTGCCTCAAGAGGTGTCGTTCTACAGAAGGACCGGATTCTTTTTTAATAAACTTCGAAGTGAAGGAACCAAAATTAAAGTTTCTCCAACAAAGGAATTGCCGGAGAATATTTCAAATAAACAAAAAGTGTAAAATTATTTGAATGATTGCGTCAAGCAAGTGCTCATGTTGGGAGCACTAAAACTTTTTAAAAAAATATTTACGTGACCTTGAAACAGTTCAGGTTTGCATATGTTATTCTTCTTTTCGCTGACTATATACATATGAAAATACTCACGCTGTGTGAGTGCAGTTGATTCCAAGCTTCCAAACAGGACCTATCCTACTCAGTCTTGTTTATGACATGCTTAAGTAAACTTCATAAAATGGAAAGATACTGTTGTGAAAACAAGTGTTTTGTGCGACCGAAACTAGAGGTAGACGGATTAGCCTGTGAAATATGTGAAAGTTATGGTATTTGTAAATGTCGATGTAAAACATATAAACTTTCAACTCCAACACGAGAAACGTTCACATTGTACAAATCCCAACACTGTTATACATGTTGTCCTAAAATGTGTGTGAAATTTGGACTATATAGCGATATAATAAAATATTGTAACAAATGTCGCAAAGGTCTTTGTGAATGTCTACTACAATATTGTGCAAACAGGAAGAGTTGGGATGTGGACATAGAAGTAGAGTCAAAAGTAATAACAAGACGGAATAGCATGTAGAATATGTGAATGCTATGGTTACTGCAATAGAGTGTTAATTTTTAGGAAATGAAGGTTTGCATTAGTATAAATAGCTGTCACACCACCCACCCCATCTCAGAACAACTCCAGCTCTTGCCCAGTGAAAACCAACTTCATGCGCTCTCGTAGATTCAACACAAAATGGAGGAGTATAACCTGTGGAAACAAGCGTTACTCAAAGAATATCAGGATACGAATGATTTAAAAAAAATTGTAAGCCAACTACCAAAAAGTATAGCTGAAGAAATTATGAATGAACATTATAAAAATTGTGCGACGGCTTTAATATGTTTCTATTAAAAAGATAGTCTTAGGATTTGTCGAAAGTGTTACGAGGATAACAAAAATGAATTTGCGGACTACGAACAAAAAGTTCTACATGAATCTTTTCAAGTCAACACGTCAACACTACAGTTGAAATATCAATGTATGAAATGTAACGGTACATGTGTAGAAGAGAGATACACTAAATGCGAATGAATGTTAGCAAACTCTGACTGTTTATACGGTAGATTGCATCAACAAAGTGCTCATGCTGGGAGCACTTAATCATTTTTAAAAACTAATTTACGTGACCTTGAAACAATTCAGGTTTCCACATGTTATTCTTATTTTCACCGTATATATATGACAATATTGGGGCTATATGAGTGCAGTTGATTGCAAGCTTCCCATCAGTTAACAGTTGCAAAAATAAATACATACTGCTGCAGTGAGAAATGTTTCATAGAACCAAAATTACATTGATACGGAATGGACAAACCAATTTGTTTAAATTATAATATTAGAATGTCCAAAAAGTGCGTAGTAGAATTTCAAGCTTTCAGGAACAACCAAGACAAATATATCATAAAAGAACTAGCTTTTTTTGACATATCTACTAATGTCATTAACTATTTTCTTTTTAAGCCGCCTTTTCCTTTTAAGAAGTTAAATAGCAAAAGCTCTAGAACCAATAAATGGTTAATGAAGTATCTTCATCACATCACCTGGGACGAAGGATTTACACAATACAAAGAGCTAGATAGCATAATGTACCATTATTGTCAACAGTATGACGAAATCTACACTTCTGGGGATGAAAAATCAAAGTGGATCAGAATGTACAGTACTTCAAATGTGACGGATATTGTGTTGAATAAGGAATTTGCAACGGAATTAAATGGTCTTTGCATCGGAGTAAAAAGCCCTCAGCATAAAACTGCAAATTGTGCATTGTCACGAGCATACAGAGTAGGCCGATTTATATCCGGTGGAGGGGGAAATCCACATATACCCATGCACGTACCTCCGTAATATCAGTTGGACACAAGATCTCTTACAGAATACAACACCTAGCAACAGAATTATATCAGCTTCTCCACAATGGCATCACCTTCTCCACTACAATCTCTTGCAGAAAAATTCAACCAACATTCAAAATCCGATCTCCTAGCAACAAAAAGATGTAGCAAACTTCAAGAGAAAAAACATTATGCTGTGCATTCGATGAAAAAGTTGGATACATCAGTTGGTGAAGCAGTTATAGCTGTTCTTGGAGATTCACCCTACAAAGAAGAAGATAAACCTAAATTCCAAGTTTACCTCCCGAAAAGATTTGTTAATGTTCTTATGAACGAAGATTTGGATTCTGTCAAGCCCGGCGTATTGTATTTACTTTCCCATGGACCTTCTGGAAACAACTCTACAGAAATAACAATCCATGTTAACAATACTTTGTAAAATAGTTTTGTACATAGCGTAAAATTCCATTGTAATCTCTGATTATTTTACCTTTTTAATTATGTATTAATTTTACTTAGGTATTATGTAATTATATTTTTAAAAAACTCATCACTGTGACCTTGACATAGTTTTGAAAGTGTCGGACTTACCCCCACCATTTTATTCTGACATAAATAGAACCCGTACTAGTGATCAGCTATCATTTCTCCATCAGCTCTCGTACCGTCAAGAACGAACTTAACCCATCAACATAATGAAGTTTCATCTGGTGATGCAAGACGAAGTGGATTTGGGAATACTTCACGAAACACTCCTGCATTTGATGACGGAACATCCTCCGATGGTAATGAAGATTACTGTTGAATTCGACAGCACAACCCTCTGCGATTCGCAGACGACTGAATCACCCACTGAATGGTCTCCGAATGCCACATCCGAAAATACAGAAGAAACCAAACCACAAGAACCTCCAAAGTACGAAGAAGAAAGCCAACCACAAGAACCTCCAAAGTACAAAGAAGGAAATAATGTTTAATACAATATACCTAGTTTGCTGTAAAGATAAGTTATGTAAACCTTGATTAAATCTTTGTAATTTTTGACAAATAAATTATCAAATCTTTTTTTAAAAACCACTTTCGATGACCTTGAACTTGTATCTACATGTCCGTAACCACCCACCCACTTGGGAGTAACAATGACTCTAGGTTTTTTTTTCTATAAAATGGTTACATTTAATTGGATAATTTTTAGCCAATTACTTGTCAGGGTTTCGTGATGACTAAGCATAAACAAGTAATAAAATCATGTCTGTCTGATCCTCACTACCATCCTCTCGTCTGACACCGATCCGCCAACATGTCTGCATCTACTCTGTGGTCCAAAGACATCGGCGACGAAGAGTTGGTGGAGATCACCCTGATTGCGGAGCATGGGGAGAGAATGAGAGCAATTTCAACTATGTCTGAGGACGAACTACAAGAAAATCACTTCAATGAGATAAAGGCGATCATGTCATACATTGCCCAACCGACGATGCTTCCAGAGCAGTGGCCGGCGATATCTCGGCGGATGGAATATCTCGCTGCGCTGAAGGCTGAGATCAACAGAAGAGGTCTATCAACTGAGATTTATGCAATATTTGTGTAAATTACAGATTTTAAGGACATGTGACAAACGGCCTTTTTCAAGGCCACCAGATGTTTCATTCGTTTGACACTCAGCAACCGCCAAATTCATTTCAAATCACTCCCACGACTTCTATCAGTTTCGGAACAAATATTAATCCATACGTTTTCACTTTACCCCACATCCAATAACGTATGTCGTTCGTCACACCAAAAGATTTTACATACATGTAACAAACGGCCTTTTTACAGGCCACCAGTTTGTTCAATCGTTTGACACTCAGCAACCACCAAATTCATTTTCAAACCTCTCTCTCGACTTTAAACAGTTTCTTAACGAATATAAATCCACCCGCTTTCACATTACCTCACATCCAATGACGTATGTGTATCGTCACACCAATACGTCATCGCCGTGACGTCATCACACCCTCTCGTCACACATACGTCATCACCACGTCACTCAAACGTCACTTCTGATTTAAAAACAATTATTTTTCAGCTGTCCCAGACTCCCCATATTGCCTCTACTCGCCTACGTCACTGGCTCAGCCTCAGATGACGTCTTTCATGACTCAGCGCTTCCGGTCACGTGACCGGAAGCTGTCAATCAAGTGAGCCAGAAGTCCCCTTTCCCTACTACTGATATTATGCTCTAGATAATAGGCTGCAAAAATAATAGGGTTCCGCAGCCTATTAACCGCAGAGCTCCGTAACGTTGCAGCCTATTACCAGAAAGTAACGGTAATTCACATCTCTCGACAGGACCGGCGAGAGTAGTTACTAGCTATTCTCGCTGGCCCTGGGGTTGAAGTAGAGAAGATCCTGATGGGGTGGAGGAAGTTTGGGTGGGGTATGGGAACTGGGGAGAGCGCGTCTTCCATTCGATTGATGATTCTCTTGGATTCTAGGTGATTCTCGGAGAGATCGGCAGCATCTGGCAACGCGTCAGCAGAGGAAGAGGTGGTGGCTATCATGGAATTCTAAAATGTTATACTAAAACAGAGGATAGAGATAAAAACTTACGGGATGTAATAAAAACGTCTTACAACACTTGTAAACAGTACAACACAAATATATGTATAGTCTGTTATGTGATTACAAAAATATTTACACTTTATAGTGCAATATTATGCCAGACTGTGTAGATATATTTTAAGTGTTATAAGACGTAGTTTATTACATCATAATAGCAACACGTACAATATAATGTTTATATCTAACTAAGAAAAATAGGTGGTAAAAATAGAGGGGCTGGAAGAATGTGAAGGATAAAACACATCATAGGGGCAACATGCCGGAATCCAGCAGCCTCTAAGAAAAGATATTGCGTCATGATATAAAAATTACTCCCACGTGGACAGTTCAGTCAGAAAAAGAATAACGATTTAACATAAGTATTTAGCAATGTAATAATGTGTCTATTGAAATAATTTTTTAAAAATATAATTTTTTACTTCGTATAAAACTATACTTATATTTAACCGAGGTCCAAATAGTTTTAAAACTCATGATCTCATCGACTTGACTTTCTTATTTATGGGTGGGCTGAATTTATAATTACAGTCTGGCAGTTAGGAAAAGCATGTTACTGAGGGTTTAGCACACCCTCAAGGGGGCCATGTACAGTCCAACCAGTTAGGAGTTTTACCCATTTAGCAAACTCGGTTGGGCTGCCGTAAGATCGTATTTGGTGTCGGAGGTTCCCAACGATTGTTGTGACTGATCAGGTTGCCCCAAATATTTGGGAATCTCGGCTATAAACTTTAAACAACATTTACTTATAATCGTCAAACCAATCCAAATATCTAAAGTAATAACTGTTTTGAATTATAATTTTAAATGCAATTTTTATCTAGCGGTAAACGCAGTCGTTGCCCAACGTTAATCTCACGCTTGAGATAAAAAATATAATTTATCTCTTATCTACTGAATAGTTTTATTACAACTTAGTATCTCGATTAAGTTAACATAGACCATCCAATAATATTCGGAATATATTGCCACCTAATCCTGGGAAGAGAAAGGGGAATTTCCCGCCTTAAAACTACTGTGTTTAAAATCGACTCAGTAGTGCCGCCAATAAAGAGATTTAAATAGAGAGCAGAAATAGAAAATCTTCTAGTACGGTAATTTATTTATTCAGAAATGTCCACTTTTAAATAAATAAATTACCGTACTAGAAGATTTTCTATTTCTGCTGATTGTATATTTCTTGTTTAAAAAGCTGTCTAAAAATAATTTTCCCTTTCTCTAAATATATCAAATGAAAACCTTTTACATATTACAATTTGTTTTTTTGTATCCTAAGGTTTAGTTTATGTTATTGATATGTTAGTAACAGAACTCCGTCCCGAGCACAGGTCCACTTATGTGGCCCATGCAGACCCGCATGACTTTTATTCCACTTTACAGTCAAAGTTACATTCACAAAAACGTTTGTTTTGTTTTGTTACGTAGTGGTACTTGTCACAATTATCCGATTTTATAAGAAACATTTTATCAGGAAATAAAATTATTGATTTTGATTTGCTGCCGTGATTTATTTTGTATTTCATAGATATTAAAGAATTGTTTTTAATAATGCTAAAAGACATAATGTGCGTGTCATTTATTCTGACATTGTTATTTATAAAAATAAACAAATCAGTACGTGGAAAGTTCAAATGAGATGACAGTTGTACTGCGTTGTACCTGACTCCATTATGGTTTAATTACCTCGATATACAGTACAGGTTGAATTTTTAAGCAAATTATAGTCCATTCGTGTAGAGTTTGTTTAACCGTTAATTTACTTGTTATTCAGTCAAGTGAGACGCAGTTTCTTAATTCTGTTTAGTTAATCAAAAATTTATACATCTTATATATTTGTCGATGGAGATTTTTTTGATGTTCGTCTAAATTTATTTGCCAAAATGGTTAAGCTCCATTCAACATGTTTAGGTTATTATAAAACATCTTTTGTTTATGATATGACAACTTACCAACCCCTCCCCCCCCCCACGTTTCCGCACCCTAAACCCTAAACTATAACCTTTCCCGTACATTTATTACGGATTATTTGTATAGAGAACAAATCTTCTAGACTGCGTTAGATCTGCTTACTATAACAATCATCACTGTAATTCATGCGAAACTAACTGGAGATCGAATGGTTGAAATCGTTTGACGTTTCTCTTTCGGATAAGGTACGCGGGTCGTCTACAGATCTAACGACAGGAGACGAGGCGATCTCGGGATATAGACGTTGGCTCACGGTCGGTCGTTTCTTTGATCTACAACTTCCGCCAGTCTGCTGCTAAATCTGCATCTTTGCTTATTCTTCTTTGAGAGAATGCTGAGAATAATATTATTTCATCATCTATTCAATATTTGAAGCAGTTTTTTTTATTTTTTTATTTGTTATTACGTATTATAATAAACAAAAATCATCATTTTATTTCAATGGTAATTGATAAAAATATTTAATTACGCAAAAAATTATATTTCTGGAATTGCCTTGTCTCTTAGTTTAAAGCTACAATTTTACCTACAAGTACATCTTAAATTTTAGAACTACAAAAGTACTTTTCGTTAAACTAAGTAGTAACCGAAGAAATGGTTTTGATCACCTACACAATACACTAGCAGTTAAAAAAGGCTGGGCCACTAGAAGTGGAGACTTTGCCACCCGAAGCCGAACTCGTCCGATGACAAACGAACTATCCGCAACAGATGCTTTATTATGAGAAAACAATGTGTGTCTTAAATTACCAGTGAAATGTAGTATTTTTAAATGCAAACAGAAGAAACCTACTTCTATTTTATAAAATTACGCTACATTTACGAACAAATCATAGTAAACTAACCTAAACTAACTCCGCAGAGCGCTGTATGGCGGCTCTTTTCTTTTAACATATTACAAAAATGGGTTTGTGTAAAATATAACAAAAAATGGATACCTCAAAAAGTAAACACGAAAAGATAAAATTGAACTTGAGACCGAATCATCGTGAATCCATTGCCATATCCATTAGACTGCCAAAGCGTATCGAACTAAGTAAAAGTTACAATTCATCAAGCAGTAGACGGCGCTGTGATTTTATAATTTGCCACGGGTAGCGCTCGGTGTGGTTTCAAATTTTTACACTGGTACCGCTCACATAGGAAATGTCTCCACTTCCAGTGGAGCAGCTTTGTTTTAGCTGGGGGCAGATAAGCTGGGGGTTTGTTTATAATGGGGCAGATAAGATTCAAATTAAAGGCGTAAGCTTTGGCGTAGAGATGCCTTTTCTTAAGAGGTAATGTATTTTGGGAACGTGATTTGACAAATGGGGTGTTTTATGCATCGATATAAATACTACTGGATCGGCGGCTCCGCTCAGCTACCCTAGCCGGTAGCCCGGTGGTTGCGTTCTGAGGATTGCAGGCGCGGGGGGGACAAAAGAGTCTCGTCGCGCTATAACCCTGTTGCTACACCCGCTCCCAAACAAACGATTTGTAATTGAATATTGTTGTCCTTGGTGACGTATTTTGCTTGGTGATGTGTCCTTTTAAAAGACCAAGCAGAATACGGCACCAAGGACAACAATATTCAATTACAAATCGTTTGTTTGGGAGCGGGTGTAGCAACAGGGTTATAGCGCGACGAGACTCTTTTGCCCCCCCGCGCCTGCAATCCTCAAAACGCAACCACCGGGCTACCGTCTCGGATAGCCCGGTTTTAGTACAATTATTTTCCATTCACTGACTCTACGTTGTTTTGGTATTGATATATCTACAAACGTTTTAATAAGGGTATACATTATTTTGTATTGTTAGGAAGATAAAATAAAATTGACAAAACATTTTCACACAAGTTTATTTACTTATATAAGAACCATTCTTAATTAATGAAAACATTCACAGATTGTTAAACAAAATTACCTTAGTTAAATTTTGTCTCATACCTAAAATACTTTTCTTTGCAGTTTCACTTGTCTTTTTTGTTGCCAAATGATGACCAAAAGTTGCCCTTACTTTATGTAGGCGGACAAATTTTAGTGTAAGCAGCTATTTCCCCACCGCACCCGTTATTTGAGTCGGTAACTTAATGTTTAGGCTACTTTTCCCAGCAAAATTAAGCTTATGAGTGCTTCATATTGTTGTATTGGTAGTAATAAATCATTTACAAGTTTTATTAAACTTACCGAAGGTTGTTTCCTTATGATTTTCCTCCTCTTTTTAGGCGCTAAATGTTGCACGTGGCTGGGAAATTCAAATATTGATGGAACCGCATCATTTTTTAGTTTTGTTTTGTACTGGTTGGCTTGGATCCGGATAAAATGGTTGAATAAAATCATCTGGAGTGAAGTGTTTTCCACACAAAGAAGTATATTTGGTAGGAACGAAGTTTTTCCTTCTTGTTGCAACAATCCACTTCTTCAGATGGTCAGGGGTTTTCAACGGGAACCTACAAACATTGTGCAGTAATTTAATTAAAATGCGTAAAATATTGTAATAATAAATAATTTAATATGAATTTAATTCAGCATATTATGGTACCTACTTTGTTGTTATTACATTATGTGAAAATCATGAGCTACATAACAACTAATGTCAACACAATACAGTACTGCATCAGGGTTTGCTACTTTACATAATTATTTATGCTAATATTTCGTTAGTTATTGAGTCGTACTTCCAAATCTGGAATGCTAGGACATATCTAGAAATCTGTTTTTGGGATTACTCGTCAACTCGTCATAAAAACAAAATAAATACTTCAGAATCAATTCAGAAGGAATCATTGAAGTAAAATCAACTTATTGTCTATTTAATTATACATCATTTATTTAACTATTTAAATTAGGTCAAAAATTACAGTTAAATACTTTTAGAAACCTGCACTACACGTTCTTGTACAAATGTAATGTAATAACTTTCTTACCTATGAAAAGATATGTCGCTCTCTTTCCTCCATCTTGTTGTGCAGTTGTAAGCGGCACAACTCTTTACCATTAAATAAGCAAATCAGCGAACATTATAAAATTATGATAACTGAAAAATACTACAACAATAAATCCACGATTAAAAACTAAAACCTAAATAACAACCACTTATCAACCCAAACAATAGCAACGGCAGAACGGCAACAGTTACGCGAAGCAAATTAGACGCTAGATCAAGATCGAGATCGAGTGAGACAATATCCCACCCAAAGTCACCTGTGCTTCAGAGGGAGGGGTTGATCAGCTGATAAACATCTGTTTTTACCAAGCTTTGCCGCGCGACGCCCGCCTGTATGCCGCCAAAACATAAGAGCGACAACGCGGGATCGCGCTTTTGCCCCCTCGCGCCTGCGATTCTCCCTGAATGCAACCCCAACACGTAGCTGTGAGCGCTCGGAAAGCTGTACACTGGCCTTGCGGGCAGCGCGCGATGTTTTATGATATTTTTTACACAAAAAAGACTTTCTAAAGTTGAACTGTTTTAAGAAAACATAGTAAATTGATATCCCAACTTCAAATAGCAGCTGATCCAATTTCGAACCCCTACAAAATCACATACGTGATATAACGTAATGTTATTTAATGCATTAAATAATTAATGTTAAGTAATGTTTTTTAATGCATTCTGAGACAAACCGATTTAGTAAACTTCCTCGGTTGGAGGGACGAATCAATAATAGTAAATAGTCATTCTATGATTTATCTGAGTCGTTCTATTTCATCTAAATAGTCATTCATCTGACGTTCCCACACACAGATGAAAAGTCTACGTGGGAATTATTTCCATTCATGTTTACTACCTACTCTTATTGTAAAAATTTAAATGTTAAACTTTGGAAAATAAGAATTTTATTTTTGAATGATAAACCAGCCTTATCTATTGTACAGCCAAGACTTTGGAGGCTAGTGGGGCGATGCTCGATAAGATTTTACTGAATGCTAAGTCATATACGGGTTACGATGACGCATTTTACTCTTATAAAGACATGTTGCAGAGGTCTGACCCGATAACACATTGACATTTTTTGCTCACACCCCACGCTGGCTCCAGATTTATAACGTTAAATGAAGAAACCCATAAATCTGAGACTCATCAACGATTTACTGGGGTCTAATGTCTTGGCCACGATACATGAGTATTTCTTTTAACTCGTCTGAAAGGTCTACATTTTTATCCATTACAATAAGATACATTAGGATTTTTTTCGATTAGATAAAATCCTAATGGCTCTATCTATCCAACAATCATTGATCAAGGTCAAAGGAGTTGGTAATTGTTATTAATTTGATTATTGAATTGAATCCTTTCTTATTTGTTCCTATCCCACGTTATAGCAATCGTCCTGCGATACAATTCAATAACGATACAATTGAATCGTCCTGCGATCAACACGAGATACAATTCAAGTTGAAAGCACTAAAATTACTGTTTGCGCTCATTGTGAATTGAATTTTAAGTACAAAATGACAAGACACATGAGCGCAAATCTATGACTTGTACTTATATAATCTAACTAAAGGTCTTCGCATAGAAAGTAAGTAAGTAAGTAAAGTAAGCAAGTCAAGCTGATAGCAGGAGTGCAAAATCTTCAATAAACGCACCAATTAATTAGCTAACGGTAACAAAAACCTTATATTTGGGGTAAATGGTAATGATTTGCATAATAATTATACAGATTCTTTAAAATTATGTATTGCAAGTTTGAAAAACTGAAAAGCTACGCAATTGCGATTGAGGTAGGGGGGGGATGAGGTCAATCTTATGTAGAAGTACTCCTTACGTCGCCAATGCCCGCTCTTAATTTATATATTTAGACATAAATTAGTAAGTAACACCTGACCAAAAAAAAACGAATAAACTATTTATCCTCCTGTTGAGACTTCACCGTCATAATATGTAATTTCCAATTTTAAGTATACTTGAAGCCTATAAATTGTTGCATACTAACTTATAATGTTCAAGTAGTATGTGTTTTTTTTTGCAAATTCAAACACATTTTACCCATGGTATGGACAAAGATGTTTCACTCTTCCACCAAAAACGAGAATATTCACTAATCGATATTGTAATCGACTCTACAGTTGTTCCACCTTACTTATAAGTTACTAAAAAATAGGAGATTAACTAGAATTCGTAGTTTCGCATAATCGACTCTACAGTTGTTCCACCTTACTTATAAGTTACTAAAAAATAGGAGATTAACTAGAATTCGTAGTTTCGCATAATCGACTCTACAGTTGTTCCACCTTACTTATAAGTTACTAAAAAATAGGAGATTAACTAGAATTCGTAGTTTCGCATAATCGACTCTACAGTTGTTCCACCTTACTTATAAGTTACTAAAAAATAGGAGATTAACTAGAATTCGTAGTTTCGCATAATCGACTCTACAGTTGTTCCACCTTACTTATAAGTTACTAAAAAATAGGAGATTAACTAGAATTCGTAGTTTCGCATCAAATGTTTAAACATTACAGCTATCCGAGTTGTCCTTTATACTTTGCTAAATGTTTTAGGTTACATTTTTTTATTATTTTACCATACTCTCTAAAAGTAAAAGAATGAATATTCATTCTTTTAGACTGATATTTTCACTCTTTGGGGGTAGGAAAATTGAAACACTCTTTTAGAGTGAACTTTCACTCTTTAGAAAAGTGAACTGGAGTCATCTTTTGAAAGAGTGGAAGATTACCACTCATTCAAAGAGTGGAACCCGTTTATTTAAGAGTGAAATGCACTCCTTGAAAGAGTGGAATTCACTCTATGAAAGAGTGGAATCCACTCGTTGAAAGAGTGGAATGCATTCATTGAAAGAGTGGAATGCACTCGTGAAAGAGTGGAATCCACTCATTGAAAGAGTGGAATTGTGGTCTTTTCATCTTATAAAAGAGTGGAATAACCATTTATTAAAAGACTGAAAACCAACTATCTTGGGGTGAAATTGTTTCTTGTCATATTATAAGATTGTCATCATTAAGATAGCTTAAGCCTTATACAGGTTATTGAATCTTAAGACTTTCAAGCATTTTGTGAAAACATTAATTTACCAGTAACTTACTCTACCTAGCTGAAGTTTATATATCAACATCGCCACTATGATAAATCCGATACTATAATACGGCACCGTTAAATATATTAGTTAAACCAATGGCTAAACTAATAACGAGTGAAAATAACTAAATAATAATTCATTTTAACTAGCTTACCTTGTCTTTCGCAGTTGTATGTTATGATAAACCTTGTGTTTACTGTCATTCGCTGGACATAACCTCAAAACAAACAACCACTAAACAAAACCAACATGGCGGAGCTCTGGTTGAATCTTGCCTTCAAAGGCACTCTAAGTAGGATTGTTTTTCGCTCTTCCAAAATATGATTATGTACTCATCTAATAAAAGGATGAATTTTTCATCTTTTAATGAACGAAATTTTCACTCTTTATGAAAAGATGAGATTTTATCATTTATTGAGAGTGGATATTCATTCTTTCGGAGTGAACACCGATTCACTCTGTCAAAAGAACGGTTTTTTTCATTCTTTCTATTTTAGCGTGTAGACATGTATCTTTGGTCTATAATACAGTCATAGTATTAAAATTCTTTACATTGAGATGTTTCCTTTCAACTTAATCTGAAAATAAATTACGAAGGACTGTTTACGCAATGCACTGTTTTAAAAGGGTAAACTAAATAAATTAGGGGAAACAATATTAGGAATAATAATTAAAAGACAACCTTTTCTTTCAGTTTAATTTAAAATATTACACCAGGCCTGACAGTTCCAGTTACAACGGCAATATAACGACTTAAATGTGTCATTCACCTGACCAAATAAAATCATCGTCTGTCACAAATGAATATTGAAACTTTAAAGGCAAAAGGGGCGGACCCCAATGGATTTAATATTTTCTAAATTTTACCACATGTAGGAATTATTACAGACATTTGTATATACTATTCGATATAGGTATTAGTCACAATTACACCTTAAAATTTTGCCTAACGAATTTACCATATATTCCAAAATTAGCCTTTTTCCCCTAACTCGCGCGAGGGTCTACCAGATCATACCGTGTATGTAAATTTTGTTACATTTCTAAAAGTGGGTTGGCAACACAGGCGAGTTATTCAGTAGCTGCCAGGGAGTTCTACTGGTATTACTGGAGGCAACACTGATGAACAAAACTTCGAGCTGTTCTTTCCAAATTTTGGTGAGGCAAAGAACTACTCGCTGGAATCGAACGAGTCGACAGAGTGAATCAAACAAATAGCTATTCATGATTTGAAAATTAATATACTTGTATTTGTTTATTTGCTCATAATTAATCATATTTCACGGCAAGATTAGACACATAAATCAAAGAAAAATGATTTTTTCCAACTTCCAGTGAATTTTTATTACTTTTATTCCAGTGGTATGCATGAAATTCACTTATAGGAATAAAACAACCATACAGGACAGTTCAAAGAACGAGACATTTGCCTCACCAGGAATAAAACAACCATACAGGACAATTCAAAGGACGAGAAATTTGCCTCACCAAAGTACTAACCTGACAAAATCACTGGCTCGCTTTTTCGACGAAAATAATGATGCAGTGTTACCTCCAGTTATTCAATAAACCTCCTTGGTAGCTGCCGATAATCATTGACTCACCTGTTGTCCACCTTTTCATCAGTCTGTGGTGTGTCGTTGATGCGGGAAAATTACTCAAAGTGTGTCTAGGCCTACTGAACCCCGCGCGCCAACTTGCGTTACCGTTTTATTTCTCATTGGGGTAACACGTATTGTCTTATGAACAAGTAATAAATACATTTTTTTATTTTTCTTGGTTCCTTATGCCTTTTCCAAATAATTAAAATGTTTGTTGTTTGTTTGATTACCGTATCTTTCTTTTAACTTTTTTTGAATAGGTTAATACATTCTTTAACAAAGGACTACTGTGGCTAAAAAACTTACTAAGAATTGGTAAAAATGTTTAAAAAAACTATAAACATGTATTTATGTTCTTTATAGGCATATAATGGGATTTCCCTTTAAATATTAGGAAAACAAAATTTTGTTATTGGGGGTCTATTAGACCCCCGCGCGACTTCTAACGTTACAAAAATACATATTGAATTAGGATGGTTCCTTTACCAATGACGAAAATATACTACCCACGATTACCGGATCTCTTTCAGAGGGTTGCCTCATCTCTTGCTTGAGCTTTTTCCATGAAACTATTTGTTTGCTTTAATTGTTTACATATTGAAACTGCGATATCGGTAGAAGCAAAATAAACCGGTTTCGCAAACAACAACCCCATTGCAACGCTTCGGCAGTGATCATTGACTGAAAGGCCTATTAAATATTCAGGAGTAGATATGTTTGCGGGGGAGTCGGGGAGTAAAAACAAACAACGGTCGCAGTACGTGTGGTCCATGTAAACAAGACTAATAGCCGCCTGTTTATCGCGGCGATTCTATGACAGCTGCTTTCACCCACCACGTCATCTTTCTCCCAACAAACCCAAGCGGTACGGGTGGCCCCGTCAACTATGTGAGGAGATCAATCTACAATCAATCAGTAAAAATGCCTGTCATTAAGATGTTTTTAGGCCCCATTAGAAGGGTTTTAATTGAATACATGCTGATTATTGATAAATACTGTAATCAAACATTTAAAAGGGTTTCTCTGCAGGCAATGAAGATTTCGCAATAAATCGCGGGGAATCGAAGTTTATAAAAATATAATCTAGGAACACTATTAAAATTGTTTGTTTTTTTTAAAATATGTGTAGCTAATAACTAAAATAAGTTGTACCGTAGTGTAAATTCAAAATCAATACATCAACAAAGCAATTCAGTAAATTTAAAGTCTTATTTTTAACTTATCCGCTCAGTTTGCATAAAAATGGCCAGCTTCTAGTAAGTGCGATGATTAATTTGTCAAATACCACACGTCCACATGGCCACACTTAGATTTTATGGAAATGGTTGGAAGGTTAAAGCGGGGGGAAAAATGTTAAATATATTGAAAATTCGCTAAATTATGTTCTATAGAACCATTTCTTGTTCACATTTTCATTTTTCGACTTTGTAATGATCACCTTTTTTGCTAACGAATTACTTATAGTTTTGTTTTTTAATTTATAAACTGAACGGTTACAAATATTAAAAATTGATCACTCATAAGGACTAGTGTAAAACATACTTTATAAAATAGTTGCAACGTTTTTTTTTTATTTTTTTTTATTAGGTCCCTCTGTAGTAAGGTAACTTGGTTACCACATCGCCATAGCTACCTGTAAAGGCGGCTATGTCATCACTCAGGTTTTATTAGGTCCCTCTGTAGTAAGGTAACTTGGTTACCACATCACCATAGCCACCTTTAAAGGCGGCTATGTCATCACTCAGGTTTTATTAGGTCCCTCTGTAGTAAGGTAACTTGGTTACCACGTCGCCATAGCCACCTTTAAAGGCGGCTATGTCATCACTCAGGTTTTATTAGGTCCCTCTGTAGTAAGGTAACTTGGTTACCACGTCGCCATAGCCACCTTTAAAGGCGGCTATGTCATCACTCAGGTTTTATTAGGTCCCTCTGTAGTAAGGTAACTTGGTTACCACGTCGCCATAGCCACCTTTAAAGGCGGCTATGTCATCACTCAGGTTTTATTAGGTCCCTTTGTAGTAAGGTAACTTGGTTACCACGTCGCCATAGCCACCTTTAAAGGCGGCTATGTCATCACTCAGGTTTTATTAGGTCCCTCTGTAGTAAGGTAACTTGGTTACCACATCGCCATAGCCACCTTTAAAGGCGGCTATGTCATCACTCAGGTTTTATTAGGTCCCTCTGTAGTAAGGTAACTTGGTTACCACATCGCCATAGCCACCTTTAAAGGCGGCTATGTCATCACTCAGGTTTTATTAGGTCCCTCTGTAGTAAGGTAACTTGGTTACCACGTCGCCATAGCCACCTTTAAAGGCGGCTATGTCATCACTCAGGTTTTATTAGGTCCCTCTGTAGTAAGTTAACTTGGTTACCACATCGCCATAGCCACCTTTAAAGGCGGCTATGTCATCACTCAGGTTTTATTAGGTCCCTCTGTAGTAAGGTAACTTGGTTACCACATCGCCATAGCCACCTTTAAAGGCGGCTATGTCATCACTCAGGTGTTATAAGGTCCCTCTGTAGTAAGGTAACTTGGTTACCACGTCGCCATAGCCACCTTTAAAGGCGGCTATGTCATCACTCAGGTTTTATTATGTCCCTCTGTAGTAAGGTAACTTGGTTACCACATCGCCATAGCCACCTTTAAAGGCGGCTATGTCATCACTCAGGTTTTATTAGGTCCCTCTGTAGTAAGGTAACTTGGTTACCACATCGCCATAGCTACCTGTAAAGGCGGCTATGTCATCACTCAGGTTTTATTAGGTCCCTCTGTAGTAAGGTAACTTGGTTACCACATCACCATAGCCACCTTTAAAGGCGGCTATGTCATCACTCAGGTTTTATTAGGTCCCTCTGTAGTAAGGTAACTTGGTTACCACGTCGCCATAGCCACCTTTAAAGGCGGCTATGTCATCACTCAGGTTTTATTAGGTCCCTCTGTAGTAAGGTAACTTGGTTACCACGTCGCCATAGCCACCTTTAAAGGCGGCTATGTCATCACTCAGGTTTTATTAGGTCCCTCTGTAGTAAGGTAACTTGGTTACCACGTCGCCATAGCCACCTTTAAAGGCGGCTATGTCATCACTCAGGTTTTATTAGGTCCCTTTGTAGTAAGGTAACTTGGTTACCACGTCGCCATAGCCACCTTTAAAGGCGGCTATGTCATCACTCAGGTTTTATTAGGTCCCTCTGTAGTAAGGTAACTTGGTTACCACATCGCCATAGCCACCTTTAAAGGCGGCTATGTCATCACTCAGGTTTTATTAGGTCCCTCTGTAGTAAGGTAACTTGGTTACCACATCGCCATAGCCACCTTTAAAGGCGGCTATGTCATCACTCAGGTTTTATAAGGTCCCTCTGTAGTAAGGTAACTTGGTTACCACGTCGCCATAGCCACCTTTAAAGGCGGCTATGTCATCACTCAGGTTTTATTATGTCCCTCTGTAGTAAGGTAACTTGGTTACCACGTCGCCATAGCCACCTTTAAAGGCGGCTATGTCATCACTCAGGTTTTATTAGGTCCCTTTGTAGTAAGGTAACTTGGTTACCACGTCGCCATAGCCACCTTTAAAGGCGGCTATGTCATCACTCAGGTTTTATTAGGTCCCTCTGTAGTAAGGTAACTTGGTTACCACATCGCCATAGCCACCTTTAAAGGCGGCTATGTCATCACTCAGGTTTTATTAGGTCCCTCTGTAGTAAGGTAACTTGGTTACCACATCGCCATAGCCACCTTTAAAGGCGGCTATGTCATCACTCAGGTTTTATTAGGTCCCTCTGTAGTAAGGTAACTTGGTTACCACGTCGCCATAGCCACCTTTAAAGGCGGCTATGTCATCACTCAGGTTTTATTAGGTCCCTCTGTAGTAAGTTAACTTGGTTACCACATCGCCATAGCCACCTTTAAAGGCGGCTATGTCATCACTCAGGTTTTATTAGGTCCCTCTGTAGTAAGGTAACTTGGTTACCACATCGCCATAGCCACCTTTAAAGGCGGCTATGTCATCACTCAGGTTTTATAAGGTCCCTCTGTAGTAAGGTAACTTGGTTACCACGTCGCCATAGCCACCTTTAAAGGCGGCTATGTCATCACTCAGGTTTTATTAGGTCCCTCTGTAGTAAGGTAACTTGGTTACCACATCGCCATAGCCACCTTTAAAGGCGGCTATGTCATCACTCAGGTTTTATTAGGTCCCTCTGTAGTAAGGTAACTTGGTTACCACGTCGCCATAGCCACCTTTAAAGGCGGCTATGTCATCACTCAGGTTTTATTAGGTCCCTCTGTAGTAAGGTAACTTGGTTACCACATCGCCATAGCCACCTTTAAAGGCGGCTATGTCATCACTCAGGTTTTATTAGGTCCCTCTGTAGTAAGGTAACTTGGTTACCACATCGCCATAGCCACCTTTAAAGGCGGCTATGTCATCACTCAGGTTTTATTACGTCCCTCTGTAGTAAGGTAACTTGGTTACCACATCGCCATAGCCACGTTTAAAGGCGGCTATGTCATCACTCAGGTTTTATTCAAGTTCAAAACTGTTCCCAGAACCGTATAGCGAATTCTCAAAAGCATGTTCGATAACCAGGGCTTTTTAATTGGCGATCCTATAGTTGTAAGGAAAGGATTTATACGCCAGTTACACAACTCGCGTAGTCTAAATCATCCGCCTTAACGTCAGAATCAATCATTTTTAATATTGGAGCCACTGTACTCCCTGACAGTTCATTAGTCGCACGGTGCGGTGGTGGGGGGGCTCCGCCCTACAAGCCTGCATTAAACTCCCCAGGAAGTCTATCCATCAGGACCGCGTCCTCGTCCTGAGGTAGCCTAATTAAAGCTTATTCGCCGACATCTCATTAAACCTCTAATGAGTAGCAGAAGAGCGAGAAGAGGGTGAGAGAGGAGGGTGAAGGATGGAGGGAGGAGGAGAGAAAGAACCACCGCGCCGCGCGCTGTCGTCGGCGACTTTGGAAATTTAAGATCTTAGAAACGAAGCCGAGAGGTTTTTGGTTCCTACAAGACATTGGAGTTTTATGGTTCAAGTTAAACTTTTCCCTCTGAGTTTCCAAAATAGTAAGCTACTAGCTAGGGGGCTCTGTTATTGTGTTGGCGCAGTAAGAAAAATCAAAAACCCAAATAACACTTGGTATTTTCCAGGTATTTAGGCTATTAAAATTAATTTTTGTTAATGCAATGTTGTAAATCACAAAATAACATACGATGTCATAATAAGTTGTTAAATAGCTCATACTTCGGCAACGTTGTTCCATATGAAGGTGTGAATGGAGTCCAGCATAAAGTTTGAATGTGCGAGAGACCGATGTTTTGACAAGATGCCTTATTATTTTGTCTATATGAAACACAATAAAATTCAATTGACGTTTGCTATGCGATTTAACCATTGTCCACGCAATAAAGATTATCATAAACATACTCATCATAACTGAAAAATAAATAACTACATTAGCATAAACAAAACATTAACTAATGTCAAAATTTAAATTAGTGTTGATCAATTTAATAGAGATGCAATTTTATTTATACATGCTTAATCAAATCGGATACCTACTCGGAAGTTTAATGCAACTTATCGGACGAAAAAAATACCGTTACCTATAGCGCCCTAAAAACTGACGGGAATTTTAAAGAAAGTATCGAGTTTAAAAACCATAATGACCACTTTGTATTTTCAACTGGTCTAATTAGGAAGTAAATTAAGTGCGTCATTCTATTTATTTATTGTTGTTTATTTTATTTTGTTTTTCATATAACGGCTTGAGCCAGTAGATTAGCGGTGTCGTAGTATATACAAATCCGTTAATACTTAGAACATAATAAACCTGGCGGCTCTGAAGGCTGTCCTCAATGCTCGCTCTATAGTTGACCCATTGCACGGTTAGAGTAACTCGTCCGGATTCATGGCCATCGAAGGTAACATCAATAAATGTCAACATTAAATGAAAACCACTGATTTTCAATATAACAACACTTAAAGTTTGAATTACATATAATTGGTTATACATAATATTAAGTTAACATAATGCCTTATTTATTTTCCACTTTGGTTCACTTATGCAAATATTTTAAAGAAATTCCTTAAATATAATAGTCTATATTTTGACGCAAAATAGTAAATGAATCATTTAAAGTATATCATTGGCCGTTCCGTGATTAATTGGCACCCAAAGAGATCAGCATGCAGAGATACAATCTCGTATTTTCACAAAGCAGTAATATTTTTTAACCAGGGTTTAAGCTGCGGTCGCTTTTGTCGCAAAATGCGACATGCACCACGAAAATGCGACAATATTTGGGCAGGCTGTCGCTTTTTTGCTACGAAGAAAAGTGTAAGACATTTTAAAATTTTATTGCAGAAAATCTGGTTTTAACAATAAAAATTGTATTAAAAGTCCGTGATCACGATCCACAACCAAAAAGATTAAAAGAGTAGGTGGAATGTTGTAGAGGCTTAACGTTGCGTTGGTTGCACTACGTCACTTTACCGATCGCCTCTGAGCGAGTGGTAGAGGAGACGAGCCTACATTACGTGAACAGTTGCTGTCGATTTCAACTGCGTACCGTGTAAACGGAACGGGCGAGTTACTGAAATGACATTTGTAGTGACAGTAGCTAGCCCCCTAGCAGACGTCATGCGCTCCGCTGTGACTCGGTTTGGCGCGCACTCTGTAGTAGTTGAGTCTAGTGGAGCGAATCGGCGAATGCGAGAATGTCGAGTGCTAGTTCGCCACCGAAGGGATGACTGCGCTCGCCTCGCAATCGCACCGACTCTTGTCGGTTTTTGTGACCGAGTCAAAGGAGACGAGCGGCAGGTCCTCCATACTTAGTGCCGCTCGCGGCCTCGACTCGCGGCAGAATTTGGACGGTTACACGAGCACGAGTCGCTCGAAATCTCAACGATCGGGTGAAAGTGTAGAGGTACCTTAGCGAAAACAGACAACTCGAAATTGGTAATGCGCAAATGCGATCGCGATATGCTTTGAGGTTATGTTTCAGAGTGTGTAATGAATGTTTGGGGTGATTGAGTTTTAGTTGTTCTGGTGCCATATTTGGCCTATTCTATTATAGAATGTTTAGTATATTTCCATTAAGACTTTAATGGTTAAAATGGATAAGTTACCAAGAAAAGTAGACTCTGCTGAATTATATATTACCGTACGGTATTTAAATGCTAAACCTTAAAAACAAATACAAGCAAAAAACAACTTAAGACCAAAAAATGACACGCCATAAAAATGCGAAAAGGAAAATATTTTTGCTACAAGTCTCTAAGAGCTTGTAGCATTTTTGCTCAAAGAATTTTTTTCTCAGCTGAATCCCTGGTTTTAACAATATTATCTACCAATCATTTGTGTGTGAGTGAGCTTCCGGAGCTTACAAAGAACAACAGTAAAGTTATGTTTGAGAATATAATCTTTTCGGCCATCATTAAACTATTTAAGAACAAGTATGTGAATGAAGAAACGAATAAGCTGCCATTGGTCCATTGGGCTATTAATTAATGGCCCTGGCTAAAGAATAGGTCGGTGGTATTTTAGTCAGTAAAGAGGCTATTTATGCAGCCTTGTTACTGCATTATAATTTGTTTATAATTTTATACATAAGACATCTCCCCCGATCTACACTCATCATTCGCTTATTTTCTCCTTAAAATACGCCCTAGTTGCGTCAGCGTCTTGCACAGAGATTAAGAGATTAAGTAAAGATAATATAAAACGAGTTCGCACGCAGAACGCTGACGTGAGGGAAGTGAATTTCCACATAAAAAACTAAAAAAACTCTAAATCAGTTAAAAACATAAATTTATTCCAACTTTTATTCAAATCTGAAAACATTGATTTTTTTGGCTGTTCTGATGCTCCTGGTTCTATTTACCTGCAATGCTGGGAATACAATTTTGCGCATTATAAGGTTAGGAGAAGGTCCAGTCAGGCTTTAAAGTAGGCGTGAGTTTGTTGGGGATGATAAAAGTACACCAACAAATGAATAACAGACTTTTCTAATGTAAAATCCCCATAAGACAACGTACTGTGTTTGGTCGATGTACATTTACTTTAATAACTCGGTAAATATTTATGTTAGAATAACGAGAGAGGGCTTAAAACTTTCGTCTCTCTAATTCCCATCTTTTTACATGCATTCATTTTACATACGGGGCTTTTCTGACCCTTTTTGGGCCCAAAAACTCAAAATTTGAAAGATTAATCCCCAAAAAAGGGGTTTAGAGTTTTCCGATTGTTTTGCCCAACGAACTTGTCCAACTGATTACAGAAAGGAACGTTCCTACCAAATTTGAAGTAAATCGGACAAAAAATGTGACCGCTAGAGTGCAAACACATATATAAAATTTTGAACGACCCCCCAAAACGTGTTCAGGGGGTCTCGTTAGGAACTTCTATGGTGGTCCCGGGCTTAAGTTTCACCGTGCGGGTCATGCTAATAGTTCACTTTCCAAAGGAAATTCACTAATAATGGCTACGAATGTAATGAAGCAGGGGATGTCGTTAAAATGTACTAATTATTAGTTGATTTTAAATACGTTAGATTCAGGTCTATTCGCTGATTTTTAAACAAACTTATTAGTTTAAAAGAGGTAAACACAATGCATTACCTCATTCAAAGTTTGTTAATTTAAAATTACAACACTTTATTAGTTTTTTGTTAGATGTGTGTGTCCGTTACCGCGATAACTTTTGAAAGAAGCGCCCGATTTTGATTAAATTTGGCACAAATGTGGAGAGTAACATTTAAGACTAAGTTCGAAAACCAGATCGATCGGACTATGGGAAGGGGGTTTTATGGGGGTTCAAAATGTTTCCTAAATCAGTTTTTTTTTGCATTTTTGACCCTACAATTTTAAAATCACTAAATTTTGGTTATAGCTATTTGATAGAGCTTAAAAAAAAAATTATTTATTATTTTGACCTAGGTTAAGTGGTTGTGAAGAAAAATCAAAAAACGTGTCCATAAAATGTCCTATGTTAATCTTATGGGGAAAAGGTTTTTAGAGATTCCTTAGATAATTTTACTAAAAACTTCACATTTTTTTACCAATAAGTTTAGCTCTACAAAACAATAATTTTGGTGTTTTAATCGTTGTTCTACGTCCAACCGTTACAGAGATATTCAAAGTGCCTAATCACAGTACGTTGTCCAATGTTATCCTTATGGAGAATAAATAAAATTTGATATCTCGATTATTGATGAATTTGGTATGAAGCCACATAACTAGTTGTGGTAAATTTATATTTGCACAAAAAAATCTTTTTGTTGATTATCCCCATAGCAGCAAACCTGCATACTCCATGTTGTTTACATGAAGAATAAGTAAAGTTTTATATCTCTCTTAATTATGAACATAAATTAATAAAACTTGGTACGTAGCTTTATCTGGTTGAGATGTATTGATAATTGTAGAAAAATTGTTTTCTTCCTCGTTGCAGCAACCCTGCGTGATCAGCCCTAATGTTATGTTTATGGAGAATAAATAAAATTATAAATATTACTTATTTATAAAAGTATTTTTGTGAAACTTGGTAAGTAGCTTTATATAGTAGTGCGTCACATATATATATATATATATATATATATATATATATATATATATATATATATACATTGTAAATTCGCTGAGTACGCGGATTTTCTGTGACGGGGGTATTTTGTTTTTGTTTAATTTGTTCCAGCCACTTAAAATATTTGTAATCGGTACATATTCATTGGCAACAAATTTCAACAGTGTTAATATTCGTTGAAGTTTTCGCACAACCCATTATGTTACTTAAAGTATATTAACGTCCTTCAAAATCAGACTTTCTCTTGACATCTTCAAAGTCATTCTAAACTGTCAACATCATGATAAATACCCTTAGCGAGTGACCGTCTTCCAAGAAGCGCTTGACCCTTATTAAAGCGTGTAGGTCAGTAGCAAGTACACAGGGCCGAGGGCTGCCCTTCAGGGGGGTCCGACACACATCTGAACCAACAATAATGATTGCTGCCGCCTCGAAACAATAAAATGTCCTCTATTCCTGGAAGAGTGAGACCCTGACGGCCCGCGCCCCGCGGTCACCGGGTGTCGTTCTTCTTAAGAAATGAATTTCTTCCTCGACCGAGAGGATCCAGCTGCCTAGGCGGATGTAAAAGTTTAGGAAATAACTTTGGAAACAGTTCATTAGTGTCGCAGGAGGACATTTATGATATATTTTATAAAGGCAATAAAGTTATTTTCGGTTTGAATCACTGCATCGTTATGAACTCCAAGTATAATCTCCTAGCAGTTTTACATGTTTTAGTATAATCTGTTGTAAATTGCAATAACTTGCCATTGTAAGACACAATCTAGAAATCTGTAAAATCTAGAAATCTATAAAATGCTGAACAAAGCCACTCGTACTATTTTGTATATAAATATGTGGTTGTTTCTTTGTCCCTTATGCGTTCTTATGTCATAACCCCGATTGCGTTGGATCTTTGTTTGGTAGGTAATCAAGGTTGGCCCTAGGAAGGTTTATAACCTTTAATATAATTCCTAAACCTTATAGGGTTCTGCCCTGCTGACCTTCGAAATTATCATTTTTTATTGCGAGTAATTGTACTGTATCTTATATCTATTGCACATCTTGGTATTATAAAGAGTCACTAATATTACTAAGTATTAATCTATTGTACAAATTCTTAAGCATGTAATAAATTATGAATATTATAAAATGTTTGTACAGTAAGTAAATAGATAAAATTTTTAACCTTATGGAGTAATAATTGTAATGGGATTCTATTTTTACCAAAGGGAAAAGAAACATTAATCACTGGGAATTCATAAAACCCACACAGGTACAGGTACTAGCTTGTAAAAATGTATTGGGATACAACAATTAAAATTATAAATTTGTGTTAAAGTATAAATTTATGGTATAATGAGAGTAATAAATCTAGGTTATACTGATTAGTTTCTTCTTCGTTGCTAGAGGAACACATTTATACGTATTTAAAACGTTAGAATAAGTTTTAAAAATGCGGTCGGCTTCCTGCATTTACGATACGATACTTTTCGTTTACATGTGAAAGATCTTTTTTTATTTTTTATTAGTTTAATTATTATTAAAGTTATAAAATAAAGCCACTTATTAGTTATTAGTTTAGTATTATTAATCTTGTATCAGATATTTAAATGAAGAAAATCTACATCAATTACTAAACATATACCGCTAATACATCCACTATCACATCGTTTTGTGACTTTCGCCCGACTATTCTGTCTGTCGGTTCAATGCCGACATTTTGTCGGAGAGCTCACCTGGTTTGGTCACACCTGTGGACCCGCCCCTTCCCCCCACCACCTGCACCTGCCTTTCACACCTGGGCGCCAAAATGGAGACCACACATTTACTCAGAAGATTATCTTCCAAAACTAAAACTATATGTTTTACTAAGTATATATTAAGCTGGGCAAGTGTTATTATTCTAAAATGCTATGATTTACCTTTTTTGGTGGTTTTTTAACGCTTTTCAGTCAAAAACTGAAGATTCATTTATTTTATTTTGTCCATACCGGCTAAATAAACAAAAGGTCAAAAGGTTGGTTTTTATTTTACAGGTTGTAATGAAAGAAATTAATTAAAATTAAGATGAAAAACGTTTATTTATCTTATTTTATTACAATTAAAATACAAATAAATTACTAACAAGTTTTAAATTATAACTATATGTTTAGTTATTTCTGAGGAATATGCCAAGAGGCCAGTGAGGCGGAGCTTCAAATGATTTTTGGAATAGAAGCGGGCCATCGTCTGCCTTGAATGTATTAACTACCTTAAGAAGACATTGACTACCAAACCATTTTGAATTTATTAGTGAATTTCCTATGGAAAGTGAACTATTAGCATTACCCGCACGATGAAATTTAAGGCCGGGGCAACCATAGAAGTTCCTAACGTGACCCCCTGAACACGTTTTTGGGGGTCTTCAAAATTGTATATACATGTGTGTGTGTGTGTGTGTGTGTGTGTGTGTGTGTGTGTGTGTGTGTGTGTGTCGGAAAACTCTAAACCCCTTTTTTCGGGATTAATCTTTCAAATTTCGAGTTTTTGGGCCCAAAAAGGATCAGAAAAGCTCCGGATTTACAATTAATGGATTTAAAAAGATGGGAATTAGTGAGGCGAAACGTTTAAGCTTTCTCTCGTCATTCTAGCATAAATATTTACCGAGTTATTAAAGAAAATGTGTATCGACCAAACACAGTACGTTGTCTTATGGGGATTTTGTATTAGAAAAGCCTGTTATTCGTATGATGGTGTACTTTTATCATCCCCAGCAACCTCACGCCTACTTTCAAGCCTGAATGGATCTTCTCATAACCTTATAATGCGCAAAATTGTATTCCCAGCATTGCAGGTAAATTAAACCAGGAGCATCAGAACAGCCAAAAAAATCAATGTTTTCAGATTTCAATAAAAATTTGTAAAAATGTATGTTTTTACAATGATTTTAAATTTTAAAAGTTTATTATGTGGAAATTCACTTCCCTCAAGTCAGCGTGCTGCGTGCGAACTCGTTGTTACTTTGTCTTTGTTTCCAGTTAGTTTAAAATTAATTAATTAATTAATTGTATTTTTTTTTTGTTCTATTTATAACTCTGCTAAATTGACCCAAACTTTAATTAAAACATGTCAATAATGTATTTGTAATTTAATTTAAATTTCTGCTGATCATGTTATTGTTTATGTTAACTGTTATTGTTGATTAAAATTGTTCCTGTTTTGTTGTTAGATACTGTTATCATATGTAAATTACTGTCTTACGTTATCAATCCTTCCAACTAATATCTAAATTTAAGCAATCCAGAGGCTGGGGTGAATTTGTATTATATGCTGTTGTTGTTGATACCTCAGGGACTTTCATCTTGGTGTATTTCATTCAATCTATTAGGAGCATATGTTAGTTTTTAGTATTATGTTGTAAAAATGTTGTATCCTTTAGCCAAATAAGTAAATAAATAAATAGGATTGACCAGTGAAACTAATCCGAAGAAAATTAAGCAATAAGATTAGTTTTCATGGGAAGTGTTAAGGCCAGTGGAACAGAGCATCAAATGAATTTCGAGACATAATTAACTATTTTTAAGTTGTAAGGTATTACTAATCTTCCTGCCACGTTTCAGATCAATCCGTCTATGAGTTAACTCGTAATGATTAACATAGGAGGTTTTAAGACCAGGGGGAAGAAGCCCCAAAATATTTTGGAGCAGGAGTACGGTTATGTTTTTAATTAAAAACCCAAATTTGAGGGCGAGAGGGACGAATCCCCAAGCAAAGTGTTATTTCCGGAACGGGCTACTACTCTTGGGTATATTATCTACCTTTTTTCAAAATTTCAATCAAATAAATAAAGTATTTTTGTATCAATCTTTAAACCACTAAGTGTGGCATGCGCCAATATGTGCAGTGTATGTCACAAGTTCTCATAATTAAATCGAATCGATACTTGATGATCTCCCACTGTAAACACTGCTGCACCGTGATCGTCAGTAGATCGCCTATGATGTTGCTAGCCAACAATAAATGTACTTGAGACTTGAAGATCTCCCACTGTAAGCACTGCTGCGCCGTGATCGTCAGTAGATCGCCTATGATGTTGCTAGCCAACAATAAATGTACTTGATACTTGAAGATCTCCCACTGTAAGCACTGCTGCGCCGTGATCGTCAGTAGATCGCCTATGATGTTGCTAGCCAACAATAAATGTACTTGATACTTGAAGATCTCCCACTGTAAGCACTGCTGCGCCGTGATCGTCAGTAGATCACCTATGATGTTGCTAGCCAACAATAAATGTACTTGAGACTTGAAGATCTCCCACTGTAAGCACTGCTGCGCCGTGATCGTCAGTAGATCGCCTATGATGTTGCTAGCCAACAATAAATGTACTTGAGACTTGAAGATCTCCCACTGTAAGCACTGCTGCGCCGTGATCGTCAGTAGATCGCCTATGATGTTGCTAGCCAACAATAAATGTACTTGATACTTGAAGATCTCCCACTGTAAGCACTGCTGCGCCGTGATCGTCAGTAGATCGCCTATGATGTTGCTAGCCAACAATAAATGTACTTGAGACTTGAAGATCTCCCACTGTAAGCACTGCTGCGCCGTGATCGTCAGTAGATCGCCTATGATGTTGCTAGCCAACAATAAATGTACTTGATACTTGATGATCTCCCACTGTAAGCACTGCTGCACCGTGATCGTCAGTAGATCGCCTATGATGTTGCTAGCCAATAATAAATGTACTTGAGACTTGAAGATCTCCCACTGTAAGCACTGCTGCGCCGTGATCGTCAGTAGATCGCCTATGATGTTGCTAGCCAACAATAAATGTACTTGATACTTGAAGATCTCCCACTGTAAGCACTGCTGCGCCGTGATCGTCAGTAGATCGCCTATGATGTTGCTAGCCAACAATAAATGTACTTGATACTTGAAGATCTCCCACTGTAAGCACTGCTGCGCCGTGATCGTCAGTAGATCGCCTATGATGTTGCTAGCCAACAATAAATGTACTTGATACTTGAAGATCTCCCACTGTAAGCACTGCTGCGCCGTGATCGTCAGTAGATCGCCTATGATGTTGCTAGCCAACAATAAATGTACTTGAGACTTGAAGATCCCCCACTGTAAGCACTGCTGCGCCGTGATCGTCAGTAGATCGCCTATGATGTTGCTAGCCAACAATAAATGTACTTGAGACTTGAAGATCTCCCACTGTAAGCACTGCTGCGCCGTGATCGTCAGTAGATCGCCTATGATGTTGCTAGCCAACAATAAATGTACTTGAGACTTGAAGATCTCCCACTGTAAGCACTGCTGCGCCGTGATCGTCAGTAGATCGCCTATGATGTTGCTAGCCAACAATAAATGTACTTGATACTTGAAGATCTCCCACTGTAAGCACTGCTGCGCCGTGATCGTCAGTAGATCGCCTATGATGTTGCTAGCCAACAATAAATGTACTTGAGACTTGAAGATCTCCCACTGTAAGCACTGCTGCGCCGTGATCGTCAGTAGATCGCCTATGATGTTGCTAGCCAACAATAAATGTACTTGAGACTTGAAGATCTCCCACTGTAAGCACTGCTGCGCCGTGATCGTCAGTAGATCGCCTATGATGTTGCTAGCCAACAATAAATGTACTTGATACTTGAAGATCTCCCACTGTAAGCACTGCTGCGCCGTGATCGTCAGTAGATCGCCTATGATGTTGCTAGCCAACAATAAATGTACTTGATACTTGAAGATCTCCCACTGTAAGCACTGCTGCGCCGTGATCGTCAGTAGATCGCCTATGATGTTGCTAGCCAACAATAAATGTACTTGAGACTTGAAGATCTCCCACTGTAAGCACTGCTGCGCCGTGATCGTCAGTAGATCGCCTATGATGTTGCTAGCCAACAATAAATGTACTTGATACTTGAAGATCTCCCACTGTAAGCACTGCTGCGCCGTGATCGTCAGTAGATCGCCTATGATGTTGCTAGCCAACAATAAATGTACTTGAGACTTGAAGATCTCCCACTGTAAGCACTGCTGCGCCGTGATCGTCAGTAGATCGCCTATGATGTTGCTAGCCAACAATAAATGTACTTGAGACTTGAAGATCTCCCACTGTAAGCACTGCTGCGCCGTGATCGTCAGTAGATCTCCTATGATGTTGCTAGCCAACAATAAATGTACTTGATACTTGATGATCTACCACTGTAAGCACTGCTGCGCCGTGATCGTCAGTAGATCGCCTATGATGTTGCTAGCCAACAATAAATGTACTTGAGACTTGAAGATCTCCCACTGTAAGCACTGCTGCGCCGTGATCGTCAGTAGATCGCCTATGATGTTGCTAGCCAACAATAAATGTACTTGATACTTGAAGATCTCCCACTGTAAGCACTGCTGCGCCGTGATCGTCAGTAGATCGCCTATGATGTTGCTAGCCAACAATAAATGTACTTGATACTTGAAGATCTCCCACTGTAAGCACTGCTGCGCCGTGATCGTCAGTAGATCACCTATGATGTTGCTAGCCAACAATAAATGTACTTGAGACTTGAAGATCTCCCACTGTAAGCACTGCTGCGCCGTGATCGTCAGTAGATCGCCTATGATGTTGCTAGCCAACAATAAATGTACTTGATACTTGATGATCTCCCACTGTAAGCACTGCTGCGCCGTGATCGTCAGTAGATCGCCTATGATGTTGCTAGCCAACAATAAATGTACTTGAGACTTGAAGATCTCCCACTGTAAGCACTGCTGCGCCGTGATCGTCAGTAGATCGCCTATGATGTTGCTAGCCAACAATAAATGTACTTGATACTTGAAGATCTCCCACTGTAAGCACTGCTGCGCCGTGATCGTCAGTAGATCGCCTATGATGTTGCTAGCCAACAATAAATGTACTTGATACTTGAAGATCTCCCACTGTAAGCACTGCTGCGCCGTGATCGTCAGTAGATCGCCTATGATGTTGCTAGCCAACAATAAATGTACTTGATACTTGAAGATCTCCCACTGTAAGCACTGCTGCGCCGTGATCGTCAGTAGATCGCCTATGATGTTGCTAGCCAACAATAAATGTACTTGATACTTGAAGATCTCCCACTGTAAGCACTGCTGCGCCGTGATCGTCAGTAGATCGCCTATGATGTAGCTAGCCAACAATAAATGTACTTGATACTTGAAGATCTCCCACTGTAAGCACTGCTGCGCCGTGATCGTCAGTAGATCGCCTATGATGTTGCTAGCCAACAATAAATGTACTTGATACTTGAAGATCTCCCACTGTAAGCACTGCTGCGCCGTGATCGTCAGTAGATCGCCTATGATGTTGCTAGCCAACAATAAATGTACTTGATACTTGAAGATCTCCCACTGTAAGCACTGCTGCGCCGTGATCGTCAGTAGATCGCCCTAATTTCAATTATCCTTCAAGTATTATTCGAGTAAATAATATGGCCTCTTCAATAAATGTTCTTTAAATTTCATCCTGAATTTTTCCGGGTTTTCTATTTTTTAATTTCTGTTGTCATCTTGTTAATGATCTTACCACACAGGTACTTGGGGCCATTCTTAACTGAGTTGGAGTTCACTGATGGCATATGGACGTTGTTTTTGTGTTGTAGTGTAGCTATGAATGCTTCACTTCTTTCAAATATGACCAGATTCCTCTCTACCATCATTGCAGACTCCAATTTGCTTTAGCTTCGGTAAACAATGGTTTGCAATGGGAAGGAGGAGGCTCCGTAAGTACTTTTCTAATAACTCTTTTTTGTAGGATGAGGAATATTCCCCCAAAACACCATGCCTTATTTCATTATGCTATGGAAGCAACAAAAGTATACAAATTAATCAGGAACTCTTTATCTATATTTTATTTTCCTCATCCATTACATCATCGTTAAGATATGGTTTGAAAGTTTATTTGTATGAAAATAACTTTTTCCTCTATTTTGAGACTGTTATGATTTTTTCTTGATGTTTTTCTTGTGTTTCAGATATGTATAGAGACCATATACACTGTTCCCAACTACAAGTAATACAAATATTGTTTGCAAGTCGATGGTTTTTATTTACATTGTAAGTAGCTTTATTATTATCTTTATAATTTTAACTACCTCAGTGCTGTTAATGTTACTATGCCAGAGAACCTGTATGAAGTAATACAATAAGGTCTGAAGATTAGAAGAACGTTACATGGATTACGTGTAATTTTTGAGTCTCTTGTATTTTATATTTGGTATAGCACTTTTTCTCTGCGAGCCTTATAATATACTGTAACTTCAATGTGTAGTTTGGTTTACGCACTTTGAAGTAAATAGTGCCTTTCGTGCGTTATAACTTATTATCCGATAGATGTAAAATTTGCTCGAGTGCATACCTCCCGCGTTAACGTTGTTCAACACATGCATTTCACCCGTGTAAAATGTCTCAAAGAGCATGAGCGGAAATGGGAGAAAAGTAAAATGTTGTGGTTTAATTTTAATTTAGCCTTAACCTTACCAGTATTCAAAAGGGCCTGCGTAAAAACAAGTAATCCAGATAAAATTGTCAAATGACTGATACATCTTTGGTTTATTCTTTTGTCATCTGATATGCCTTTGACTTTGCTACAGGGTTTTTATCAATAGAATCGATATAAAGACACAATGTACACAAAGAGCGTCCCAGAGCCATTTTAACATTCAAAACTCTTGTACAGTTGTAGTCTGATAACAATATGTCATGCCTCCGCATGGATATATCAGTTCACGTTTGTATACAAAGGTTGGATGAAGTTAGTGTTAAAGATTTTTTGTGGATAAATTAGACCCTAAATCTAATGAAAATGTTCCTAAAGAATTATATTCAAAAAACTATATATAATAAAATCACTTTTCCATATTTAAAAAAAATTGTACTTTTAACAATAAAACTTAATCTTCACAGCTTATATGAACTTGTATTGAAATTTTAAATATATTTGTTGATTCCCCATTAAATTTACAACTAGACTAATAAGATAAATAATAATTTGTATTAAATTATCTATTTTAGATTACAGTTGTAAGTTTTAGTAAATCAATATTTGTAAAGTCCATAGTTTTATATTAGCTCAAAAAATGTATTTAAATTATTTAAAGGTGTGATAAATGGTATCAAAATATTGGCCAATAAATAAGCTTTAAAACGATACCTACAACCCACTTTACTTTAGGGTTTAGGGTTTAGGGTACTTTAGGGTTTAGGGTACTTAAGGGTTTAGGGTACTTTAGGGTTTAGGGTACTTTAGGGTTTAGGGTTTAGGGTACTTTAGGGTTTAGGGCACTTTAGGGTTTTAAGACACCGTAGTTGAAATAATATGTTTTAAATGAAGTAAATGTGAGATTATTGGCTATCGAACTGATGCAAAATATAAATAATGGAAACACTGTTAACTGATTCAGCTACCATATTACTTATTTCAATGAATTATTATTACGAATAAAAAGCATTTTTTTACTAAAGGTTAAACCAAAATATTTTAAAATACCACAAAAATAACATTTTACGGCATTTGTAGGACTTTACAGGGCTGAAACAAGGTGACTGGGGGCCTGGGGCAAAACTTCCGTGGGACCCCCTCATCGGGCCCCTGAAATTCGGGGGCCTGGAGCAAAGTACCCCGGTTGACCCCCTTGTAGTGGCCCTGGGACTTTACATAATCATAACGATCAGTTACTTAAATTTTTTTCACAATTACTTCTATTCTGATGCCATTCAGCAACGCACTATTTTACGCCTGGCTCCTACCTTTAAAGAAAATTTGTATCTAAATTTAAAAGCTCCGTCCACGATTCAGTTGAGAACTCCTAGGGTGACCTGGCAGACTAGGCTACAATACAACATCCACCACGACCTATCCACGTAGAATATATTGGGTATTTACTGAATCTTGCACATAATTTAGAAAGTCATGTGGCTCCATATTGTTGGGAAATGATTGCCTACCTTTTTCCTGCTTCAACTTCCTCGAGAATACAATGAATGAGGGTTCGATACTGGATTCAGCCACCATTGGTCATTTGGGTATTAATTAATGATCCTGATCGGTAATATGGACTCTGTCGGTCTTAGTCAGTAACAAGGCTACACAAAGCATCTCGCCCATTCTACACTCATAACTCATTCATGTTCCTTAAAATACGGCCTAGTTTAGTCACAGTGTTTACGTGTGTGTTTACGGCGTCTAACACAGTGATTTAGTGATTCAATTATTGAAATGTGCTTTATGTTCTTGAATGTGATTATCAACAATAACTTATACTAGTAGTCAGTTAAACCATATTATTTCAAGTACAGTGTTGTTAAACTCTAAAGTTTAGTATATCGTGTTAAATCTTATTTAATGGCCAGCACGTTTTTGATAACATCTGCCACACCTTTAAATAATTTAAATAAATTATTTTTTGTAAATTCAAAACTATGAATTTTACAAATACTGATTTCTTGAAACTTACAACTGTAATCTCATACATCATATGTATTTAAAAAATTGGAAAACTTTGGCCAGTCCATCAGACTGTTCTACTGGGCCGAGTTTCATAATTATTTTGTTAACTGATAGGTAATTATATCTAGATATGTCATCACTCAATCAAATTAACATATCTTCAATGGGCTTCGCCCCAGTGGCTCTTAAAGTTCCCATGTTAATTTTATGGAGGTGGTTTGTTTACATCAGATGATTACTTAAAACATGTGTTTATTAACCAAAACAGTTAATTTGGCTCACCAAAGACCAATGCAGCATATAATACAAATACTTTATTTGCGGGTGTTTATATAGTTATGAATGTACATGTGATCCAATTTTTATTGTAAGATGATATGTTGAGAACATTTGCGTCATGAGCTAAGGAGGCTTGCTGTGTGTATTTGAGAAGGAACCTGTTATGTTTTGAGGGTTGCGATTAAAATTAGGGCTCTTTCAACAATTTCTAACCGATTGAAGTTTAAAGCTTTCTTAAAAAAAATATGCATGATCACCCAATTCATTACGTTCCTTAATTAACCTTTCTACAAAATGGTATTTTCTTTTAAGTGCCTAATATGTTTCTGGATTCTCTCTGAAACCTTAATAAAATATTTACCATATAAACTTTTGGGGTTACCCGATGTAGGGTTTCCGTAGGTGTATTTGTACGTGTGCGAATGTGAAAAGAAGTGATTTGTATTTAGCTATTGATTTTAAACCCGAAAATGTTTAGCACTCTGGAGTGACTTCCTAAAGTCCTACATTGAACCTCAAAACGGGGGCAACTTTGACAGGACATCAAAACTAAAACGAGTGTCAAAGCCAAAATAAAATGTGGGGACTTTATTGGTTTAGAAAAATTCGGGGTAGTTTTGTTTTTATATTTTTTTCAAGTGATTATTTTTATCTATAGGTAGGTTTCACAAAATTAAAGCCATTTGTGCTCAGCGCTTTACTTAAAACAAGAAAATAACTCTCCATCTCACTTTACCATTAGCTCTCAAAATGATAAAAATCATAATTGATGATAAAATATTTGCCTTTTTAGCGAATATCTCCCAAAGGGAATAAGCTATTACCGTAATAGGGTACATATAACTAAGACCTATATAGGCCGGGGACAGTGATGACTGCGTTTTGAGGTCTAAGAATGCCAACACCATTCGTTCAAATTTGTATATTTATTTTATCGTGTATATTGCAATAGTATGAGCTTACAAACAAAATTATGACGAAGGTGTGGATTTTCTTAATGACAACGCATGGCTAAGAATGAATACTCAGTCAGTCAGCATTGGGATAGAAACCCTAAGAATATTATTTATACGTCTATATACGTATGAACAATATAGTTACTATTTTATTTTAAAACAACCATCATAGTATGGTCATAGATTATCTCCCAATAACTGTTTTCAGCAGATAAACTGGCCATATAAACGACAGCTGTTAAATTAAATAACAACCCTGCTGCTGAACTCTAGCGGGAAAAATATTAGGTCTAACGAGTTCAAGGATAAGGAGAACATTATCTTTTTTTATAGTTAAAACTGGTTAGTGTTATTAGTGCTAAAATTATAAATCTTTTCACTAAATATTTATATAACAATTGAAATAATTACTGCTGATAAAAAGTATTTTTAGATGTAACCATCAAAAACATGCATTATTAGAACTTGATTATCTTTTACATAATCGTAAGGTGCAACATTGACTGATGCTGCAGAGCAGCACGGGTTCTCTAGTATATTTTAATATAAATCATTATTTATCTTGTTAGTACGGTTGAAAATTTATAGAGATTTCAAAAATGTATCAAGGATCTAAATTTTCGCTTATTTAAGCTGGTAAAATTAAGTTTTATTGTAAAAAGTACATTTTTAAGTACATATTTTTATTAGATTTAGGGTTTACTTTATCCACAACAAATCTTGAGCATTGCATAATTCCACCCTGTATATTTTATAACTTTTAGCGTTTGATCAGTGTAATTTAATTTTGCAACAACGTACTAATTTTTTATTTTGATACTTACAACTTAACATTTATGGTAAATAAAACCATATTTGTTGTGCTTTTCAATGAAGAAGCATCATCCCGACAAACGAACTTTTGTTGAAAGCAAGTATATACAACTACCTAATAAATCCCGAAGGGATATTTGCTGTATTTTTATTCATGCTATATCAAAACATGACATGATCGCATAACATTAGCATAGGGTGTATTCAGGATAACATGTTCAAGTTATATAATACCGCGAAAGTAATTCTTTCTTATCCGTGATCATATCCATTGACGAATTAGTCTGTTCATGTTAGACAATAGTTTTTCTCTGTCTTATAACCATAACAAACTCAAAACAACACTAATTAATTATTTTCAATATAAATTAGTAACTAATAAATAAACTATTTCATAATGATTAACGTGAATTAAATGGTGACGGTACGAAAAAAGCGTTCATAAATTGCCCATGTTACTCATGGGAAAAGGTTTGTTTAGTTTGTATACAGTTCGTTTTATACAATATTAATGATTTGCTAATGAGTTGAGCACTACAAAATAATAACTTTGGTGTTTAAATCGTTGTGCAGAAATACTTAAAGTGCGAACCACAGTACGTTTTCCAAAGTTAATCTCATGAAGAAAAAACACTATTTCATTTCTCGCTAATTTAAACATATTTTACTTAAACTTGGTACAAAGCTTCATTTAGTTATGGCCCATATTTTGGTATGCTTAAAACGCTCACTTTTTGATGGTCCTAGTTGCAGCAAACCTGTGTAGTCAGCCTAATGTTATTCTTATGGAGATTTGAGAAAATGTTATGCCTTTTAAATTAATAAACTTTGATAAAACTTTGATCGTGACTTGGAGGTTCCCTGTAGTTGGTATTTCCTTACACGACTTGACAGTACATTCAGATAACGTATAATATGTCTGGAAAGCTGTAAAAGCTTTGTAATAATACGTGTTCCCACCTTTGTCCCAGTCTTGACAACTCGCCCCTCACCCCCGCGCCAGGTGGATGTTTCTTGGTAGGGAATCGGGGATTTCCAGACGGGAAGTCCTCCGGCGCGGCCCTGCCTTTGATGCGGGCTGCACTCCCCTCACCTCTGGGCCCGAGGGAATCCCTAACGCTAACGCCACCTTCAGGAAGTTTCTCACAACATGCGAGATAATGACGGATTTATAGCACTTATCGTCATAGTTGTAACAAAAAGGAAATGTGGGGTATTTATTGTTGTGTTACGAGAGAAAAGTCAAATATGGCTTTAAATATCGTTCTTTGTAGATGTAAACAAGTTTAAACATAAGTTACGTAAAACTTTTACCATCCCTATTTTAATTAAGAGGAGAATCCAGTTATCTGCTTCTACTATAATACCAATGTTAATGGTAACCTGCGCAAAACTCCCGCTTGTGGAAGACGTGCCTAGCAGCTATGCTGGGGTTTCCTAATCCAGCAACAATGAATGAAAACAATGAATGTTAACTTTCAAACTCCGTCCCACCTCAACGCGTTATTAGAATTCGTTGATTTACACTCAATTTTCACTCAAATTTTCGCTCAATTTACAGAGCGAAAATATACCTCATGATTTACCTAGCTAGCAGAATTTTTATATCACAATAATAATAGTCCAATTAAATTCAAAAATATTCAATATTTGCTATTTTTTATGTGTTAACTACTTGGGATATGAAAATTCTGCTCACTGATAACGCTATGTATGTTTGTGCTCTTTATAAATAATAGCATATCCATTAATCAACAATTGTGGATAATCCGTTGAGGAGGGAAGTTGAGTTTAACATTGGTCTTTTGGGAGAAGCGGTAGAAACGCAAAATCTTTCGTGATTGAAGACCCCCTTAACTGTGCCTAAATTAATGTTTAAATCTAAATTTGCAGCAATTACATAATAATTTAAGGAAATTATGAAAAGCGCGATTCATTTTTATTTGTTTATATTTGATAGTTGATATTCAAGCCGGTGGCTTTTATCGTTTAATTGCGTCTGGTGTTTTATGGATATTCACTAGTTAGTTATGCGAGGTAAAACCCAGGAATCATCTCATGCAACAAAGTTATTTTCAGGGTTTGGTTTTTACTTGTTTACCAGTTCATCTCTTACTGTCATATAACAGTTTTTTACTAGTCGATTAATCATAATTATTTTAATACTTCTTCATTAAAATCAGCTGGTAAAGGTTTTTTAAGTAGTTTCATCATAGCAGCTATTTTCCCAAGATTCTTCAGTTACGTTCAACGCCCTACCGTGTTGAGATCTCCAATCTGGAGTCGAACAATGACACACAACATCTCGTGAATGTTTTTGCCGCCGTTTCGCCGTCATCGGGTATGATGGCGGGAAGCGACGGCCCAGTTTTTGTGCGCCCATCCCCCAGGCGCCACGGGAGTCCGGCTGTCATTTCTTACATCGCCGCCGGTGGGAGGGAACTCCCCCTCCCCCTTCCCCCGCCAACCGTCAGTGCCTTCGGGACTCCCCACTTTCAGAGATCTCAAAATATTTCACCAGTTGCTCTGTAGTCTGTCGACTTGCGAGTGAGGTGTGATATTGTTCTCAAATCTTTCGTTTCGTTTTGTTATATCGGTTTTAACGAGTAATATTTTCGGTTTAGTAGTTTTGTTTGTGGTTTCTCTAGCACCTTAAGACGATTATTTGCTTACCAATTATTTTTAAGATTTCACCAGTGATTATTACACCTCAAAGTCGCCGTTCCGTTTTACCATCTCCAGTGAGTTTACCTGTGATGTAAAATGCCCGGGTCTCTCGTACATATGGCCTCCAGCTCCTACCCGTGCCACGAGCCCATAGTCAAGGAGGAAGTCCACCTCATGGACCTCAGCGGGCCCCCGGCGGACGACCGCTACCACTACTCCCAGGACCTGCTGCCTTGCCGCCTCCCGGACATGTTCCCGGGGTACTACACCCCTCAGGACCCGCGGCCACAGGACGACAGGAAGCGGAAGCGGTCCCAGGAGTGGAACGTCTCCGGAGGTAAACTGAGACGCCGCAACTCGAACGCCTCCTCCGAGGAACTCCAGAACCAGAGGGTCCTCGCCAACGTGAGGGAGCGCCAGCGCACCCAGAGCCTCAACGAAGCCTTCGCCTCCTTGAGGAAGATCATCCCCACGCTGCCTTCGGACAAGCTCAGCAAGATACAGACCCTCAAGCTCGCCGCCCGCTACATCGACTTCCTCTACCAGGTCCTCCACTACGCCGAGACCGACGACCTGCAGGAGTCCGACCACGAGGATTCTACAGGTAGGCCTAGGCGCTCACCAGTTTTATCTCTTATAAAACAACTAGCTGATTATACCAGTTTCACCCAAGTATAAAATGTTGTTAAAAAAGTAAATTACTAATGTAAGTAAATTTGATGTTTATTTGAATAACATTAAATAAATAGCAGACAACTGTAACAGTATGGTCTCATTTGATTAACGTTGTAATTTTGGATGTCCCACGGAGAGTAGCCCTAGAGGATTTAGAGTTTTAAACTGAGAGTCAGGTACAACAGCTGTAACCTAAAGAAACCTAACCTGAAAATTGCATGCCTTAACTTCTTTTAGTTTAGCCGTACGGCGATCCACAAATCCACACACAGACAAGAACGCTGCTTTATTTATATAAAAGACTAGCTGTTACCCGGCAGACGTTGTCATGCCTTTGACTATTACCAACTACAACCAATATCACCAAGATCACCTGTTTAAGTAACCATGTCATTTAGCTTGTATGAAAACAACAATATCTTTCCATAAGGTTTATATGGGAACGCTTTTGGGCCTCTTGGGAGGAGTCTAATTAAATTATGACGAAATGGATGGCTTAAAAACCTTTTCCGTGAAATTTTACATATATATACCAAGTTTCATGGCAAACGGTCCAACGGTGTCCGAGTTCATAAACTTCAAATATATATACAAACAAACAAACCAACATCCTTTTTTATAAGTATAGATTAGAGGAATGGTTTATCACACTGGAGTAGTGATTTGCTTTAGCATACCTAACTTTGTTTTTATTTTCTTTATATTGTATTTAAGTGAATGATAAAGAAAGGAATTCAAATACGCTTGAGTTCGACTGGTAATTAATTTTATAATTAATTACGGATATGTAAATGTTACGCGAGTTATCGTAAAAAATTACATTGACACCAAAACGTTCTATTTTACTGATTTCCGCGAAGGAAAACTCATAATTAAAAGTTGTTATGCAGATCTAATCATCCTAGCCTGTAATTGTTGAACGTATTAATTAGTGTTCGAATTATAGTACCGTATATCATAATTTACGTTTGATGTCTTTCATTTAAAATTCGTAATTGTTTTTTAGTTAACAAAAATAATAGTGATCGCGAGGCCTGGAAACCCAGGAGAAGATTAAAAATAATCCAAAATATATTTTCATTACGTAAAGTACCTCAAAAGGTTTCTTAAAAACTGCAAATCGGTGCAAAGTGAATATACGCACTGACCTTTTAAAACTTCAAACATCAATGTTGGTGCTGAGCTTAGCGTGCATTTACGTGCAATATATTCGTTAAAAATATAGTATTATTCAACGTTATATCCGTTGTAATATATTATTTTTTGTCCAACAATTTTTCAATTGGTCGGCTATTTAATATAACAATGTCCGTGGTCGTTAAAGTAAAACTAATTAAAATTAAACCAACCCTGCAATAATTGGCGTGTTTTTAAACTCTTTCTTTCGTTCCACACCCGTTGCAATGGCCGTGGCTATAGGCTCTGAGGGGGTGGAAGGTATTTGCAGTTAACTTTTTATACTTTTAAATTTGTTAACATCAGCTTCCGCGTTAGAATTGTGTGTGAGCCAAAATCAAGCAAAACCCCCGTTTTTTTTAAATTTTACATGTTGAGTCTTAACGAATATTTTTAACATAACTAATATATTAAATGTATATATTAAATAGATTAAATGTGTAAATTAAATGATAAAATGTACATACTATCAGTTCGTTATCAGTTCGCTGGGTTTGGTACATCTTTGTAAGACAATAAATCGTTGGGAATTTTTTAGAGCTTTGCAATTACAATGTAAGTGAAATTCAGAGTGAGTTTTACGTACAATAGGTTTCTATAAAGTACAGTAATTTACTAAAAGTAATTGAGATAATTTCACTTTATCCATAATTACATAACCAGGACCAACAACATAACGAATAAAATCCTCAGCTTATGTTTTATCAATTTCAATCACAACCAAATTTGTCATGACAAATCTACAGTAGCTACGTTTGAGTTATTATCAGCATTCGAGCTATAGTATGTAACATTTTACAGCTGTATGCTTGCTTTCAGAAGCGGCAAGCATCTTAATTATATCAGATCGTTAAGAAGCGACCTTAAAAATGCATTATTTTAAACACTTTTTATAGAAATTCAATATATTATGGTCTAAAAAGTAGGCTTTGGAGTGAGAACCAATTCATTCAAATGTTATTTAATTGATTACATATAATTTACTAAAGTGTTCTTAATGTCTCCATAGACTTGAATATTATGAATTTCAACTATCTACTTAACAAGGGATAATATAGAGAGTAGAGCATTGTAGTGTAACGGTAAATTTTGAAGGAATTTGTTTACCGACGAAGAATAATTTATTTGTATGAACAATAGTTTCTGACCTGACATAAACTTGCGGTAATAATGGGCCATATGAATCACGTTCGTTTTAATCAGATAACTCGTACGAAATACATAAATTAAGATATTTGGTACTGTATTTATTTCGAAGTGACTACGTACACGTCCAATGGAAGGGCAAATTCACTTCGCTACCGCTTAGGTTAGGTTAGGTTAGGTTATGTTACATTACATTACGTTAGGTTAAGTTAGGTTACGTTATGTTACGTTACGTTACGTTAGATTAGGTTAGGAGGTTTTCTGGCTCTCAATTTGTTTGAAAAATCACAGGAAAATTAACGTACGGTGCATAATTTTGAACAGACGTGAACAGTAGCGGCTCACGTCGGACGTGCACGTAGCCTCTGCTTATTTATCTACTCAGTCATTCAGTTGCCTGTTGAAACCTCTTTTTACTCGAATAAAAGCAACCAAGGTTATGTATTTCATTGTATAAATAAGAGAGAAGTTATATTTTATTTTATCTTTCTATATTCTATGTTTCCTAAAATATAATGTCCTATAACATAATGAGAAATCAATATAGGTATTTCAATTTTACGTTAAAAATAGTTAGTTTCCAATTCCAATAAATAATATACAATTTGTTTAGGCTAAATAACACTTGATGTTAAGAAACCTTGTTATCCAGGAATTCATTCATTCATATTTTCTTGAACTTAATCAGTCTTGGGCATAGAACTCTATTATTAATAGAGTTCTATGGTCTTTGGTCATCCTCATCACAATACATCGCTTTATGTTATACATTAATCATATTGCAATTACAACACACTAATGATTTGCCACTGGTATAACAAAGTGTACTTAAGAAACGTTTGAATACAAAATAAAATCTTTAATGAAAATAGCATTTATTACTAATTCAGAGTGATATGCAAAATATGCATGTACTGAAAAACAAAAATCAAACATACGCAATATACACATACGTTTATATATGGGCGTTAAGGGGGATACGGAACTCTGTATGGAAACTACAGAAACTGTTCCTGAGGTCGAAATAAATAAAAAACAATGCCATAAACATAAGGCCTACCTCGCTTTATTTAAAGCTTGTATGGTCATAATTCATACTCTATGTATTTTTATCAAATCGTCACATCTTAGGTACCACTTGATGCAGTGACAATTAACTTGAATTATACTTTTTAGGGCTAATTTAATTTTTAATTTGACGTGTCAAGCTTCGATATGGCAGTAATTTCATTTCAATATTTGTTTATACTAATTATACGTGCAATACACATACACAGTTATCTACATACTACAACATATCTGGTTACTAAACAATAGCTTCTGAATATTTGTCTGTTTTTTTTCTAAGCAGGCAAACCTACTTATTAAGTCCTCTCTCAGTTTTGACACAAATTACATGTTAGCATTAGAAATATTTCTTGTTCGTTTTATTTTTAGTTACAAGCGGAAATAAGTTAATAAATAAACACCAGAAACAATGAAACACACATACATTACAATGGATAAAACATTAGGCCTAATTCATTCCGCCAACATCGGTTATAGATGGCATTGATGATATCTGCGTGTGTCCGTTTACCGTATACGCTGTTGAGCACGAATGGAAATAAAACAATTCATACCTGTTGCTCTTTATGAAGGAAAAATATAATTTTGAAAAATCAAAGGACTTTATTTATTAAACGCATTAGGATTAGGGAATCCAATCCCGGGATCCCGGCCAATTTCACGGTTTCTTCCATACCGGGATTAAAACGCCGAATCCCGGGATTTTCGGGATTGCTAAATTGTCTGAAGTTAGCAATACAGGTAATGTTTCTAACTGATTTAACCACAATAAATCACTATAAAACTATTTCAATAAAGTTATAAATCAAAACTTCTTGATGATTTTTTTTCTTTCTTATACCGGGTGTCTCAGGTAAGTGAACCAATAGCTAACTTCGTAATTATAAATATGACATCCAAGTTCTTATGGGGGACTCCCCTTGATTTTTAAAGATGTTTTTCGGGATGGTTTCGAATTTATTAAATATGGCCGCCATTTTCCAATATGGCGGACAACTTTAATATTTCTTACAGAACACCCTATGTTTTATGATGTTTTTAGGTAGAACATGTGATTTTAAGACGTTTTTGTTCTTGGCAATGTTTACCTAAATGTGACCGTTTACGTGCTAGAGCCAACAGTTTTCGCGAAAACTACTCAAGTTTAGTGCTGCAATGTTTCAAGAAAATTTCATCATTGAAAAAGACAAATAAAAATGTATTTCATAAATGTAACAGTGATAATCAAATACATTCTCACGCATACAGAACAGTGTGCTTTGATACCTGAAGCAACAAGAACTGTTTACAACAAATGCTCAAAAACATTTCCTTGTTGTTCTATGCACATTTCCAGTCGTTCTCTCTGTACTCGTTATGCAAGTGTTATTGTTGCGTCACTAACAGCGTTGCAAGCAGCTCGGATCCTCCACTGCATATCCTCAGGTGTTGTTGGACGAGTTTGGTATACTTTATCCTTCATTGCCCCCAAAAGGAAAAAATCTAGAGGTGTCAGATCAGGTGACCTCGGAGGCCATGCGACTGGTCCACTAAACTTGAGTATTTTTTGCGAAATTTATTGGCTCTAGCACGTAAACGGTCACATTTAGGTAAAAATGACCAAGAACAAAGAAGTCTTAAAATCACATGTTCTACCTAAAAACATCATAAAATATAGGGTGTTCCATTAGAAATATAAAGTTGTCCGCCATATTGGAAAATGGCGGCCATATTTAATAAATTCGAAACCATCCCGAAAAACATCCTAAAAAATCAAGGGGAGTCCCCCATAAGAACTTGGATGTCATATTTATAATTACAAAGTTAGCTATTGGTTCACTTACCTGAGACACCCGGTATATTAACTATAGGTTTATATTTTAACCCAATTTCTTATAGTCACTTGAAAAATTCAGATTTTACCTGAATAGGGTAATTGATGTTTGTCAGATAATTATGCCTTTTTTATGATGATTGATCTTTTTTATTTTTACTAAGAAAAATTTAGTTTTATTATTCCAACATAATAATAAGTAAATTCATTAAAATAACAACATTGGAATTTTTTAAAAGTAATATTTACTCAATTAATTTTATATCGTTTACTAATTAATTATTACATTATTTTATTATGAAAGTACTGTGTTTATTCAAAGGATAGTTTTGTTTCCAGTTTTGTTTTATCAAGTAGGATTTATTAATAACTTGTCTTAGTAATAAGTTAATAATTTCATTCATATGCAGCTGCAGCTACGTTAAAAAATGTACTTCTTCTACTTTGTAGGTGGAAATATTTGTTGATGGATACTAGTAGTAATGCCGCGCGCTTGAGCCCCAACATAGGGTCTTATGGAGAATAGAATAACATGGACTCTTATGGAGAATAGATTAACATGGACTCTTATGGGGGAATAGAATAACATGGGCTCTTATGAGGAATGGAATTAGGGTGTAATTACTACCCTCTGTCTTTCTTTTGCTACCCTCTTTGGCAACTATCTATCTTCTGCTACCCTCTGTGGCAACTATCTATCTTCTGCTACCCTCTGTGGCAACTATCTATTTCTTGCATCCCTTCACGGTTAATTATTTAACCCTCGTGTCCTTCTCTTGTTAATCATCTAGCCTTCTGTGGTAATTATTTATCCCTCGTGTCCTTCTGTTGTTAATCATCTAGCCTTCTGTGGTAATTATTTATTCCTCGTGTCCTTCTGTTGTAAACCATCTAGCCTTCTATGGTAATTATTTGACCTACGTTTACTTCTACATATTTGACTCTCGTGCCCTTCTATACATCTAACCTCCACATCCTTCACTCCCTTCTGTGTATCTAATCTCACGTCCTTCTGCGTATCTAACCACAACATTCGCAACAAGTCTCTGTCAGCAAACTCGTTGTAACTAGTTAAAATACAGCTCTGTAATTGGTTATAATAAAAATGCATTCTATTGGTTGAGACTTTTAGCGCTCTTTATTCTCAAGCGTTAACTTTACTCTATCCCTTGCATTTGCACTGGTCAGAGGTCCTTGCGATACTCCGGTCGTTGATTTTGCACATGGCAAATATAATTATTACATTTGATTATAATGATTTTAGTTTTCTTGTATTGTAGTAGTTTTAATTCTCATGTATTGTAGTAATCTTGCGTGCTTAATGACATGGCTAGAGTAGTGTTGTATTTAATTGTTTTACCAGGCTAGACCTGACTAACATATTTAATTTATGGCCCTTACACCATTAATCTCACTCTCTAGTCTTGTTCTTTAATACAGTTTTGGTTAGAGCAGTTTTTGTATGTATTGACTAACATAACCTCACTTTTCTCGCTCAATGGCTCGGAGAGAGTAGTTTTGTGTTTGTATGTGTTGAGTAACAGTAATCTCACTTTATATTCTTGTTCTTGGTTACAGTAGTGTTTGCTACCTTCATTAGAGTTAACCTGTAGTTCTGGTTTGACTTGCGTAGTTTGTGTGTTAGTGTTTTTCTGACTTACGTAGTAATACAGAGGTACTGTGCTCTCCTACATACTGTATACCTCTTACGACAGGCTCCATTACCTCAGTCTGATTTCAGTCGTGACGCTGATCAGACGTGTTTTGTGCTGCTCTTGCGTAAGTGTTCTCTTGCACAGATTATTATTGATTCTGCGTAATTCAGTTATATCCGTGTGAGTTTGACTCTGTTCGGGGTACTTGCTCTTTTAAGCGTTAGCACAGTTTAGCTTGTTTTCAGTATTTAATTCTCTGTTGAATGATGGACGTTTCTAAAAAGGACCCTCAAAACCCGGTAAATTTAATTAGTAAAGACGAAACCTATGTTAGACACTTCAGATTGTACGGGACTAATACTGTTTTCAAATTTACTAAACCGCCAAGAGGTATCTCTGAGTTTGATTGGATTCGTAAAGGTTTTAATCAAATTGTAGAGACATCCAAAGCCAACGCTGTACCCACCGACTATCTTGGGTTTAAATTACAGTCTATAAGTTTAAAAAGTGCTGAACCGGGGTACGTATCTTTGAGGCCAGTCTCTGAAGTTAGTGGTGATGTTCTCTGGGATATTTTTGGAGGCATAATTCAAAGTAACTCTGAATCTTTAACCTCTAGCGACACTTTTAGAATTGATGTTACGAGGATTAACGTCCCCGTAGGTAAAGGGAGAGTACGTCCAGAGATGTACAACACCTTTGATGAAGAATCTAAAGCGAGACGGGGTATTGTAGTAATTAATAATAAAGACAATTTATGTTTGGCTAGAGCGTTGGTAGTAGGCAAAGCACTTGCAAAAAATGATCCTCAGTACAAAGCAATACGTCAGGACAAGGGAAAAAGACAAACTTTCAGAGCTAATAAGCTCATAGCAAAAGCCCGTGTAGAAATGCCCGAGGAGGGCGCAGGAATCCCTGAGCTTGAAAAATTTCAGTCACATCTTAAAAAATACAAAATTACCGTCTACAACTACGACAAAAAAGGCCGGGATGTTTACTTTGAGGGAGGTAATGAAGATGCTAAATTTAAAATTAACTTGTTATTTCATAACGGTCATTATAACGTAATTAGAAACTTAACTGCCGCATTTGTTTGTAATTTCTTTTGTGAAGCATGTCATATTCCCTACAGCAACAGACATGAGCATCGATGCTCTAACAGATGCACCTCCTGTCATACCATCTCCCCGCCCTGTAAACTAGAACACGGAGGCATCACATGCCGTTTTTGCAACCGCTTCTTCAAAAACGAGCGGTGTTTAGTAGCCCATCAAGGGCAAATTTGTAAAACTGTAAAACTCTGCCGTGACTGTAAGAAAATGATTTATCCAAAAAGACGTAAGACAGCTCACGTATGCGGAGAAGTTTACTGTAAACCCTGCGAAGCGTTCAAAGACCCCGCACATCAGTGTTTCATGAAGGTAGATAGGAGAACACCGAAAGACCGTGATTTTTTGTTTATTTTCTTTGACTTGGAGACTCGCCAAGACGAGTCACTTCCCTCAGACCCACAACAGAAAGTTCATAAAGTAAACTTGTGTGTATCACAACAGTACTGCTTTAAATGTATTAATGGGGGTGAGTGTGAAACTTGCTCGGAACGGCAAAGGGTATTTGAAAAAGAACCGGTAAAACACTTCATGGACTATATCATGGGAATTCGAAAAAAATTTAAAGATGTCTGTGTAATTGCCCACAACGGGCAAGGTTTTGACTTTCAATTCATACTACAGTATATTATGGAAGAAACTAAATTTACACCAAAAATAACTCCTCGGGGAACTAAAGCTATTTTGATTGAAGTAGCCAACGTAAGGTTTGTGGACTCACTTAGCTATTTTCCCATGGCCCTCGCTGCACTCCCTAAAGCTTTTGATCTGCCTCCCGAGAAAAAGAAGGGCTACTTTCCCCACCTCTTCAACACTCTGGCGAACCAAAATTATGTAGGCCCTATGCCCAACAAAAAGTATTATTGTCCCGAATCCATGTTTGAGAAACCTCACGAAGCCTTCGAGATTTGGTACGAGGAACAAGTAGCGAGTAACTATGTGTTTGATTTTAAAAAGGAAATCTTGGAGTACTGTATCTCTGACGTAGAAATCCTAGCCCAAGCGTGTATTAAATTTAGAGCCTTACTTCTTCAAGAGTGTAACGTAGATCCTTTCCTCGAGGCCGTAACTATTGCTAGCGCGTGTAACTTGGCCTTCCGCCGTAACTTCTTAAAAGAAAATACTATTGGACTAATACCAAAATCAGGGTACCGACTTGCAGACAATCAGTCAGCCGTTGCATTACAATGGTTAACATGGGAGGAGGAGAAACGTGGAGTAAAGATTAAACATGCGGGCCGGGGCAGAGAAGTTAAAATTAACGGGCTAAAAGTTGACGGGTTTGACGGGGAACGAATTTACGAGTTCCACGGGTGTTACTGGCACGGCTGCCCGAAATGTTTTCCTTACAGCAGAGAAGAACCTCTGCCGGATGATCCCTCAGACAGTTTGCATCTCCGTTACGAGAGAACCAAGTCCAAAATGGCAAAATTTAATAGCTATGAAGTTGTAGTAATGTGGGAGTGTGAGTTTAGAGCTTTGAAAAAGGACAAAAAACTAAATCACTTGAACCAACTGTCCATTCTAAACACACTTCCGCTTAATCCTAGGGATTCCTTCTTTGGAGGCAGAACGGGTAATACTAAAACGTATTGTAAATGTAAAGAGGGAGAAACAATCCAATATGTTGATGTCTGTTCCCTTTATCCGTTTGTAAATAAATATTGTAAGTATCCCGTTGGTCATCCTACTGTTTACGTTGGAAATGAGTGCCGAGAGAGAGGCCTTGAAGTAGAGGGCTTGTTGAAATGCAAAATTCTACCTCCTTACAACTTGTATCATCCCGTACTCCCCGCTAAAATGAATAATAAAGTGATGTTTGTTTTGTGTAGAACTTGCGGTGAGACTTTAAACCAAGGGGAATGTTTTCATGATAGTGAGGAAAGGGCAATGGTAGGAACATGGACTATGGATGAAATTAGAAAAGCTGTAGAAAAAGGCTATATGATCTTGGACATGTTTGAATTGTGGGAGTATAAAGTCGCTACTTATGAAAATGGGGGGCTGTTCACAGATTTCATTAATAAATTCTTGAAAGTAAAGCAGGAAGCCTCAGGGTATCCCGCATGGTGTAAAACAGAGGAAGATAAAGACAAGTATGTTTCTGATTTCTTTGAGCGTGAGGGTATTCAAATGGAGAAAGACAAAATTGCTAAAAATGGAGGACTCAGGTCAGTAGCCAAATTAATGTTAAATTCATTCTGGGGCAAGTTTGGTCAACGAGAAAACATGACAAAAACTGAAATCGTGAGAGACTCTAAAGAATTATTCAATTCGTTAACTCAACCAGGAAAGGAAGTAAAGTTTGTTGAAGTAATTAACCAAGAGGTTTTATTAGTTAATTGGCAGAATGTTTATGATGCCGGTGAGGCTCTAAAAACTGTAAATGTTGTAATTGCGGCCTACACCACAGCTCACGCGAGACTTAAACTGTATGAACATCTAGATGCTTTGGGCGGTCAAGTCTTGTATTATGATACAGATTCGTGTATTTATTTATACCGTGATGGTTTGTACAAGGTCCCTACGGGAGATTACCTTGGGGAAATGACAGATGAATTGGCAGGTGACTACGGACCTGGCTCTTATATCGTAGAGTTTGTTTCTGGGGGGCCTAAAACTTATGCATACCTTGTCTGGTCAACCAAAAAACAAAAACTAATTTCTGTTTGTAAAATCAAGGGCCTCACCCTCAACCTAAAAACCTCCGAAACGCTAAACTTTGAAGCTCTAAAAAGGATGGTACTAAACGAAGCTGCTGAAATACTAGAAATTAAAGAGAATAGAATCAGGAGAACAAAGACACGAGAAGTCGTTACAGTAAGTGAAATTAAAAAGTTTAGAATTACAGGACCCAAGAGAAAATTTAATGATGATCACGATACCCTGCCTTTCGGCTTTAAAAAACAAAAACTAATGGAACCATCACATGGGTACTAAGCGTATATACCTGTAAACATCAAATCTATTAACTCATTCTGTTCTGAGACGTGGTCCTGATCGGTTGTGTTTGTGCTGTTACACTCAGTTGTATATTGTTTTGTTATATTCTTGTAGAATGTCTGCTGAACATAATACATCCGCTAACCAACAGGTTTTTCTTCAACTTATACACAAAAAGAGGTTAAATGAAAATGTAAAATTTAATATTACACGCTCAGAGTTTAAGTTCTTACTTACAGGTTCAATAAATGCCCGGGAATGGCCTTTGGTGTTTTCGGAGTATATAGTAGATAAAATAACGGAGAACTCCTCATCAAACACCTACATCGGAGTATCAATAAAGCACACAGGTGCATCAGGAGACATACCTTACATGCCTCTAGCTAATCTAACACCGACAGTTTTTGATGATCACTTTGAAGAAATGTTTTGTAACGTTGAGAAACTATCTGGGGTTTTAAATTTTGAAGTATCACTTGTCTATATTCCTAGTTGCTACCGTCGATAAAGGTAGCACCTTTCCCTATGGAGTAGCGTTACTCCTGTATATACCACTTGTCACTATTACCGTTACATCATTCTGCTCCAAGTCGTGGTACTGATCAGACATTCTTCTGCGCTCCTTTTGCCTGTACTATTGAGTAAATTGTGACATGGCTGCTAAATACTATACATTCAATAACAAGCCGGTATTGATTCTGTTTGATAGTGAAGGAAAGCCATGGTTTAAAGCTAAAGACGTAGCTACTGCTCTAAAGCATGTTAATGGTTGGAGTGCAGTTCGGAAACATGTAGATGACAGTGATAAATTAACTGTTAGTAGTTTTACTGACGCCCAAAAACAGGGCGTTGGACCGATTGAGAAAACAACGGTTTTTATAAACGAAGCCGGATTATGTTCTTTGATGTTAAAATCAACTACTCCTGAAGCAAGACTGTTAGTAAGAAGTCTGTTGCCGGAGAAGTTTTACCTTACTTACACAAATATGAAAGATGAAAGTTCACTTTAAATGTAATTTTTTCTTTAAAATCACAAGTTCCCACTGTATGTGTGTGTGTGTGTCTGTGTGAATGAAGGTCCCTGGCGCGGGTGACGAAAAGCCCCGTAAACCTGTATGAAGGTCCCTGGCGTGGGTGACGAAAAGCCCCGTAAACCTGAATGTGTGATGAAGGGTTTAGTAGATTGAGACGCCTGGCTAACACCCCGGCTACTCCTTTGAACAACCCGGTGTGAATGAAGGACTATGTACATTGAGGCGCCTGGATAACACCCAGGTTACTCCTTGGAACAGTCCGTACGGTGGGATTTGTAAAAAATAAAATAAAAATAAAAAATAAATACAAAAAGTAAAAAAGTACAAAATAAAAAAACAAAAACTATAAAAAGGAGGTAGCATTTTGTTATGGAGTGGCTACCACAGTGAGAGGCGATGGTTGGGGCCTCTCACCCCAGAGGTTTAGGGCTCCTGGCGATGCTCTGGGTAACCAAAAAGAACGCGCCGGCGCTCCTACGGCCTAGCCTAACGGCTTACCGTGGTGTGGAAACGGGAGCGTTCAAATTACTTCACCGGAGTTATAAATATTTGACGGAAAACATTACAGTCTAAACAAAATATTCTCCCGGTAAAGTATTTTTACCGGACTCTAAAGTAAATGACCGAGAAATTTAAAACACTACGGTCAAATTAATTGTAGCGCCCGTTAAAGTAACTTCACCGGACTTGGAAACATTTGACCGGAGATAGATAGATATCTGTCCTCGGTGGACAGTTTTCTGCGGACTTGGAGGTATTTTATAGCTTAAGGTTTCTATTAAAGAAAAAAAAATACCCCAGTAAACAGTTTTAGGGGCCTCGGTGTTGTTTGGCCGAGTAATTTAAAAGGTTTGGGCAAAGTTAAATGTAGCCCCCGGTAAATTTATTTTAGCGGACTCGTTATTGTTTAGCCGAGAAATTTAAAAGGTTTGGGCAAAGTTAAATGTAATCCCTGGTAAAGTATTTTTTACCGGACTCGGAATTGCTTGGCCGAGAAATTTAAAAGGTTTGGGCAAAGTTAAATGTAACCCCACGGTAAACAGTTTAGCGGACTCGGTATTGTTTGGCCGAGAAATTTAAAAGGTTTGGGCAAAGTTCAATGTAACCCGGTAGAGGATTTTCAGTACATTTTGACGATAAGTTAATCGTCAGAGTACCTCACAGACCCCAGCAGACAGTTTTAACAAACCTGAACATATTCAACCAAGAAATTACACCATCAATCTGCAGAACTACCCGGACTCAGACAAAAATAACCAACTCAGAACGAAATAATGTATAATTTCTATCCTTCTAAAGAATGCATTTTATGCTTGTTGTCTTTTAATATGTACCCATGGTGTGTTATTTGTTGCCAACTCTCTGATATTGGTGTTGGTTACAATATTTGACTAGTGAATGCAGTAAAATTATATATTTATTCAGTTTGTTACAGTGTTTTCAAACAACTAACTACAACAAAAAGACAACTCTGTATTTGTTTTAACTTTACAAAATACCTTACCGTCACCTTTCTCTTTTGCATTAGTGTTAATTCATAAACAGAGGGGTTGGCATGTAGCCAGGTCTAACTCTTTGAATCCTTATCAAGTGGGACCCGTTTTGGGTCCCACCTACTTCCGGTGTAATGTTATGAAGGGGAGCGTCTCGCCTCTCTCGGGTGTTGGTATAGCTTTTATTTTCTGCTAGTGTTTACAAGTCTTTTCTAGTTGCTGTATCTAGAGATTTCTAAACAGTTAAATGCAAAGAATGCTGCCAAAAGTAATACAAATTGAACAAACCTGCTAAAATAAGCATAAAGTTCAAAATATTCCTCAACATCTTATTTACAGACCCTAGCCATACTAAACAGCTAAAAAAAAACTCCAAGTGTTATTCGTTCATGCAGCTGAACACCAAACCAGAAACTTTACATTCTAGCTGGACATGTAGAATCTTTTCAGTTGTATTACCACATGACATTTTAATGTAGAATTGCAATATTTGATTAATAAATGCAGTAAAATTATATATTTATTCTGTTTGCTGGAATATTGTAACAGTGCTTTCAAGCAATTAACTACCACAAAAACACACATATGAACTCTAAAGTGTTCAATCTCTGTATTTTTTTAACTTTACAAAATACCCTTTACAAAATACTGTCACCAGCCTCTTCTGTATTAGTTTTAATTCATAAACAGAGGGCTTGGCGTGTAGCCGGGTCCAACACTTAGAATCATGATAATTGAGTTGGGACCCAAGATGGGTCCCAGCTACTAACTACTTCAACCATAATGTTATCAAAGGGAGGCGTCTCACCTCCCTTGGAGCTTGGGTATAGTTTTTCTTTTCTGTTAGTGTTTACAAGTCTTTTCTAGTTACTGTAACAGAGATTTCTAAACAGTTAAATGCAAAGAATGCTACCAAAAGTAATCAAAATTGAAAGAAACCTGCTAAAAATAAGCATACAGTTCCAAAGTTTCGTTAACGCATTACTTTACAGTAAAAGGTTCCAAGAGTTGCTCTTTAACACAGCTGAACACCAACCAGAAACTTGATATTTTAATTCTGAACCGTATTATACACAAGTACAATTATTCACTCATGATGTTAAAACCTCAGTTACAATGTACTAAAAATCTAATAAAAGACAGAGACATGCCCCTAAATAACAACTAAAGCTCAGATTGAGCTTGATGAACCCAACTGCTATAATACTAAACTACAACAACACCTAAACAACGGGTAAAATCAACATCAGTCAAAGTATAATTTATTTTGTGTTGGTTTGTAACCAGTTTTCTTGGATGTTTGTTTCAATCACATGTATTTGACAACTGTAGCTAAACTAAAGAGATTGCTCAAATCTTGGGTTAACAAGATACAAAGCACGCAATCCGTACCCCTGTAAGAGAAAAACACCGCAAAACTTTACCGGAGGTACAGGGGGGCGAAACGCCCCCCTTGCACTTTCATTCCCAAACAATCTTTCTTAACGAGCCCGGTCTTTATTCACTAATTTTAACACAGAGCTAGTTTTCTTGTATGTGAGTGTTTGTATAAACTGCTCAACCATGTCAGTGGCATGATTTAAGAGTATCTGAGGTATTGGATGATGTAGAGAAAACAATACCGGAAGTACGGGGGAGCGAAACTCTCCCCCAACCCATATTGAATAAACCAAGCCTTTACTCACTTAATTTTACACAACAAATAGAAGCAAACACCCTGAAAAAACTAGTACAACAGAGCTTGAGATATGGTCCTGTCCAGTTTTTTGTGATGTTTATTATTTACAGAGTTTAAATTGTAGCGAGGGTTAATAATAATTACCAAACTGCATTTCAATCGCCCCAGCAGCTCTCAAGATATTACATTTCAAAGTATATCCCCTTCAACCGTCTTGATACTTATCCACAGTACAGAGTTTAGGTTTTGGTAAGATGTAGAGGAGGAGGAGATGTACAGGTACATACATTCCGAGTTTCATGTAAATTGGCCCTGTCGTTCTTAAGCCTTTCATATTATGGCTCCTTCAATTGTCTTGATACTACCTGCAGTACAGAGTTTAAGTATTTTTTAAATCATAGAATATGTCAACAAGTACCTACATACCAAGTTTCAATTATATCCGCTCAGCCGTTCTTAAGATATTGATTTTTAAAGTATGACTCCTTCAATTATTTTGATACTACCTGCAGTACAGAGTTTAGGTTTTAGTGAGATGTAGCAGAGGTTAACAGGTGCATACATGCCAAATTTCATTCAAATCGGCCAAGCAGTTCTTGAGATATTTGATTTTGAAAATTTGCCCCTTCATTTTTTGAGATGCAACCCGCAACATTTTAGTTAAGACTTTTTATATGGGTAGGTACCCCTCTGAAGTGCCTACACTACGTAGTAGGCAGTTTTCTGGGGTCAAAATGACCCTAGGACTTACCGTTTTCGAGATATTAGCGATTTTTAAGAAAATCTGACTCAATAAAGAGAATAAAAAGAAGAAAAAAAAGAGAGAAGTAGTGGCTTGGAGTGGTGAGGGTGAGAGGGGAAGGTGAGGGGAGTAACATAGCATGCAGAAGAATATATAAAATAACACAAGAGAGAGAGAAAAAGAAGAAAATCAGAACACACGAGAGAATAAGAAGAAATAAAACAGAGGATGGGTGAGGGGAGGGGAAGGTGAGGGTGAGAAGAGAACACGCAAGTGGTAACAGAAGTGATCAGTAGTAGGAGTCGCAGCACATGGGTCCTAACATGGGAATAATTTTTGAAGTAAATGTAAGTGTCCATGGTCTTTTATATATATAAATGGTCACGTTAGCGTGATGTGAGTTGGCAACAGTTGCTTTTTTTCTTAAGTTGTCAACATATTTTTTTTTGCAGTCCGTTGTATTGTAAATGTCTGTGACTTTCTTACTTAACTGTTCATGAGCGTGACGTAATGGCTCCATTATTCATAAATCAATGACTTTATTTTCTTTGGTCACGCTCTTTGGTTTACCCGTCTTTGACGTAACGACAATCTGGTGGGAAGAAAAGTAAGATTAGGCCAATTTTTTTTTGGCGCGCAAATTTGGCGGGAACGCCACCATGGGCGCCGCCATCTTGGATCACGTGACCTAATTAGACCAATCAGAAGCCAGATTTTAAGCCCATAAGCGCAATGTTAGACCTCATGGGGTGCGGATCCTACTACTGATCACTTCTGTTACCACTTGCGTGTTCTCTTCTCACCCTCACCTTCCCCTCCCCTCACCCATCCTCTGTTTTATTTCTTCTTATTCTCTCGTGTGTTCTGATTTTCTTCTTTTTCTCTCTCTCTTGTGTTATTTTATATATTCTTTTGCATGCTATGTTACTCCCCTCACCTTCCCCTCTCACCCTCACCACTCCAAGCCACTACTTCTCTCTTTTTTTTTCTTCTTTTTATTCTCTTTATTGAGTCAGATTTTCTTAAAAATCGCTAATATCTCGAAAACGGTAAGTCCTAGGGTCATTTTGACCCCAGAAAACTGCCTACTACGTAGTGTAGGCACTTCAGAGGGGTACCTACCCATATAAAAAGTCTTAACTAAAATGTTGCGGGTTGCATCTCAAAAAATGAAGGGGCAAATTTTCAAAATCAAATATCTCAAGAACTGCTTGGCCGATTTGAATGAAATTTGGCATGTATGCACCTGTTAACCTCTGCTACATCTCACTAAAACCTAAACTCTGTACTGCAGGTAGTATCAAAATAATTGAAGGAGTCATACTTTAAAAATCAATATCTTAAGAACGGCTGAGCGGATATAATTGAAACTTGGTATGTAGGTACTTGTTGACATATTCTATGATTTAAAAAATACTTAAACTCTGTACTGCAGGTAGTATCAAGACAATTGAAGGAGCCATAATATGAAAGGCTTAAGAACGACAGGGCCAATTTACATGAAACTCGGAATGTATGTACCTGTACATCTCCTCCTCCTCTACATCTTACCAAAACCTAAACTCTGTACTGTGGATAAGTATCAAGACGGTTGAAGGGGATATACTTTGAAATGTAATATCTTGAGAGCTGCTGGGGCGATTGAAATGCAGTTTGGTAATTATTATTAACCCTCGCTACAATTTAAACTCTGTAAATAATAAACATCACAAAAAACTGGACAGGACCATATCTCAAGCTCTGTTGTACTAGTTTTTTCAGGGTGTTTGCTTCTATTTGTTGTGTAAAATTAAGTGAGTAAAGGCTTGGTTTATTCAATATGGGTTGGGGGAGAGTTTCGCTCCCCCGTACTTCCGGTATTGTTTTCTCTACATCATCCAATACCTCAGATACTCTTAAATCATGCCACTGACATGGTTGAGCAGTTTATACAAACACTCACATACAAGAAAACTAGCTCTGTGTTAAAATTAGTGAATAAAGACCGGGCTCGTTAAGAAAGATTGTTTGGGAATGAAAGTGCAAGGGGGGCGTTTCGCCCCCCTGTACCTCCGGTAAAGTTTTGCGGTGTTTTTCTCTTACAGGGGTACGGATTGCGTGCTTTGTATCTTGTTAACCCAAGATTTGAGCAATCTCTTTAGTTTAGCTACAGTTGTCAAATACATGTGATTGAAACAAACATCCAAGAAAACTGGTTACAAACCAACACAAAATAAATTATACTTTGACTGATGTTGATTTTACCCGTTGTTTAGGTGTTGTTGTAGTTTAGTATTATAGCAGTTGGGTTCATCAAGCTCAATCTGAGCTTTAGTTGTTATTTAGGGGCATGTCTCTGTCTTTTATTAGATTTTTAGTACATTGTAACTGAGGTTTTAACATCATGAGTGAATAATTGTACTTGTGTATAATACGGTTCAGAATTAAAATATCAAGTTTCTGGTTGGTGTTCAGCTGTGTTAAAGAGCAACTCTTGGAACCTTTTACTGTAAAGTAATGCGTTAACGAAACTTTGGAACTGTATGCTTATTTTTAGCAGGTTTCTTTCAATTTTGATTACTTTTGGTAGCATTCTTTGCATTTAACTGTTTAGAAATCTCTGTTACAGTAACTAGAAAAGACTTGTAAACACTAACAGAAAAGAAAAACTATACCCAAGCTCCAAGGGAGGTGAGACGCCTCCCTTTGATAACATTATGGTTGAAGTAGTTAGTAGCTGGGACCCATCTTGGGTCCCAACTCAATTATCATGATTCTAAGTGTTGGACCCGGCTACACGCCAAGCCCTCTGTTTATGAATTAAAACTAATACAGAAGAGGCTGGTGACAGTATTTTGTAAAGGGTATTTTGTAAAGTTAAAAAAATACAGAGATTGAACACTTTAGAGTTCATATGTGTGTTTTTGTGGTAGTTAATTGCTTGAAAGCACTGTTACAATATTCCAGCAAACAGAATAAATATATAATTTTACTGCATTTATTAATCAAATATTGCAATTCTACATTAAAATGTCATGTGGTAATACAACTGAAAAGATTCTACATGTCCAGCTAGAATGTAAAGTTTCTGGTTTGGTGTTCAGCTGCATGAACGAATAACACTTGGAGTTTTTTTTTAGCTGTTTAGTATGGCTAGGGTCTGTAAATAAGATGTTGAGGAATATTTTGAACTTTATGCTTATTTTAGCAGGTTTGTTCAATTTGTATTACTTTTGGCAGCATTCTTTGCATTTAACTGTTTAGAAATCTCTAGATACAGCAACTAGAAAAGACTTGTAAACACTAGCAGAAAATAAAAGCTATACCAACACCCGAGAGAGGCGAGACGCTCCCCTTCATAACATTACACCGGAAGTAGGTGGGACCCAAAACGGGTCCCACTTGATAAGGATTCAAAGAGTTAGACCTGGCTACATGCCAACCCCTCTGTTTATGAATTAACACTAATGCAAAAGAGAAAGGTGACGGTAAGGTATTTTGTAAAGTTAAAACAAATACAGAGTTGTCTTTTTGTTGTAGTTAGTTGTTTGAAAACACTGTAACAAACTGAATAAATATATAATTTTACTGCATTCACTAGTCAAATATTGTAACCGACACCAATATCAGAGAGTTGGCAACAAATAACACACCATGGGTACATATTAAAAGACAACAAGCATAAAATGCATTCTTTAGAAGGATAGAAATTATACATTATTTCGTTCTGAGTTGGTTATTTTTGTCTGAGTCCGGGTAGTTCTGCAGATTGATGGTGTAATTTCTTGGTTGAATATGTTCAGGTTTGTTAAAACTGTCTGCTGGGGTCTGTGAGGTACTCTGACGATTAACTTATCGTCAAAATGTACTGAAAATCCTCTACCGGGTTACATTGAACTTTGCCCAAACCTTTTAAATTTCTCGGCCAAACAATACCGAGTCCGCTAAACTGTTTACCGTGGGGTTACATTTAACTTTGCCCAAACCTTTTAAATTTCTCGGCCAAGCAATTCCGAGTCCGGTAAAAAATACTTTACCAGGGATTACATTTAACTTTGCCCAAACCTTTTAAATTTCTCGGCTAAACAATAACGAGTCCGCTAAAATAAATTTACCGGGGGCTACATTTAACTTTGCCCAAACCTTTTAAATTTCTCGGCCAAACAATACCGAGGCCCCTAAAACTGTTTACTGGGGTATTTTTTTTTCTTTAATAGAAACCTTAAGCTATAAAATACCTCCAAGTCCGCAGAAAACTGTCCACCGAGGACAGATATCTATCTATCTCCGGTCAAATGTTTCCAAGTCCGGTGAAGTTACTTTAACGGGCGCTACAATTAATTTGACCGTAGTGTTTTAAATTTCTCGGTCATTTACTTTAGAGTCCGGTAAAAATACTTTACCGGGAGAATATTTTGTTTAGACTGTAATGTTTTCCGTCAAATATTTATAACTCCGGTGAAGTAATTTGAACGCTCCCGTTTCCACACCACGGTAAGCCGTTAGGCTAGGCCGTAGGAGCGCCGGCGCGTTCTTTTTGGTTACCCAGAGCATCGCCAGGAGCCCTAAACCTCTGGGGTGAGAGGCCCCAACCATCGCCTCTCACTGTGGTAGCCACTCCATAACCTAAATGCTACCTCCTTTTTATAGTTTTTGTTTTTTTATTTTGTACTTTTTTACTTTTTGTATTTATTTTTTATTTTTATTTTATTTTTTACAAATCCCACCGTACGGACTGTTCCAAGGAGTAACCTGGGTGTTATCCAGGCGCCTCAATGTACATAGTCCTTCATTCACACCGGGTTGTTCAAAGGAGTAGCCGGGGTGTTAGCCAGGCGTCTCAATCTACTAAACCCTTCATCACACATTCAGGTTTACGGGGCTTTTCGTCACCCACGCCAGGGACCTTCATACAGGTTTACGGGGCTTTTCGTCACCCGCGCCAGGGACCTTCATTCACACAGACACACACACACACATACAGTGGGAACTTGTGATTTTAAAGAAAAAATTATATTTAAAGTGAACTTTCATCTTTCATATTTGTGTAAGTAAGGTAAAACTTCTCCGGCAACAGACTTCTTACTAACAGTCTTGCTTCAGGAGTAGTTGATTTTAACATCAAAGAACATAATCCGGCTTCGTTTATAAAAACCGTTGTTTTCTCAATCGGTCCAACGCCCTGTTTTTGGGCGTCAGTAAAACTACTAACAGTTAATTTATCACTGTCATCTACATGTTTCCGAACTGCACTCCAACCATTAACATGCTTTAGAGCAGTAGCTACGTCTTTAGCTTTAAACCATGGTTTTCCTTCACTATCAAACAGAATCAATACCGGCTTGTTATTGAATGTATAGTATTTAGCAGCCATGTCACAATTTACTCAATAGTACAGGCAAAAGGAGCGCAGAAGAATGTCTGATCAGTACCACGACTTGGAGCAGAATGATGTAACGGTAATAGTGACAAGTGGTATATACAGGAGTAACGCTACTCCATAGGGAAAGGTGCTACCTTTATCGACGGTAGCAACTAGGAATATAGACAAGTGATACTTCAAAATTTAAAACCCCAGATAGTTTCTCAACGTTACAAAACATTTCTTCAAAGTGATCATCAAAAACTGTCGGTGTTAGATTAGCTAGAGGCATGTAAGGTATGTCTCCTGATGCACCTGTGTGCTTTATTGATACTCCGATGTAGGTGTTTGATGAGGAGTTCTCCGTTATTTTATCTACTATATACTCCGAAAACACCAAAGGCCATTCCCGGGCATTTATTGAACCTGTAAGTAAGAACTTAAACTCTGAGCGTGTAATATTAAATTTTACATTTTCATTTAACCTCTTTTTGTGTATAAGTTGAAGAAAAACCTGTTGGTTAGCGGATGTATTATGTTCAGCAGACATTCTACAAGAATATAACAAAACAATATACAACTGAGTGTAACAGCACAAACACAACCGATCAGGACCACGTCTCAGAACAGAATGAGTTAATAGATTTGATGTTTACAGGTATATACGCTTAGTACCCATGTGATGGTTCCATTAGTTTTTGTTTTTTAAAGCCGAAAGGCAGGGTATCGTGATCATCATTAAATTTTCTCTTGGGTCCTGTAATTCTAAACTTTTTAATTTCACTTACTGTAACGACTTCTCGTGTCTTTGTTCTCCTGATTCTATTCTCTTCAATTTCTAGTATTTCAGCAGCTTCGTTTAGTACCATCCTTTTTAGAGCTTCAAAGTTTAGCGTTTCGGAGGTTTTTAGGTTGAGGGTGAGGCCCTTGATTTTACAAACAGAAATTAGTTTTTGTTTTTTGGTTGACCAGACAAGGTATGCATAAGTTTTAGGCCCCCCAGAAACAAACTCTACGATATAAGAGCCAGGTCCGTAGTCACCTGCCAATTCATCTGTCATTTCCCCAAGGTAATCTCCCGTAGGGACCTTGTACAAACCATCACGGTATAAATAAATACACGAATCTGTATCATAATACAAGACTTGACCGCCCAAAGCATCTAGATGTTCATACAGTTTAAGTCTCGCGTGAGCTGTGGTGTAGGCCGCAATTACAACATTTACAGTTTTTAGAGCCTCACCGGCATCATCAACATTCTGCCAATTAACTAATAAAACCTCTTGGTTAATTACTTCAACAAACTTTACTTCCTTTCCTGGTTGAGTTAACGAATTGAATAATTCTTTAGAGTCTCTCACGATTTCAGTTTTTGTCATGTTTTCTCGTTGACCAAACTTGCCCCAGAATGAATTTAACATTAATTTGGCTACTGACCTGAGTCCTCCATTTTTAGCAATTTTGTCTTTCTCCATTTGAATACCCTCACGCTCAAAGAAATCAGAAACATACTTGTCTTTATCTTCCTCTGTTTTACACCATGCGGGATACCCTGAGGCTTCCTGCTTTACTTTCAAGAATTTATTAATGAAATCTGTGAACAGCCCCCCATTTTCATAAGTAGCGACTTTATACTCCCACAATTCAAACATGTCCAAGATCATATAGCCTTTTTCTACAGCTTTTCTAATTTCATCCATAGTCCATGTTCCTACCATTGCCCTTTCCTCACTATCATGAAAACATTCCCCTTGGTTTAAAGTCTCACCGCAAGTTCTACACAAAACAAACATCAATTTATTATTCATTTTAGCGGGGAGTACGGGATGATACAAGTTGTAAGGAGGTAGAATTTTGCATTTCAACAAGCCCTCTACTTCAAGGCCTCTCTCTCGGCACTCATTTCCAACGTAAACAGTAGGATGACCAACGGGATACTTACAATATTTATTTACAAACGGATAAAGGGAACAGACATCAACATATTGGATTGTTTCTCCCTCTTTACATTTACAATACGTTTTAGTATTACCCGTTCTGCCTCCAAAGAAGGAATCCCTAGGATTAAGCGGAAGTGTGTTTAGAATGGACAGTTGGTTCAAGTGATTTAGTTTTTTGTCCTTTTTCAAAGCTCTAAACTCACACTCCCACATTACTACAACTTCATAGCTATTAAATTTTGCCATTTTGGACTTGGTTCTCTCGTAACGGAGATGCAAACTGTCTGAGGGATCATCCGGCAGAGGTTCTTCTCTGCTGTAAGGAAAACATTTCGGGCAGCCGTGCCAGTAACACCCGTGGAACTCGTAAATTCGTCCCCCGTCAAACCCGTCAACTTTTAGCCCGTTAATTTTAACTTCTCTGCCCCGGCCCGCATGTTTAATCTTTACTCCACGTTTCTCCTCCTCCCATGTTAACCATTGTAATGCAACGGCTGACTGATTGTCTGCAAGTCGGTACCCTGATTTTGGTATTAGTCCAATAGTATTTTCTTTTAAGAAGTTACGGCGGAAGGCCAAGTTACACGCGCTAGCAATAGTTACGGCCTCGAGGAAAGGATCTACGTTACACTCTTGAAGAAGTAAGGCTCTAAATTTAATACACGCTTGGGCTAGGATTTCTACGTCAGAGATACAGTACTCCAAGATTTCCTTTTTAAAATCAAACACATAGTTACTCGCTACTTGTTCCTCGTACCAAATCTCGAAGGCTTCGTGAGGTTTCTCAAACATGGATTCGGGACAATAATACTTTTTGTTGGGCATAGGGCCTACATAATTTTGGTTCGCCAGAGTGTTGAAGAGGTGGGGAAAGTAGCCCTTCTTTTTCTCGGGAGGCAGATCAAAAGCTTTAGGGAGTGCAGCGAGGGCCATGGGAAAATAGCTAAGTGAGTCCACAAACCTTACGTTGGCTACTTCAATCAAAATAGCTTTAGTTCCCCGAGGAGTTATTTTTGGTGTAAATTTAGTTTCTTCCATAATATACTGTAGTATGAATTGAAAGTCAAAACCTTGCCCGTTGTGGGCAATTACACAGACATCTTTAAATTTTTTTCGAATTCCCATGATATAGTCCATGAAGTGTTTTACCGGTTCTTTTTCAAATACCCTTTGCCGTTCCGAGCAAGTTTCACACTCACCCCCATTAATACATTTAAAGCAGTACTGTTGTGATACACACAAGTTTACTTTATGAACTTTCTGTTGTGGGTCTGAGGGAAGTGACTCGTCTTGGCGAGTCTCCAAGTCAAAGAAAATAAACAAAAAATCACGGTCTTTCGGTGTTCTCCTATCTACCTTCATGAAACACTGATGTGCGGGGTCTTTGAACGCTTCGCAGGGTTTACAGTAAACTTCTCCGCATACGTGAGCTGTCTTACGTCTTTTTGGATAAATCATTTTCTTACAGTCACGGCAGAGTTTTACAGTTTTACAAATTTGCCCTTGATGGGCTACTAAACACCGCTCGTTTTTGAAGAAGCGGTTGCAAAAACGGCATGTGATGCCTCCGTGTTCTAGTTTACAGGGCGGGGAGATGGTATGACAGGAGGTGCATCTGTTAGAGCATCGATGCTCATGTCTGTTGCTGTAGGGAATATGACATGCTTCACAAAAGAAATTACAAACAAATGCGGCAGTTAAGTTTCTAATTACGTTATAATGACCGTTATGAAATAACAAGTTAATTTTAAATTTAGCATCTTCATTACCTCCCTCAAAGTAAACATCCCGGCCTTTTTTGTCGTAGTTGTAGACGGTAATTTTGTATTTTTTAAGATGTGACTGAAATTTTTCAAGCTCAGGGATTCCTGCGCCCTCCTCGGGCATTTCTACACGGGCTTTTGCTATGAGCTTATTAGCTCTGAAAGTTTGTCTTTTTCCCTTGTCCTGACGTATTGCTTTGTACTGAGGATCATTTTTTGCAAGTGCTTTGCCTACTACCAACGCTCTAGCCAAACATAAATTGTCTTTATTATTAATTACTACAATACCCCGTCTCGCTTTAGATTCTTCATCAAAGGTGTTGTACATCTCTGGACGTACTCTCCCTTTACCTACGGGGACGTTAATCCTCGTAACATCAATTCTAAAAGTGTCGCTAGAGGTTAAAGATTCAGAGTTACTTTGAATTATGCCTCCAAAAATATCCCAGAGAACATCACCACTAACTTCAGAGACCGGCCTCAAAGATACGTACCCCGGTTCAGCACTTTTTAAACTTATAGACTGTAATTTAAACCCAAGATAGTCGGTGGGTACAGCGTTGGCTTTGGATGTCTCTACAATTTGATTAAAACCTTTACGAATCCAATCAAACTCAGAGATACCTCTTGGCGGTTTAGTAAATTTGAAAACAGTATTAGTCCCGTACAATCTGAAGTGTCTAACATAGGTTTCGTCTTTACTAATTAAATTTACCGGGTTTTGAGGGTCCTTTTTAGAAACGTCCATCATTCAACAGAGAATTAAATACTGAAAACAAGCTAAACTGTGCTAACGCTTAAAAGAGCAAGTACCCCGAACAGAGTCAAACTCACACGGATATAACTGAATTACGCAGAATCAATAATAATCTGTGCAAGAGAACACTTACGCAAGAGCAGCACAAAACACGTCTGATCAGCGTCACGACTGAAATCAGACTGAGGTAATGGAGCCTGTCGTAAGAGGTATACAGTATGTAGGAGAGCACAGTACCTCTGTATTACTACGTAAGTCAGAAAAACACTAACACACAAACTACGCAAGTCAAACCAGAACTACAGGTTAACTCTAATGAAGGTAGCAAACACTACTGTAACCAAGAACAAGAATATAAAGTGAGATTACTGTTACTCAACACATACAAACACAAAACTACTCTCTCCGAGCCATTGAGCGAGAAAAGTGAGGTTATGTTAGTCAATACATACAAAAACTGCTCTAACCAAAACTGTATTAAAGAACAAGACTAGAGAGTGAGATTAATGGTGTAAGGGCCATAAATTAAATATGTTAGTCAGGTCTAGCCTGGTAAAACAATTAAATACAACACTACTCTAGCCATGTCATTAAGCACGCAAGATTACTACAATACATGAGAATTAAAACTACTACAATACAAGAAAACTAAAATCATTATAATCAAATGTAATAATTATATTTGCCATGTGCAAAATCAACGACCGGAGTATCGCAAGGACCTCTGACCAGTGCAAATGCAAGGGATAGAGTAAAGTTAACGCTTGAGAATAAAGAGCGCTAAAAGTCTCAACCAATAAGAGGGCAGAACACGAATTACAACCAATAGAATGCATTTTTATTATAACCAATTACAGAGCTGTATTTTAACTAGTTACAACGAGTTTGCTGACAGAGACTTGTTGCGAATGTTGTGGTTAGATACGCAGAAGGACGTGAGATTAGATACACAGAAGGGAGTGAAGGATGTGGAGGTTAGATGTATAGAAGGGCACGAGAGTCAAATATGTAGAAGTAAACGTAGGTCAAATAATTACCATAGAAGGCTAGATGGTTTACAACAGAAGGACACGAGGAATAAATAATTACCACAGAAGGCTAGATGATTAACAACAGAAGGACACGAGGGATAAATAATTACCACAGAAGGCTAGATGATTAACAAGAGAAGGACACGAGGGTTAAATAATTAACCGTGAAGGGATGCAAGAAATAGATAGTTGCCACAGAGGGTAGCAGAAGATAGATAGTTGCCACAGAGGGTAGCAGAAGATAGATAGTTGCCAAAGAGGGTAGCAAAAGAAAGACAGAGGGTAGTAATTACACCCTAATTCCATTCCTCATAAGAGCCCATGTTATTCTATTCCCCCATAAGAGTCCATGTTAATCTATTCTCCATAAGAGTCCATGTTATTCTATTCTCCATAAGACCCTATGTTGGGGCTCAAGCGCGCGGCATTACTACTGATACTTTTTGAAAGAGTTTTTCTGTTAATTTAAATAATATCGTAGTGTTAAAAACCCAATACTGATTTGCTTGATTAGTTTATTGCATACCCGAAGCCCTACCCAATGTGAGACCAAACGTAAAAATACTAATAGACCTTAGTGTAATACAGATGTTTATCTTTCACCGTTGATCATTTGTGCTATTTAAATAATTGTTTTGTATTTTTAATAAACAAAATAGTATTCATTTACTATAATTCAACATACAAAAGTACACTTTTCGCATATTTGTTCAGGCTTTTTGTAAATGCCAGGGTTTGGTCCCGGGATCCCGGGATTGTTTTTTCCAATCCCGTAATCCCGGGATTGAAAATATCGTCCGGGATTGGATTCCCTAATTAGGATGTACAATTTTCCACATAAATGGGGATTGGCACCGCTTGATGTGGGCGCTGTAAAATTAAAGTGGAAACCCCTTTAAACTGACTGAAGAATATTGATGTTTTTATTATTACGTTCTAAAGGGTCTACACTATAACTTCTTAGTACCAATAAAGTCGAAAATTGTTAAAATATTGCAAACAGTGATTTCTTTGAGTGCATAATACCTGTTGATACAATTAAACAGGATACAATTTTGCAAACCACAGGGTTATGAATGTATATAATTTGCACAATTAACTTGGTATCTATGCTGATGGACGGATGGACAGACATCGAACGCCAATTTAAGATTAAGGGGTCAAAACATTTTAGTTTCCCTATGTATGACGTCCAGCTTGCAATAACATTAATATAAATTACCGCACGTCTCATGGTAACATATAACATGGTAAAAATATTCTATTCTATTCTATTCTATTCTATATTTGAGATATTTTCAGTAAATTTAAATGTAGTTTTGAGTAAAATAGTTACTGAAAACCAAGAGAAACGTTACCGGTTAAAAAGCATTCCGCCTTTTTATAATGCGTAATAGGTACATTTTAAGTGGAGGTTTTAACGGTGTAATTTCTACATAACACGATTGTCAACATTCTGATTTATATTTAACATTTTGTTTAAAGAATGCAGGGTTTAAAATAACGCTTAGTATAGTTTCAAACCTTAGTATATAACAAAAACTAAGATAAAAGTTCCTACCTAAAACGCTTAATTTATCAGTTATCTGTGTCATTAAGGTATACTTAATTGTTAGTTAAATACTTAACTAATATGAATCTAAAAAATACACCAATTATTAAAAGTTGTAATATCTGTGTGAGGAATTACGCCTGCAATAATGGCATCATCAGGTCGACAGCTCAAAATTGCAGTGGAAGGGCATTACACAAATATGAAATTGTTAAATATTCGTATCTATATAAGCCAAACCGTATAATGGGAACTTTTGATAAACGCTGGCACTTATGAACCATATACCATAATGGTCCGGTGAGAAATTTGAAGGAAGATTTTTTGGTATTTTAATACAACCACTGCTAAGGCCATAAATAAAATAAAATTGTCAAATTAAATCACATTTTTAAAATATTGAATTTGATTAGCTGTGTGATTTTATATTATTATAAAACTTAAATCAGCTAAACAATCGAAGCCGTTGGGCAAAAGAGGGCAAAAGTAGTATTTTTTAATTTCAAATTAGTTAATTAAACCGATATTATGGCTTCTCACTGAATATGAATACTTATTACTAAAAAAACTACTTTTATCCAAAGGTCAGACTTTGGGGCGTGTCGCATCATTTCGTCCAAGTATCATCTCGTCCAGATATTATCTTGTCCAAATTTAACAACCGGAAGCTTGGGGTTCACCTCTACCTGTCCACTAGTAACATCTCGTCCATATACCAAACCCCTGAATTTTTTGACAGGTCCACACCATTGACAATAGAACAGAAAATATATTGACTAACTATTAAGGCCACGCTCCCCCGTCGGTCATATTGGATTGATTCTCCATAACCGCAATGCTAACTAAACATCTATTTAGGACCCACATTTTTATTTCATTTTCAATCTGATTTAGGTAATTTTTTTACTACTCAAAATAAAGTAAGAGTGATTTTTGCGAGTACAAATTCGTATAAGTGTTACAGATTACCAGAAAAAATGGTCAAACTTTAAAAAAATAATTACACTTTTTATTAAATATTATAATTCATTTTCAAAATATCTTCCACAATAATCACCCGCGATAAGAATATCTTTCAACTGACACCAAAATCAAAATTTTATCTCAAGATATAAGTGAAAAATTGGGTTCTGAACTTAACATTATTATAATGGGCGATAAAACCAATATGGCCGACAGGGTAACCTGCTCTTAACAGTTTTACTCATTGTAACCGCATTTCAAGATACCACAAAGAAAAATTGTATGTCATGATAACTTTACTCACCCAACGCTGCGATGCGCAAGACAACGATGAAGGACATTTTCAACGACATTTTTAGAAGATTTCCACATTACTTCCACATTACATTTCTTTTATTTCATATCTTCATTCTTTACATTCTTCTTTGTGTAACGGTAACCGTTAAATAGTAAACTTGGCTGCCCTCTAATAGTCGTGGAAAACTCCATATTTTGCTCTAGATGTACACTGCTTATAGACATCAGAAAACATTGAAATCTGCACCCGCGAAGGGTGACGGTTGGGTGACATTCCACTCCCAGGACGTTGCACATTCGCAGGTGTCAGGGAGGGAGATGTCCAATTGCACCGGTGGTCAGGGATCAGCCCCAAACTGATGTGTCCAGTTGCACCGGAGGGCCTTTTGGGGGGTGTTCCAATTGCACCGGCTGTCAATCTAAATTAAGACGATTTTTTTATTCAACTAAGTATAAGACCTAAGGTTAAAATATAGAGGTTGTAAAAATAACTATTACATAAAAGAAAGGGCCAACCAGACCGGATGCCCAGTACAGTAGGTTAGGTTAGGTTAGGTTAGGTTAGAGTAAAGGTATAGCCTCATTCCTGGTAAAATTTATTTTGCAATGTAAAGATGTTAGTGTTGCCACGGACAAACACAAAATTAAACATTAATTACATAGTTACCATATTTATTAGCTAGAACTTGCTGTGGTTTACCATTAGTATGTGGCAAGGAACCATCGGCAAGTGTTTGATAAAATATTCCATTACGAAATTGTTAAACACTTATAAACCTAGTTACAAAAACATAAGAAAGCATGCCACTATGTTTGAAGATAAATGTAGTGGGGTGGGGAAGGGAGAAAGCCTTCCAATTGCACCGGCTCCTGCGGTCGAAGGAATTTGCAGCGGGGATAAGTGGGGTGGGTAGATTTTGACCACCGGTGCAATCAGACACTTTTCGGACGGAGGAATATTTTGACCCTTGCAAATTCCTTTGACCGCCGGTGCAATTGGATATCAGCCGTCAGGGACCTCCGACTTCTTAAATTGCGTTGCTCAACCCTCGTAAATTTTTTGCCTGGACGAGATGATACTCCACTAGCTTGTTTAATCAACTGTAAAACAGAGCTGGACGAGATGTAGAGTTTTTCTAAGAATTTTGTTGTTGGACGAAGTGATACTACACCCCTTGGGTTACTGGTATTCGGTTAAATAAACATGTTACTCCATTCAAAATGGTTGACGTTGAAAATCTGTAAATTAAAGTGGTATGTTCCAAGAAAAATTAGAAGACATGTCGAGTTTATTAGTTTAAGCCCATCATTTTTGACGGGCTAATAACAGCTAGTTAATATAAAAACGTTTTGGATTAACCTGTTTCCTTTAGGTTCGCACAGACCTTTTGACATTATAATCTGAGATTCAATAATATTGTATTCGCTACACTAAATATGAGGGATGGCAAACCCTCCGGACATAACATATTGTTACGTAAGAATACTGAGCAGTACTGGAATAGAAGTAGGACTATTGTAATTCCAAATGACTTCTATACCATCCTTCCGGAATTCCCACCACCCCTTACCTACGGGAAGTCCGGAGAACAGATTTATGGCCCGATAGGGGGGAACGTCGTCGTGGTTCTCACTCGAGAGGCAGGAGGTCTCCCCAACCTTAACCTCTCTACCTAGAAGCTACTAATCCCTAAGGACTCATTTAAAGCATTGATATTTTTTATACTTTATAAAATGGCAACACATTACAATTTGAACTGCAGTCTCAAAGAGGACAGGAGACATAAAAATACCATGAAACAGAAAGAAAATACATAACAAAAAATTGTATAACAATACAAAAATATTATATGTTGTTTATCTCGCTTCATTACCCGTCTGTATTGCCATACAGACTTGAAACTTGTCACCTTTGTTATACGTAATCATGTAGGGGTATTTTTGATATTGAGTATGACGTTTCAAAATGGCGATCAAATAAATTTGTTAGAGTTCAGATATTAAATTTATATAAATTATTTAATGTGAAACTTCAAGCCAAAAAAATGCGGGGTTAAGATTTAAAGATTACTGAACCCACAGCAGCGTAATTGCAATTTTTATAAATAAAGACATGGTGTACAGTTTGCAAAGAATCTGCACAATTGTATTCATAAATATTGTTAATGCTTAGCTATGGGTTGGGTCATCTTTTTTAAGTATACATACTACATTTTTGGCTTAAAGCTTCATATTTTTCATATCTGGATAGATTTTTAATAACTTGCCATTTTAAAGTTAATAAGTTTATTAACAGTTATATGGCCGTCATTTTTAAACAGTAAAAGGTAGAAAAGTCTAATTCAATACCAATTAGCCCACAAGTACACAACACGTTCCAATTTTCAAGTCAGTACCTCGAGTATTTTCTAAGATATGATGTATTAGCCCAGGCAATGAAGGTAAAAAACGAGCAAATGTCGGAAGAAATTAGTAACAGGCTGAAACCTATACCAGTCGATAGTACCCACCTAGAGGTACAAAAACCCAAAAGTCCCCTAAATTCTCCCCGGTGCTTATCTCGTAGCCCCCCTTTAAACCCCCCTAGCCCCCTTCCTGCAAGCATTTACAAAAACGCTCATATCTCCAATACTATTGATTGTAGCTTAATATTTCTTTTTTTGTTTGGTTGCCCAAATGATGATCTACAAAAAGGGTTGAGTCATTAAAATAGCTCAGACCAATGGTTCAATAGATATTCGCATTATAAAAATAAATATTAGACAATTTTAAAATACTTTTTAACATTATTCTTCTCTAAAATTCAAGTACACACTTTTTCCAGAAAATACTTGAAACAAAAGTTGTGGTAAATTATATTTCGCGTAGAATGATGTGTACATTGTTATAATTTCAACAATGGCAACTTAACTTAAGAGGCTCAAACACAGCGCGAGCACTTTGGGCCGCTGCGCCACATCGGTGGCGGAATTTCGGCAATTTATTCGTCACTCACGTGAATAACAAAGCAATGATCAAGTACCCTTTATTGATATTGTAAAAAGACTATGTTATTTAAGATATTATTTAACAAATTTATTACGTCGAACATGGGTAATGGTTGATAGCTGATTTTTACGTTAAAACATTTTACCAGTAACAACCATTATATATTGTATGAATAAAATAGTTCAGTGTAGTTGTGTGGTAAATAAACTATTAAATTTTAGAAAGAAAAATTCCGAAGGTTCATTTAAAAACAATTTTTTAATAAAAGTGATTGCAACACTGAAATGCAATGTGCGCACCTTGATGCTCAATATGCAGCAGCTACCGTACTAGCGCAGCGCCTGCCTGGCTGCATCGTTAGGTCAAAAATATTTCACTTCTGGTTACTGGTACCAAATTTTGCACGTTGTATCTTCATATAACTAGCTTTTATAAAGCACTATCTCAGAGCTCCCTAACACCCTGTGATGACGTCATCAAGATGGCGGACTAGAAACATTACAGGGTATGCTTTAAACGTTAATAACTCCTATACCTGTTGCTTGATTTCGACTTTTAAGGAATTATTTTAAAGAAAACCAATCTAACTACGATAAATTATATTTTTGGAAATTTGTATATGTATACTTTTGAATATGACCTATTTTGTACATACACATTCTTTTTTGGATTCGAAGCCGTTTACACTGTAACTTATGAACTAACCCTTCGATTTTGAATAAAAATGGTATCATCATTTAAGACAGTATTTTATGTCACGATTTCAAAAACAAGAAATTTTGTATCAGGGGAAAGGGGTTTTATTGTGTTTTAATTAGATTTAAAATAACCTTTTTATATATTTTATTCATGTTTTTAAAACACGCAGTTTTGGCTTACCGTACATTTTTTATCTTCCTCCCTTCACAATCGTCAAGACTGGAAAGTCGTCAATTCAAGGTCAATTCTGGGTTCTATGATTTGTTGAGTGTTATAGTTTGTATGTATGTTTTAGTGTCCCGATTTCAAAAACCAGAAATATTAACCAGAAAGGGGAGTTTTATGGTGTTTTAATTAGATATACAATATTCCCTTCATATATTTTATACATGTTTTAAAACCCACAGTTTTGGCTTAGACACCGTTTAGAGCATAACAAACTAAATAATTTAGGATGTTGAATTTATACCCTAGGTTGAGTGGTTGCGAAATAAATCAAAAAAACCGTTCCAGAAATTATCTAAATTTATCTTACGGGGTATAGATATTCAGACTTTTCACAGTAAGTGCTAATAAAAATTAATTTTATATTTTACCAACTATGTAGCTTAAAAGTATATTTTACCTTTTTCACTTAGCTTAAAAGAAGACTTTTCAAATTTGGTTTTACGTTAATCCGTTGCCGAGCTATCGAAAAAGCTAAACACAGAAATTGTTTAACGTTATTCATATGGAGAATAAATAACATGTAATACCTAGCTTATTTATAAACATATTTTGAGGAACTTGGTATTTAGCTTAATGTACTTGTGGTCTAATAATTACTGCATAAAACCTACATCTTACACTTTATGTTGCAGCAAATCTATGTAGACATCTCTTACGTTATTCTTATGAGGTATGAACTAATGATATATATATATATATATATAATTATATATATATGTGTGTGTGTGTGTGTGTGTGTGTGTGTGTGTGTGTATGTGTGTACATATATATATATATATATATATATATATCTTAATTATCAATATATTTTAATGACCCTTGCCAAGATGATTCTTGTAGTAGTGACGTACATATATACGTATTTAAAATTCGGTGAGTACGCAGGTTTGGTGCAATAGGTTTTAAAAAAAAATCTATATATAAACCAGCATGAAATGGAATTTCAATCTTCTTCATAAGGATAACATTAGGGAGTGTACTGCAGCCATGCTTTTAAAAACCAAATTTTGCTCGATTTTGAGCAATGGGTACTTTTCTTAACACTTATTGTGAACAATCTAAACTCTATTCCCCATAAGATTAACATGGGGAATTTTTGAACTTTTTTAAATTTTATCCACAACCATTTAACCTAGGTAATAAAATACTAAATTATTTAGTTTGTTATGATCTACAAAAGTGTCTAATAACTACCTAAATAATACAAAAATCAAATCAAGATCCAAACTCAAATATAAATCACCACCGGAATCTCTAAAGGGTCGGTTCTTGGACCACTATTTTTCTTAGCATTCATCAACACCTGCCCTACGCTCCGCCCTAATACATGTATTATATGTTCGCTGACGACAATTGTTACCATACCCAAATCACCAAGCAAAAATCAAATAGAATCCCTACAGATAGCCAGTAACATCTGACAAAACATGAACCTAACCATCAAGAAATCCAAAACAATCAATGTTAATTTCTCCACCAATTCCACATCTACAGAAGACACTCCAATCACCCGCAACAACAACAGTACCATATTAAAGTTAAGAACTACAAAACTTCTTGGTATAACATTGGTGAAAATTTAAATTAACAACCACACCTCGAAAACCTTTACAAAAAACAATCAACTTCTCTGTTTGCAGTGATGAGAATTAGAGAAATCACTGACCTAACTATTACCATTGCAAAAATGGCTTACCATGCACTCTTAATGCACTTTGCATTTTGAGATGTACTTTGAGATTTTAAACTATATCCTTGGGAGGAAACAGTGATACTCATCGGCCAAAAATCTTCTTGCTAAAACAAAAGGCCATTCGAATAATCGACAGAGCTCACTTCCAATAACACTGCAAGCTACTCTTAATTAAACACAGTATCCTGACGTATGATCCTTATACATCCTCGATACCATAACCATAACAAAATTAAACCTACTTCAATCCAGAAAAATTGCATCCAAATACAATATTATATCAGGGACTAAATTAAATCTGAATCAACATAGACTCAACAAAACCAGCAAAACGCTCCCTTTTAAAGGGGTAAAACTATTCAACTTGCTCCCACGTAATCTCAAATCCATCATCAACAACAACAAATTCACAAACTAACAAAAACTTGTCTATTAAATAAGTCATATTATAATATAAATTATTTTTTTAAGATCAAAACTGTTGAACCAATAGGCTCTAAAACCCTGCTCACTATACGACACTGAAACATACATACAAACTATAACAATCAACAAATCATAGAACCCAGAATTGACCTTGAATTGACGACTTTCCAGTCTTGACGATTGTGAAGGGAGGAAGATGAAAAATGTACGGTAAGGCAAAACTGTGTGTTTTAAAACATGAATAAAATATATAAAAAGGTTATTTTAAATCTAATTAAAACACAATAAAACGCCTTTCCCCTGATACAAAATTTCTTGTTTTTGAAATCGTGACATAAAATTACTGTCTTAAATGATGATACCATTTTTATTCAAAATCGAAGGGTTAGTTCATAAGTTACAGTGTAAACGGCTTCGAATCCAAAAAGAATGTGTATGTACAAAATGGGTCATATTCAAAAGTATACATATACAAATTTCAAAAAATATAATTTATCGTAGTTAGATTGGTTTCCATTAAAATAATTCCTTAAAAGTCGAAATCAAGCAACAGGTATAGGAGTTATTAACGTTTAAGGCATACCCTGTAATGTTTCTAGTCCGCCATCTTGATGACGTCATCACAGGGTGTTATCAGGACGTCATCAGTGCACGCGCTGTGTTTGAGCCTCTTAAGTTAAGTTGCCATTTTTGAAACTATAACAATGTATACATCATTCTACGCGAAATATAATTTATCATAACTTTTGTTTCAAGTATTTTCTGTAAAAATTGCGTATATGAATTTTAGAGAAGAATAATGTTAAAAAGTATTTTAAAATTATCAAATATTTATTTTATAATGCGAATATATATTGAACCGTTCGTCTGAGCTATTTTAGTGACTCAACCGTTTTTGTAGATCATTATTTAGGCAACCAAACAAAAAAAGAAATATTAAGCTACAATCAATAGTAATGGAGATATGAGCGTTTTTGTAAATGCTTGCAGGAAGGGGGGCTAGGGGGGTTTAAAGTGGGGCTACGAGATAAGCACCGGGGGGAATTTAGGGGACTTTTGGGTTTTTGTACCTCTAGGTGGGTACTATCGACTGGTATAGGTTTCAGCCTGTTACTAATTTCTTCCGACATTTTTCCTTCATTGCCTGGGCTATATTGATTAATTCACACACAGGCACACAGACAGGTGGGAGACGGATTTTGTTCCATGGACAAACTCAGGTACCCTGTTCAAATAACTTAAATAATGACTATTTTAAAGCCCACGGCCGCCGGGGGGCAACATGCAATACGCCGAGGCTACGGAGAGTTAGGGCGAGAACGAACGGGGAAGGAAGAGGGAGCCGTCGAAGGCGCCGGTGAGTAACAGGTGGACATGCCAAAACTGCAATGTGTGCAATTTTTAACACAAGTTTCGTTGATGTAAATTTTAATATGAAATATCGTAAATACTTTAACAGCCATATTGGTACTGAATCAAGAATCAAGGATATTTAAACAGAGTATGTGTCATGGGCAAATTATATTATCAATTTTTAATTTGGCTGCAAAATTTATTTGTTACAAAAGGTTTTTATTTCGTTTAAAAAATAAAATATTTTATATACCAAGGTTGTACCAGTATCTAACATACATTTAGGAATTTACAGAGTGTCCCCGAACTATCTGCGGAACCTCTAGGACTTGTTCCTGGGGCAATACAAACAAAAATTAAACATAGGGCCTATCTCGCTCAGTTACCCAATTGTGTATATGTTTGTGTTTTTTAATCAATACAGCATACCTTAGGAACCGCTTGAAGTACTAACTTAAAACTTTACACTTGTATTATACTAGCATATAATAGTTCGTTTGGCTCTCTCTCCCTTACCTCCGTCTGAGAGTCACCTCCTCCGCAGCTATGGCATGTTGCCCTCACGTAGAGATATCATAAAACTATAAAACTAATTAACCGTTACTAATGATATGCTCTATGGAATATCACCATACACCCACAGGCAGGTAACGGAATGAGATAGACCCTATGTTTATATTTTTGTCGACCCCAGGAACAAGGTCCTGAAGTTTCGGTAGAGAGTTCAAAAACACCATGTATATTAAAACGTAATACAGTACAGTGTTCGTTAATCCGATGGCGTAACCAAGGGGGCGCGCAGGGCATCTGCCTGCACAAGGCACGTATTTGTCTAGAAAAAAAATATCAATACATATATACCTATTTTAGATAGGGAAGTTTATATAGCGAGGTATATACAGGCTATAGGTTCAACTGTAAATATTCAGACAGTTACAGACAAAACTGTAAATATTCATAAAAGATGGTACAAGGCGATCGATTTCAACCAGTCACACCGTTCATTATCAGGGCCAATCAGGAATTAAATCTCTATTCGGAACATTTCCATCACCCCATATAGTCAATAAAAATTTAATTTACTTAAACGGTTCGATGGGACATCCCTCTTGTATTTCTTGAATGTTTTCAAGAGGGCCGATGGTCTATCGATATCATGTGTAATAGAGCCGCTCCCCCTTTTAACAACCATTATGTATTTAACGTCTTGTATTTAAGTAGAGTATAAGTTAAAATATATTTTGTAGTGTGTGAGACGTACTTTATTGTGTAATTATTGTCAATTAATTTAATTATTGTATTGTTTAATTTGAAGTAAATCAAATTATGGTAAATACAAATTCTTCTTTCAGCTTACAATCGTACAGCCGACAATGGCATACAATTTGGGGTTCTGAAAGAAATGAAGTAAAGTCTGTCGTCTGTGTTTAGGCTGCAAAAAATGGCATTGCGGGCAATCTTTAGACTTCCTAGAATTGGTTCCTGTAGAGATGTATTTAAAGCTAACAATATATTAACTTTCCCTTTAATTTACATCCTGAAGACATTATCTTTTCTGCGGTGAAACTTTGGTATTTTTGAAGGCTCCCTCCCTGAACACAAACACAGCTCAAAAAAAAACTAAGACGCATATTAAACGTCTCTTCCCACTCAACAAATTGCTTTGCATACTTTTACTCCGAAATTTTAATGTTCTGCATGCAGCCTTCCGCTGTAGGTTAAAAATGAAGGAGACTATAATAGGTTTAGAAAAGAATTAAAACAATTATTAAATAGCAAAACATACCACAGTGTGCAAGACTTTATAAATGATAAGACTCCAATAAAAATTACTGTTGTTGATTGAGAGTATTTGTTTTTAAATATTAAATGTATGACGTAGCGTATGCAATGTACTATTGTCTAAATATCAAAAAACGTATTGAGTATTGGGAGTTTCCTACGGATGAAAGCGTTAATTTTGCTAGCATAGTAATAACAAGGTAAAACAAATCAATATTGATTAAATTACTGTTCATACCACCATAAATCGTATACAATAGTATTTTTTTTTAGTTTTTTTTTTCTCTGCGGACTGAAATACGGTTTTGATATATTGCTTTGGTGATTGCGTTAAGTCGTCGTTTTATTTGAGTAGTACTTTCTTCGAGCAAAACACATATTGAAACATTAAAAGTAATCTGTATTTTACAATAAATACCCCCGCTGCAGCAAACCTGCGTACTCAGCGAATTTATAATGCAAATATATGTGTCTCACTACTATACAGAACTACGTACCAAGTTTCACAAAAATAAATTCATAAATAAGTGATATATAGGATTTTATTTATTCTCCATAAAAATAACATTAAGGCTGAGTTCGCAGGTTTGCTGCTACGAGGAAGATCAAAAATGTGTATTTTTGCAATTATCAATATAACTCAACCAGGTGAAGCTACATTCCAAGTTTTATTAATTTAGGTTCATAACTAAGGAAGATATAAAACTTTACTTATTCTCCATAAGAATAACATGGGGGTTCGAGTATGCAGGATTGCTGCTAAGGGGATAGTAAACAATAAATAGGTTTTTTGTGCAAATATCAATATACCACAACTAGTTGAAGCCACACACCAAGTTTCATCAATATACATTCATAAATAATTGAGATATCAAATTTTATTTATTCTCCATAAGGATAACATTGTACAACGTACTGTGTTTAGCACTTTGAATATCTCTGCAACGGTTGGAAGTAGAACAACAATTAAAACGCCAAAATGATTGTTTTGTAGAGCTAAACTGATTGATAAAAAGAAATGTGAATTTTTTAGTAAAATTATCTGAGGCAAATCCAAAAACCTTTTTCCCATAGGATTAACATGGAAAGTTTTATGGACGCGTTTTTTTATTTTTCTCTACAACCACTTAACCTAGGTTAATGATTCAAAATACCAATTTTTAAGCTCTATAAAATGGCTAAATAAAATTGAGTGTTTTTAAAATTTGTTGAAGAAAAATTCAAAATAACAGATTTTTGGAAAATTTAAAACGCCCATAAAAGCCCCTTCCCATAGTCCGATCGATCTGGTTTTCGAACTTAGTCACATTTGTGCCAAATTTCATCAAAATCGGGCGTTTCTTTCAAAATTTATCGCAAAAACGGACACATTTAGATCTAATTAAACCTATTTGAACGATTAGTGTCTTTGGCATCTGGGGACTAACAAAAAGTAATCATGGTCTCGGGCTTAAGTCTTACCATGAGACCTACGGTAATAGCTTCTTCCCTATAGAGTAAATTCGCTAAAATGTGAATAACCATAGAATAATATTAAATCCTTGTAATGAATAGAATTAGCATTGTTTGTAAAGAGCCCAGATCAGTGCAAACCATTAATATGAAGGTGAACAAAGAAATCCTCAAAGTCTAAAATTTCAAGCGTAGTTTCCTAGCAGGCAATTTGGATTTCTGAAAATTTGTTAAACGATATCGTTAAATTTTTTAAGTAAATTGGATATTACTGAATTATGATTTCTACGTCGTCTTATTTAACAAAGATAAGCTGTTATTAAAAATGTGAACTACCAAGTTTTTACGAGTTTTACTCAAAAAGGTATCTGTATTTATGTCACTTATGAGATTTTGTGTTCAGATATAGCTTTAAGAATCATTCATTTCCTTCATTTAGAATATCAAATACTCCATTTTTAAATCAGCTTGATTTAAACCAATTTTAAACTGTTAAATTGCATACCGTAGTTTTAAATCATATTTCTTAATAGATAGTTTGTATATTTTTCATCATTTTTTTTATTTTGGAACACTTTTTCCAGCTCTTAACTGTTTTTTACTGTTTGAATTAAGATGCCTGATGTTATTTTACATTGCCACATTAAAATCTTCATTATAACAGGTTGTTGAAAGACAGTTTTAGTTTCAGAAATGTGTGGTGAATTTCAATAGTTTTTGTCATCATAATATTTTAGTATTAAGGCGAAGATAAAAATAAAAACTGACAAAATAGGCTATATACTTATATGAGCCAAGTTTTTTAAATATTAAAATAATTGTAACAGAGTACCCTTCACATCTTTTTATTAAGAGACTAACTAGTTTCGGCACAAAGGCCATCGTTGGAGTCTAGTTCATAACCTCAATTAATATATAAACACTAGCAGTTTCCCGGCGCGCGTTGCTGCGCCCAAATTAAGTTGTTTACTAATTACAGCTGTTAATTTTGTAAACACTAAATTTTTAAAACCTGACACTGCACCCTTGTATGCCCTCTGGGTCGGAGCCCTTTGGACAGATTTGCACCAAACTTCACACAAACCATCCTTGAATAATCCTTAATAATCCCTGAAAGTTTCATTACAATCTGTCGAGCGGTTTTGGAGTCCATAGGCTACACATATATATATACATACTTCCTCTTTAATATATATCAATTAAATACAAGTTATTTAGATTAAAAACATAACATATGATTTTGTTAAAGTTGATGGGTGAGTTTTATATATATATATATATTTTATTTGTCTTTAGTATTCTAATTTTCTCATGAATAGGGTTTTCAATATTTATGTGGGCATTTGGTAAATTTTGAGGTTAGTGGTAGTGGCTCATGTATATGTGGAGGTCTTCTTTTGAGTTAATATTCCCATATTTTCTTCATAGTCTATAAAATTGTAATATTTTCTTCAATACTTTTGTATGTGTTTCTGGATTGGAGAATATGTTCTGCGAAGTTTGACTTCATGGACGTAGAGTTATTTGTCCTAAGAGCCCGAATATTTTCAGGAAATCGTGTTTTGAAGGTTCTACCTGTCTGCCCCACATAAGAAGAGTTGCAATCTAAGCGATTCATTTTATATATCTCAGAACTACTAGAAGTGTAGTTGTTATTGGTTCTCATCGTCTGAGATGATAGTTTATTTATGAGTTGAAAGCTATTGTTCATAGTTCTGTAACTAAGGATATAACCTGAGTTCTGGAATGTTTTCCTTATTGCCTTATTAATTTTTGTATTGAACGGGACATTAACAAATCCATTTTTATCATTGTTTTCGTTTCTGTTTATGTATGTTTGTATGGTTTTTTATTTGTTTTTTTTTAAGTTTAATAGATGTAAAATCATCTCAGAAAATGTGTTAAGGAAAAGTTTTGAATTTTGAATATGTTATATGGTGTATCCCTCCCATCTTATATGTGAGTACCGTGTACGAATATAACTTGTAATGATACAATACATATTTCATTATATCCTATAACCTATAACACACTTATTATGTTATTAAAAGGTATTATATTAACTGCAGACAACTGTTATTAGATAGTGCGAGTTATTGATTCCATTAATGTGGTCCGCTTAGAAAAATGAGATGACGACTCCAACAATAAATGTATTTAAAAAGTGAAGGTGTTGTCAACAGTAAACGATGTGATACTTTTATTAACCAACAGAGGTAACAAAGTAACATAACCAACCTTAATTGTCCTTGGGAATTATAACGAGATCAATTTTGATTCAATAAATCTAAAACAACTGTTGATGTAATAAATATAGTATTAACCGCATTAGGTTTATTTCATTGTATTTAAATGTACTAATGCTGCTATCTAAATATGCACACAAACTTCTTTAATATTTATATTTTAAGCGACAAAAGTGTCCTCTTCCATGCATTCATTAGCCAGACAGCAATTCTTCAACCATTTTCTAATTTTATTTGCACTTCTTGATACGAATTTCGCCACAATTCTTTATTCATTACAGTTTCAGGACACTTTATTGCCAACGTTAATCGCTAGGAGCACTATTGGTAGCAGTTGTTAACGAATACTTGAAGATAGTTAATGATCATTCTGCTCAATGTCTTGGTTTTACAGCCATAAAGCAAAGTTTTTTACTATTTGAAGATCCTTTACTTTTTTCTGAAAATCTTTTAAAGTGCCATAATGAACCAAAGACTATCAAATATTGTATAATTCAGCACCTGGGCAAAGATACAATGGCTATCTCTAACGCGTGTATACAGGGTGTTTCCAAATTAATGTTGCTAACTTTGGAATATTGTTCCTTATATAAAAAGGAACGTAAATCATCATATAACCGGGAGTCTATTTATTTTCGTTTACTGTCTGTCTGTTTGTATGTGATTTTCACTAGAAAATTTATATTTTAAAAACGGCTTGACCAAATTTAATTTAATTTTGGTTAAATAGTCTTCTAGGTAGGTTCTTTTTTTGAAAAACATATTTTGTCAAAAAATCTTTCCGTTTAAAAATGGAGGTCATTGAAAATTGTTAACTTCAAATTTATAAAAAAACTTGAAATTTTACAAAAACCTTTCTAAAATGTAAAAAGTTAGAAAATGTATTTGCAAATCCATATCTGCTTCAACATTGAAAATTCGGTTAAATTTAACTGAACCATGACTGTAAAACGAAACACATGGCTAAATTTTACTATCATAACTAATCAAAATTATAGCAAATTTTAGCCATGCGTTCCGTTTTTCAGTCATAGTTCAGTTAATTTCATTCCGATTTTCAATGTTGAAGCAGATATGGATTTGTAATTACATTTTCTAAGTTTTTACATTCTAGAAAGTTTTTCTTAATTTTTATTGTTTCATTTATTTGAGGTTAAAAACTTTCAATGGCCGCCATTTTCAAACGGGAAGATTTTATGACAAAATATTTGTTCTAAAATATAATCTACCATGAAGAGTATTCAACCAAAATTTAGTTAAATTTGGTCAAGCCGTTTTAAAAATATAAATGTTCTAGTGAAAATCACATACAGACCGACAGACAGTAAACCAAACGAAATAGACCCCCGGTTATATCATTATTTACGTTACTTTTGACATAAGGAACAATATCCTAAAGTTAGCAACAATAATTTGGAAATATCCTGTATAAGTGTATAATATTATCTTTCCCGATGCAACCTAACCTTTTTAACCTTTAAGTATCAATTCGTCTTATGACGCATTCTAATTAAAAATACAATCCTGAGAGAGTCAATTATATAGTGAACAAAGTATTGATATTGGAGATTCCGGTTGCGGATAGTAGAATCCCTGGTAGAATATGTTTGTCATTTTGTACGAGATACCTTTTCCGCCGTACCGCACAGTTATACTCAATGATTGCCCCTTATTATTTACCCTTGAACCATTAACTTTGAAGACATGGTGGGGCTGGGGTTTTAAGTTATTGCTTTTATGGGCTGGTCTCTACAACTCGAGGAGTAATTTGCCATGACTGGAGGCAAGGGCTCCTTTTTAGTGAATTTCCTATGGAAAAGTGAACTATGAGCATGACCCGCACGGTGAGACTTAAGCCCGGGACCACCATAGAAGTTCTTCACGTAACCCCCTGAACACGTTTTGAGGGGTCTCTAAAACTTAAATAATATTTAATACAGACCGCTTTCGAAGCACAGTAACGGACAAAGTTTACCCGATAGCTCGTCACATGTTCATCCAACCATGCGATTTACCAGCTAACATGTAAACTTTGTCCTAAGGAGTACATTGGACAAACATCTAACTCCTTACGTGTTCGGATGACAGGACGTCGGTTTTCTGTCAACCATAAGACAAACACAATCCGGTGGCCTTACACACTGTTCAACATAATGCTGAGTTTGAAGATTGTTTTGATCTTAAAGCTATACACAAAATCCAAAGTGTTGAAAACAAAGAACTAAATTACATGAATTTGAGAACAGTCGAATTGGCTTACCAGTTAGTTTTAAGAACGAACCTCATGGACTCAACATTCGTTAATTTTATAACTTGTTGCTTCTTATTCTTCCTACAGTATCAAAATAGTTTTATCGCACATCATGTGATCTTAACCAAATTTGTAAATAACATCTGATACAATGTTTTTATATTTGATTTTTCATTCATTTTTGTGCTTGATAAGATGTTATATCGAAATATTGCAACGAAATGGTTTTAATCTCTTAAATGAATATGTGTGTGTGTGTGTGTGTGTGTGTGTGTGTGTTTGCACTCTAGCGATCGCAATTTTTGTCCGATTTACTTCAAATTTGGTAGAGACATTCCTTTTAATAATCAGTTGGACAAGTTCGTTGGGCAAAACAATCGGAAAACTTTAACCCCTTTTTTGGGGATTTTAAGTATTCTAATTTTGAGTTTTTGGGCCCAAACGTAGACTTATTGCACATTAACTTATTGTACGTAAAAAGCCAAAGATTTTAAGCCGCCCCTCATCATTCTAGCACAATACTTACCGAGTTATTAAAGAAAAAGTTAATTGCCAAAATACAGTAGGTTGTCTTATGGGGATTTTACACTGGAAAAGGCTGTTTTTCTTATCTTAATATAGTTTTATCACCCCCATACCCCTAAACCAAATTGTTATCCCGATAATACCTCCTTCTAACTTTATAATGTATAACATTGGCATCCTATTAGTGAATTTAAATATAACCAGGAGCATCAAAACAGCCAAAAAATAAAATTTGTCAATTTAAAAAAAATGTAACCAGTGTTGGTTTAAACCCTTTATTTGTTCTTTTCAAGGTTTTAATGAGGATATTCACTTCCCTCACGTCAGCGTGCTGCGTGCGATCTCGTTTACTTTGTTGTATGGAAGATACAATTTTAATTATATGTCATAATTATTATCTTAATATCATGTTTTTCCACATCTGCTACAACGAACTATATGCTATCCATACTGGAGTCGATAATCGGATTAAGAGTATCATTGATTCCACTGCATCTCCAGTGGCATTGTTTTCGTTGTGACTGTCGTAATGAAATAAAATGTTCACAGTGTTTACTATGCATACTCATTTTGGTCCTCGGATGTTGCAGGTGGACGGGCCAGCCCCGGCGGCGGTCGCACCATGACCTCCTGCAGCTACATGGCCCATGAGAAGCTCAGCTACGCGTTCAGCGTGTGGCGCATGGAAGGCGAGTGGCACACGGGCGGCCAGATATAGGCGGTCGGTGGAACACGGGCGGCCAGATATCGGCCGTCGGTGGAGCACGGGCGGCCAGATATAGGCGGCCGGTGGAGAAGGGCGGCCAGATATCGGCGGTCGGAACACGGGCGGTCAGATATTGGCGGTCGGTGGAGCACGGGCGGCCAGATATCTTTGGCCGGTGGAGCACTCCTTGAGCCTAGGACATATAATACTATTACATTGTGTTGCATTTCAATATAGATTGTTTTTTTTTTAATGTGTTGGTTCATCTAAAACGTTATTAATTTTCTAAAACTATTTTTCATGGAGTGTGTTGAATTCTCAAGTTCTCGAATCGCCTATATGAAGTAGGATTCTTTATTTCTCAATTGATTAAATAGGATCATCGACTTTAAACCGATGTCACGTCTGGTGTGGTAAGAGATTTTAAACATTCAACAGTCTTTGAAAATTACTTTAAATTGACGCAAATGCATGATATTAATGTTTAGTTACCAGATTTATCGTTTGCACAGTAGAGTTTCATCTGAGCCATTTCACAAGTAAACAATAATGCTGATCCAGGTCTCAAGTCTCCTGGATGCAAGTTTACTGTTGAATAATAGAGATTAGTAATCAATTACACTTTATTTTTGTATTGCAATACTTTTTCCACTGTTATTTACAACAAAACATAAATAACAAAATTATACAGTTGTTGTAAATGAATAAAAGAATAATCTGTTTGGTATCATAAAATTCATTAAGAAGAGACTTTGAAAAATATTTAAAACTAATTATTTTAGCCTTATATTACAACATATTGGTTAAGAAATATTCTATAGAAGTTTCGTTTTCTGTAATTGCTGTAGCCTACATAAAAAACAACGATACGGCTGTTTGTAAATTACTTTAATACCCAATCAAGTAATACCACATACATTTCCAAACTAAGAGTAGTCAATTATGTCGTGTACGTGTAAGTGCCTTGAAAGCTGCCTTTAGGATTAGTCTCATAGGTTCATATTGAGATACTTTGTGATATTTAGGCTTTCTTCCACGTCTTATTTACTATTCCAATATGTACTTATGTATATTATAATGTTGTCTCTACTTGTTATTTTTAACTATGTACAGTATTAAGTTAGTGAAATATTTCCATGTTAGCACAACTTGAGTTTGCTAAAATATAAATAAATAACAAATAAATTAGAGTTAGATAATTAGTTATAAGTAACAGAGGCTATGCATAGGTGCTAATTTTTTTGTAAATATGAAATGCTTGTTTATGTATTGTAAATATATCTGTGATAAACCAGTTTGTATTATTCCATTATACCCACACGCAACCCACTCTTGTTTTATGTGCCTATCATATAACCGTGAGAAGTTGCCCATTTTGTTTACATTTGTTTGCCCATTGTTTTTGTTTACAAAAAAAACGCAAAAACAGTATACTAATTCAATCAAACATTACTCTTGTGCAATCAAACATTACTCTTTTGCAATCAATTGCTGGATACAGTACAATTGATATTTTTGAACAAGTATTTGAACTGCGTACTTTTAATTGTTGAACACAACGTGTTTTGCTATTTTTCACAAACTTTAACCGAAACTAGAAGCACGTGGCAAAAACTCATTCATTCTGAATACTATTACAGTAAGCAAGATATGATACACTTCTACAAACTTTCAGAGTAGTTTGAATTCAAATGACAAATCAGATTCGTCCAGTTATTGCAAACATCTAAAGGGTTTAAGCATTTAGGTTCTTGTCAACCAGATTTTGTATGGTTTCCCTTAATGTTTTTGTTGTAAATTTATTAGTTTGCTTGCGAAAGCCTTAGTCATTTCACACTTTTTTCGATTCACAAAAATGTCGAAAGGTTACTCCACAAATTAAAACTCAGTCTGCGAGTCAATGGGACGATACAAATTAAAGCATTGTTATTATTTGAATAATTGGCTTAATATTACTCTAAATGCTGTCCATTATTCATTTATTAAAACTGTTTTTACTAACCATGAATCCAACAAAACATTCATTAAGATATATCTCTCTTATATATTTAGAGAGTTTATGTATTATAAAACTCTCTACATAACTTGGTATAATTCGTATGCAACTATAGGAGGAAAGAGGCTGGAGTGTTCATAAATAAAGTTATCAGTTAAGTTCTCCCCGTCAGATAAATTAATTGCTGGACGTCAATGTTATGCTCTACGGTGAAGTCACCTCAGGATGCTCAAGTCAATGAAGATAATTTCATTATGTTGAGAAGTCTAGAAATGTTTGCTTGGTCATGCCATATGCGGGAAAGTCTGACTGGAATTTTAATAAGTTTAAAGTTACGCCTCGTTTTATCCACTGGAAGCAGATAATACGTCTACAGAGACTTCGGTGTAAACCCCGGAATTATCAGGAATTAATCACAAAATTGCGTCTGTAGTCTTGTGTACTCCTTTAAAACTTAAGACATATTCCTGAAGGTTAATAGTATTTTCTTTGTCTAAACGATGGCATACATACAGATTAAAGTAAATTTAAGACATGCAGGATAAATATTGTGGCAAACCGAACATCATTGGTATTGTTACATAAATGCAAGTAGCAGCATAAAATGTTATGCTCGATAAAAGTCATGTACGATGACTTTTCCTCTTCCGACTCCAAAAGAGAGCTAACAGGGTAATTTATGGGATAATAAAAGGATATCATTCAATGAGTATTTTTTATCATCCAACATTTTAACATTTCCTTCAATCAACATACTTGAAACATTAACTTTTTTGAAGCAACATTTTTTACAAATCCTAACTAGTCCAACACATTCTTACTCTCTTCGCTATAGTTTAAAAGTTAAAATTCCATCTCATTCCACCGCTTACAAAGAAAATATAAAAACACTTCCAATTCAATGGAATCAAGTTGTTCATCTTACTCTCCCCCTTCCCTTCAGTTGGAGTTGGATGTGAGCCACTTCAAAAGGCAACTTAAAAAATCACTAGTGTTAATACACTGTCCGTGAGTGGGTTGCTGACGAGTTTTCCTTGCTGGAGTCTTTAGAGTCGGAAAATAAGGCAGTTTATGTTTTGTTTAAAAATATTATTTTATTTTATTTTATTATGAGTTTTAATTTAGTGACTTGACTAATGCAAACGTGTTTTGGCAATTTGGTCTAATAAACGAGTTATTGAGTTATAATATGTAAATTAGGTTCTTTAACTTTTTACTCCATGAATAATCATTTAATAAAAATGCTCGGTATAAAATTGCCTTGTAGTGCTGGGATTTATAAGAAAAAAAAGAGTTCGTTTTTTTTTAAATAGTTAACACAAATAATTTAACAAGGAGAAAAACGAATGTGCAATGCAAATTCACCACTCTTGAGGAGAACGGGGCTCTTTGTGAGTTATTTGTGGGGGTTTTAAATGTGAGAAAGTGTCAGTTTCGATGCAGCTTATTGAAATATATCTTATTTTTGTTACTTTATCCGCCTTTCCTTGTGTATTTCAAAAGTTATAACTTTATTACACGCACTTTATGTACCGGTAGTCTAAAAATTCGTGCACTCCAAAAAACTATTTTAGGAAAATTCTTAAGACAATTGGTCTTCAAAACTTAAAACTTATGTCAAACCACTTAGATTCAATTGACAGATATTTGACTGAACGAAAAAACACAAAACGGTTTACATCCGTTCGATTAAATTATCGAAACACATTGCGCCTAAGTATTAGGAAAATTATGAGTAAAGTAAATCCACCGTCGCTGTAAAGTCGTCACAAATATAATAACACAGATACATAACCTAAACGATTGGTCATGAAAAATATAAAATATTTCATGGGAAAGCTAAATCAAATAAGTTTCATTATAAGCGTTAACAGTAAAGATAAAGCTTACTTTATGTCGTCTCAGAATTATATACCTTCCTACTTTACTATACAAAAAATAATATAGTAATTATAATAATTATGGTTCAAATATAAATGTAATTTTAAAGAATAATATAACATTTAAAAGTCAACTCCAATTGTTATAGTAACTTTATTTGGCGAATGAGTTGAATATCTGTAGAGTTAGAGGGATTGATAAACAATTCAACTTGGATGAATAAATGCAACAATAACGTAATGGAAGACGTCTAGCAGCCTCTCCAATTGAAGCAAAATTGTTTCCTCGCTTTTGAAAGAGATATAACTTTACTATATTAGATTCACAAGTCTTGCCACGTGCTTTCACAGAACAAATGGAACTTTGGAGAGTTGCATGCTATTATTTTACAATAAGAGAAGGCAGTTTTGCAATTATGTCCCTTCAATGGTTGCAGTATTTTTGTGTATTCAATAACATTAGATAAATGATAAAGGATGTTAATAGTTTAAAAAATTTGTAAAACTGCTTTTTTCCTACGATTGCAAACTTTAGCATTAAGTTAAAAATAAACATTGAAATACTATTTCAAAAGTAATATAACAAATAAACTACACGTTTAAAAACCAAAGAGCGTATATATAATCAATGAGACAGAATATGTTTGAACTTATATTTCGTTAGGTCGATAATAACATAACCACAACATATCATAACATAACATAGATCAACAATAACATAACATAACACATAACAATACCCCCGTCACAGAAAACATGCGTGTTCAACGAATTTCCAATTCATATATATTTGTCTCACTACTACATAATGTGATTTTCTAAGTTTCATAAAAATATTTCATGAATAAGCGATATACATTATAACATTTTATTTATTATTTATAATAATAACATTAAGGCAGAGTACGTAGGTTTTCTGCAACAAGGAAGACAACCAAATGAATTTTTAACGAATTGACATAGAGGCATAATTTAGGGTACTAAATTGTTTATTTTGAGCTAGATATCCAATGGCAATAACAACAATTTTGATTTCGTTAAAAGCCAAATATATATATATGGCTATATATGTACATAATTAAAAAAATTTTTGAAGTACAAAGCCTTTGTTACTATACAACCCTACCCTAACTTAAAATTGTAAGATAACAGAGCAAAATATATTATGTGAGCAAATTCAATGTAAGATAATCATAGGCCTAAAATTTAACTTACAGCTAAACCCACCTGCACTTATGTTATTCATTAAAATCATTTTATTTACATTTAGGGGAGCTAACTTGTAGAATTTAAGTTTATTTGTATTATAATAGAAATGACAGAATTAGCCTATAGAACGTTAAATACTTCAATGCAAGCAGTAAGCCATGAACCGCTTAGTCGGGCGTTTCAATCAACTAAACAGTTATAATGAAGAATTGAAGCATACTGTTATACAAAATTCAAATCTAGATATATCAAGGACGAATTTAATAACCAAATTTCTATAAGGGGCCTAAATTATATTACTTGCAAAGAAATAAAGTATCTAAAAGGATCAGCTCGTTGGCTGTTGAAAATGTAAACACTGTATTAGGGCCCAAAGCAGAAGGTTAGAGTTCAACTGAGCAACTAAAACTATGGTGTAGGTAGAGTCAAGTAAGCTGTTGAAACAAACTAATGTAATGAACCTTTTGCTAATTTATGGCCAGATGGGATATTTTTTATTTATAATGCATCTTGTATATTTAATTTAGATAATAATTATTGAATATTTAAATAAAAGGAAAACTGATTTTAATATTATTTTAACATGGCAAAAGTATAAATGTTTGTAATATATTAGTTATAAGAATAGTGTAAGAAAGTTATTTGCTCTCATAGCGCGAAATTCAAGTATTTAAATTTAACTTTAGTTTACATTTTAAATTTAACCTATTTTGGAATAAAGGTAATAACATTTAACGTGAATCACGGTTATCAGATGTACTGCATATAGTATCCAAATCCAAGTTGAGAAAGTAAATCTAAAGAGCTGTGCTCAATAATACACCAACATCTGGAAGACAAAGATAAACAAGAAGGCTATTGTTGTGAAAATTTAAAAGAAGATGGACATTTAACTCAGAGCTCCACATTTATTTTAATTTGTATCTAATTGCATCCATTAAATGATTTAATTAACCTGTTAGAAAGTATTAAATTTATGTTTTAAAGTTGTTTTTCTAAATTACTAAATCCAAGAAGATCTCCAGGGACATTATTTTTGTTTATTAAAATTGACCACATGGACATTGCACATATCTTGGTAATCAATGCTGGAGGGGATTTTACTGTAATAATATATTGAATTAACTTACAATAACTAAATTAAATTTTTATTTTATTTTGACGAATTTGAATAAAAGGGTTAATATACTAGTATGCCTTGGCAAAGAACCCCTCCCTCAATAAGAACCTCATTAAGTATAAGTTATCTACCTAATTTGTTGAGAACCGGAGCATTATTTATATACTGTTTATTTGATCATTGAGTTGTCTTTGTTGTTTGTTTTGAATTGTACCTAAATTGAATAAAGTTTGTTAATTATATTTCTGTTTTGTACTTAAAAGATATCCTCTTCAAGGACATATAACTTAATTTATTAATAGAAGTTAGTATGGTAATATAAAACCTTCCCCTCAAATGCCTCTTTGAACTGGGTGGACCGAGTGGTTTTCTGACTTAGGTAAACGTCATCATAAATGTTGCTAGACATGGTACTACCAAGTTTCATCAAAATAGGGCCCTTTTACGAAAGTTATTGCACCAACAGACATGTATTCAAATGTAGCGAATTATTTTGGCATTTGGGGATCTCAAAACAAATATATTATGGTCTCGCCCGCCCGCCCGGGCCTAGGTCTTACCATGCCAACTACGGTAATAGCTTCTTCCCGAAAGGATAAATTGGCTAAAATGACTATATTTTTCCAGAATCTTTTGTGCCAATCAATCAATACCTTTAATGAGCCATCCCTCATTATTCTGCGATTTAGTCTATAGTCTATATTTAAAAAAATATCGATCTTACAGAATTATTTAAATACAGATACGTATACAGAATGTCTCACGTAAGGTGTCTCAAACAGACTGCAGACGAACCAATTGACCTAGAAGGATGAAATAAAATTATTTCCCACTAAGTCGACCCCAAGGAATAACATAAAAATATTTTTGGTTTGTTACAAATACTGGGTGTTCCAAACACGGAGGGTCACTAGTTCGTATCTCGAAATTTTAAAATATAAAGATATGTCAAGTTATACATCATTTTAAATCTCTACAACAGCTTAACATTTTGGCAAAAACAGAACTCACTTATCTTAATCCGTTCCAAAATGGCGGCCATTTTTTGAAAAATATTGACATTTACGGAATACCCAGTATCTGCTAAACCACAATACATATCTTAGTTCTGGTTCAAAATTCTTACTCGTTTTAAAATCAGCGTTACCCTGATATGTTACATGCCAGTATTTAAAACAAAATACAAAAGTACAAACAATTTGTTTTTAAATTTTTATGTGCCAAAAACTCCAAAAAGTCAAATAGTAACATATGTCAAAAAGTATATCATGTTAAATCTGTTGTAAAGCCTAGCAACTTTCTAATTTACACCAATCTCGTATCTCTTATGGTTTTTTATCAATCGATAAAAATTATCATTTCCCCATATGAAATGCATGTAAATTATACATAACCCTTTTATAAAAGAGGCCTCAGAGTACTTTGTAAGTTTTACGCACAAATTACATGCACTTATATGGGGAAATGATGATTTTTGTTGGTTGCTAACATTTTCAAAAGAAGTATTTTTTGTACTTTTGTATTTTGTTTTAAATACTGTCATGTACCATATCAGGGTAACGCTGATTTTAAATCGAGTAAGAATTTCGAACCAGAACTAAGATATGTCTAGTGGTTTAGCAGATACAGGTATTCCGTAAATGTCAATATTTTTCAAAAATGTGGCCGCTATTTTGAAACGGATTAAGATAAGTGAGATATCTTTTAGCCAAAATTTTAAGCTGTGTAGAGCTTTAAAATTATGTATAACTTGACGTATGTTTATATTTTAAAATCGGAAAATCGGGAAAAACTTTTTGCAAATATCAACATACCAGTACTAGGTGAAGCCAGCTCTGCAACGGTTGGACGTAGAATCACAATTTAAACACCAAAATGATTGTTTTGTAGAGTTGAACTGATTGGTAAAAGCAAATGTGAGGTTTGCAATAAAATGAACTGATAAAAAGCAAAAAACCTTTTTCCCATAAGATTAACATGGGAGATTTTATGAGCACGTTTTAGAGAATTTCCCCTATAGGGAAGAAGCTATTATGTACCGTAGTCGGCATGGTAAGACCTAGGCCCGGGAGCATGATAACTTTTCGTTTTGAGGTCCCCAGACCCCAAAAATACCATTCGTTTGAATCTGTATATATATGTGTCCGTGGGTGCGATAACTCTCGTAAAAAAGTCCGATTTTGATTAAATTTGATACAAACGTGTAAAGCAGCATTTATGACTTAAAGTTCGAAAACCAGACAGATCAGCCTATCTGAAGGGGTATTTTGGGGGCTTTTGTACCCCAAAAATGGGTTTTTTGAGTTTTTTACATATAATTTTTGAAAAAGTAAAATTTTATTTTTGTTTATTGGAATCAGCTTAAAAAGACGCAAAATTTGGTGTTTTAATCATTGCTGTGCGACAATTGGTTACTGAGATATTGAAAGTGCCAATCACAGTACGTTGTCCAATGGTATTCTTATGGAGGATAAGAAAAATTGTATATCTCGCTTATTTATCAACTTATCCTGACGAAACTTGGCATATTGCTTCATTTCATTGTGGTATATTGATATTTGCACAAAACCCCATTTTTGGCCGATAGTTCCCGTAGCAGCAAACCTGCATACTCAGCCCCATGTTATTCTTATGGAGAATAAGTAACGTGTTATCTCCTTTAATTAAGAACATAAATTAATAGAACTTGGTATGTGGCTTTACCTAGTTGAGTTATATTGATATTTTTATAAAACCCCATTTTTATTGTTCCTTATTTCAGCAAACCTGCATACTCAGCCGCCATATTATTCTTATGGAGAATAATTAAAATGTCATAAATCGTTTATTTATGAATTTATAGTGATGAAACTTGGTATGTGGCTTTATGTGGTATTAAGATAAATCTATATGCATTGGAAATTCGCTGAGTATGCAGGTTTGCTGCTACGGAGGTATTTTGGATTTTCTCCACAACCACTTAAACTAGGTTAATGTTTCAAAATGCTATATTATTTGTTTTTTTTAAGCTCTATAAAATGGTCGAAACCAAAATTAAGTGTTTTAAAATTTTTAAGGGTGAAAAATGCAAAAAACTGATTTTCGGAAAATTGTAGACCCCCATACAACACATGGTCCGATTTTTCTGGTTTTCGAACTTAAAGTCATGAATTCCACTTTACACATTTGAGCCAAATTTCATCGAAATCAGATGATTTTTACTCAAGTTATCGTGTTAACGGACACATATATATATATATATATATATATATATATATATATATATATATATATAATTTGGACGAATAGTGATTTTGAAATCTGGGGACCTCAAAATAAAAAGTTATCATGGTCTCGAGCTTAACACTTACCATGCCACCTACGGTAATAGCTTCTTCCTTATTGGGGAAATTCCCTACAATATTTTTACATTATTTCTTGGGGTCGATTTAGTCGGAAATAATTTTATTTCATCCTTCTAAGTCAATTGGTTCGTCTGCTAGCTGTTTGAGACACCTTACGTGAGAAACCCTGACCCTATATAGTAACGCAGTTGTATTAAATATAAACGAAGCGAATTCGATATCCATAAATGAAGGCGCATGAAGGCAGCAAAGTATTTCTTGATGGTAATTGACAACCAAACCCCAAAAGAATCTGGGATCTCAAGCTAGTTTGACGGATATAACTGATGCATTTAAGTGCTTTTGAATGTAACAATGAGCGCAGACCCTCTTTAAACCTGCCTGCATTTATGTATTCATTGGCTAAAACCTACAACGTCTGACTGACAACTGAAGATAACAGTTCGAAAATGTTTGGCCTCTTTGAATTATTGTACAAGCTTTGCGTGGTATATTTTAACGCTAAATACTTTTCCAAGCGTTAAAGACAAAAATGATGACGAATTGTCGTAGCAAAGCATTCCAACAGCAACCACACTATGCAACTATTACGACGACATTCAACATCCTGTTTATTTCAGTAGCTGCCTCTTCACATCGTGTTCCCCGTAACAGACCTGACGCGCCGCCAGACTCCGGGAGGTACGACGCTTCCTTTGCTCCGCTCTCGCCCAATTAAAGCCTGTTTTTGGTCCAGGAGGGATAATTCAGCGCGACAGTCGCCGGGAATAGCGACATGTTAACGCGACAGATATTGGGTCTGGCCGCTCATAACGCGGGCAGACAGCCGCCTCTAAATATCCCCAACAAGACGTCGGACAAGCACCAGCACCGCACCCGACTGATGTTACTGGCTGTCCGAGTTATGGCGTTTCGTCGGGTCTAATATAAGAAATTCACTCCTTTGTGAGAACTGTGGTTTATGCAATTAGAGGTTTGGAATATGCACTGACGTGGTTATGTGTTGCTCAAAATATTGTTCAGTTTGTGACGTTATTTTGCCACATTACTGTCGGCGGATTGTGATCTATTGGGGCTGGGGAATATTTTTATTTGTATCACATAGCTTTTTGGCTTCGTAATTTTGAGTTCTTTGTCCTTAATTAATTAATATTATATACATTGTTATCACTATGCATGATTTATGGTTCTGAAAACATTGTTTGAATTGTATAATATATCGTGCATGTTTTCTGAATAAGTCAAATGAATTTTCGTTTAACAACAATATCAATTGGTTAGCAACCATTTATGGAGTAGTGCGTTTATTACTAATGCTCTAAATACAGAGTATGTTTTTATATATAGCGACTAGCCGACCCGTTGCAGCTTCGCCCGCGTAAACTGTACGATAGTTGTGTGTGATGCATTCTGTGGTTAGCCCGTGAACTACTACGAATGCAGGATTCCAAAAAGGCGGACATGCTTTTTTACACAAAAAATCTAATATATAAAAATGAATGTTTGTACGACTGTTCGTCTGTCCGTTCGTATTATATGCGCTGCCATACCGTTCATCCGACTACTTTGAAATTTCGCATAGTAACACAGGTTAGCCCTGGGAAGGTTATAGGCCATTAACCTAAGTTCTAGGACATTAGGGCTGTGCCCCACTGGAATTCAAAGTTTAAACGTTAATCTTATGGAAGAAAGATTTTTTTTTTATTTTATCAGATGATATCTATAACTTAAAATATTTTAAACAGCTGTTCATCATTACGGAAATAAAAAAACCTACTTGAATGGCAACTCAAACTTTTTTTGGCTAGGCGAGTGAGCGAAGCGAACGAGCTCACATTTAAAATGAACGAGTATTTGATATAAAACAAATTCAATGCCTCTTCTGCGGCAGCAACGCGCCGGGTAACAGCTAGTACTTTCTAAAGTTTACCCGTTCTTAGAAAACATCTATATCTATAATACGCTAAACGATTTTTTTAAACGGAACTCCTCCGTTATTTTTGAACCAATTTTGATGATTAAGGTGTCAACAAAATGGCCCAGAATCGTAGTTGTGCAAAGCGGTTTTTAATTTCCAATACTGTTTTGCTGAAGGGCACAGTTCACCCTCAAAGTTAATTTTTCCCCCATAAATATAACATGGAGAGTAGTTTGAATTCAGTTGCATTCTTAAACAGGTGATGATTCATTAAAATACAGGTAAACAGTAAGAACAGCTGATTACTGATATAAACAATAAAAGTTTGTTTTGCTCGATTTAGAGCAAAAGGTCCACTAGTTAAAGATAAGTCTCTATTTATTTATTTATTCCAACGGAAGAGGGCCGACATTAGGCGCTGTATTATTGCACTTAATGTCGTTGTATTTCAGAAGCTATGATCCGATTATACAGTAGTTTCCTTTTTTCGTTAGGAAGATCTTTTAATAAGGAATTTCGTAACCTTATGCATTTTCATTTAAACCGAGAAAAATTAAATTACATTTTTGCAAGATTTGTTTTGTTAACTAACTTTTAAATTGTGTATAAATTTTAACTACGTTTAAGATTTTAGTTTTTTTTCTTCAGATCTTACCGTAGGTCTCATGGTCAGACTTAAGCCGGAGACCATGACAACTTTTCGTTTTGAGGTCCCCAGATGCCAAAAACACCATGTTTTTTGTCGTTATGCATTTTTCTATAAACCTGCACAAATTGCAAAAATGTATGCACATATAATGTTTGCAGTTAAAGGTGTTTCACGTAAGGTGTAGGGTTGCCATATCACCGAATTTCCCCGGAGATTACCGGATTATGAGGGTAAAAATATAGTTCCGAGGAATTTCCGTGAAAAATTAAAAATCTCCACTTTTTGAAATTGTTCCCAAAAATGCGTTGAATAAGTAAATTTTGTGTTGAAATCCTATCTGTGAACAAAGATGTGTTTAATTTTGCAACTTTATCGTCATGCAATGATTGCCAAAGCTAAATCCTGTCTCCTTGTTACCTACCTCTATTATTTGTAAACTCTTTGGCTTTATTTCGGTGGGAAATATTGTTAACTTTCACATACATTCGCCGTTATCGAATGCTGAAAATCAGTATGAAGATGTATGGCTCTATGCAATTTATAATAATACAAATCCGAGAAGTAGGTATATTGTTTTGAGCTATAAATTTTATTTTTTTTTAATTATGAGTGATTTTTGATTTAAATCAAACAAAAAATAATTATAAACATTTTCTCACAAAGCTTACTAATCTTAAATTCTTTTTAACACACCCACTAAATTTTGAAAATGTAGGCATATAAAAATAGCAAATAACATGATTCTATAATTGATTGTGTTTGCTATAAAGCATTAAAAAACGATTTTTTTAATACCTGATATTCGATAGGGTCTATTATTTCGTGGGGGGGCACCCCCGGACCATCCCCCATGGGGGTTATTACAAAATCTCCTATTTTTTAAGGATCACCAGCTCAAATCTCCTCTTTTTCTTACACTACCATATGGCAACTCTAAAGGTGTCTCAGATAAATTACAGGCGAACTAACTGACCTATAGAAGGATGAAAGAAAATTATTCACCAAATCAACCCTGAGGAATAACGTAAAACTGTTTTAAACTTTTTGGAATTGAGGGTGTTCCAAAAATGAGGGTTACTAGTTCAATTCTCTGAATTTTCAAACCTATGTCAAACATATGTCATGTTATGTACATGATTTTAAAGTCCTATAGTAGATGAACATTTTAGCAAAAACAGAACTCACTTTATTATTTTCAAAATGGCGGCCATATTTGTAAATAATATTGACATTAATAGAACACCCTGTATTTTCAAACTACTAAACAAAACCATTTTTCCTGATAAAAAAAGTATTACTTGTAATAAATTCAGCTTTACTCTGGTATGCTAACATAACCGCATCTAAACAACAAATAAACATAAACTTTTTAGGTTATAAGCCCAAAATTCAAAAAGTCAAATAGCATAAATATTTTAATTAATACCCCCCGTCGCAGAAAACCTGCGTACTCAGCGAATTTCCAATGCATTTATATGTTTCTCACTAGTACATAAAGCCACTCACCAAGTTTGACAAAAATACATTCATAAATAAGTGATTTATAACATTTTATTTGTTCCCCATAAGAATAACATTAGGACTGAGTACGCAGGTTTGCTGCAACGAGGAAGATAAGAAATGGGTTTTTATGCAATTATCAATATAACTGAACCAGGTGAAGCTACTTACCATTTTTTATTAATTTATGTTCATAATTAAGGGAGATATAAAACTTTACTTATTCTCCATAAGAATAACATTAGGGCTGAGTATGCAGGTTAGCTGCTACGGGGACAACCAACAAAAAATTTATTTTTTGTGCAAATATCAATATACCAGTACAACATGAAGCCACATACCAAATTTCATCAAAATACATTCATAAATAATCAAGATATCAAATTTTATTTATTCTCCATAAGGATAACATTGGACAACGTACTGTGTTTAGCACTTTGAATATCTCTGCAACGGTTTGACGTAGAATCACAATTTAAACACCAAAATGATTTTTTTGTAGAGCTGAAGTGATTGGTAAAATAAAATGTCAAGTTTAAAGTAAAATTAACTGAGGAAAAGTCAAAAACCTTTTTCCCATAAGATTAACATGGGATATTTTATGAGCATGTTTTTTTGGATTTTTCCGCAACCACTTAACCTAGGTTAATAATTCAAAATACCATATTATTTGTTTTTTTAAGCTCTATAACATGGTCACAACCAAAATTAAGTGTTTTAAAAATGTTAGGGTGAAAAATGGAAAAAACTGATTTTTGGAAAATTTAAAACCCCCATAAACCCCCCTTCCCATGGTCCGATTTTTCTGGTTTTCGAACTTAAAGTCATAAATGTCAGTTTACACATTTGAGCCAAATTTCATCAAAATCGGACGTTTTTTACTCAAGTTATCGCATTCACGGACACACACATATATATATATATATATATATATATATATATATACATATATAAATTTGAACGAATAGTGTTTTGGACATCTAGGGACCTCAAAACAAAAAGTTATCATGGTCTCGGGCTTAAGTCTTACCATGAGACCTACGGTAATAGCTTCTTCCCTATAGGGGAAATTCGCTAAAAGCATGTCATTTGAAATATCTTGCAAATCATATCAACTTTGTTATTTACATCAACATCGTATCTCTTTTAGTTTTTTGCAATGTGCATAAAACATCATTTCCCATATGAAATGCATATTTATTGTACAAAGCTTATTAACTGAAAGAAACCACAGAATGCATGGAAGTGCTCTGCATAAATAACTTGCAACTTATTTGTAGAAATTAGTGTAATACAGCAGCTAATGGCGGCCATCTTTACCGCCATTTTTTAGTCCTGTACGGATTTTCAAAGTGACTCCCTATCTGAAAAGTTACCATTTGACATCAGCTTTGGCTATGACTACAGAAAGTGCCATTCTCCAAAAAGTGCCGCTTTTTTGCTGTATTAGCCTTGTACGTAGGATACTATATAGCTTGAAACTCATAATTTAGCCATTTTTGTACTGCTGCTGAATACGCAAAGGGAAAAAGTCTAATCAACGAAAGATCATTTTGCTGAAAATTAAACTTTGTACAAAGTTTTAAAAGTGTTGCAACCGAAGCGGTAACCTCAGTCGCTGCTGTATGATACAAAGAGCCAAAGATTCCTAGTGATCGGATCAGCTGATTGGTAGTGAATGAAGTCCTTCATCTGCCGACAATGATAACACGCGTGACAAGACGTTAGAGGCTAGGAAACTAGCCTTGGTGTGTCGCTTACTGTCTGTATTATTTGGGATTAGTGAAGCAGTAACTAGCTGGAAGAATTTCTACACAGTGACATCTGTCACAGGAAAGAGACTTCTTTACCCGAAAGTTGCTTAAGCTCCGTAACCTGAGTGAATTGGACATTTAATGACACCAACACATTTCATAAAGAAATAAAGATGTTTATTAACTAATAACTTAATAGGGGAGGGGGCTCCAGTCACGAAACATTTGGCAGTTCTACCTATGCTCCCCTCCTAAGCCCAATTTGAACTTTCAAAGCCCGCCCTCCTCAAGGATTATCCAGATTTGTAGGGTTATGACTCATTTAAAATACCCCCGTCACAGCAAACGTGCATACTCAGCGAATTTCTAATGCATATATATACAGGGTGTCCAAAAAGTCCCGGGTCGGTTAAATATTTGTCGAAATATTTAATATAATAGAGCTACAAAACTCTCCACAAAGTTACTGGACATAAAAATCTATTCTTACACATCTTCAGTGATCCGCTACTTCCTCAGGGGGACGGCCCGCTAGGAGTCAGAAGAAAATCTTAAATGTAAGCATAGGTTGATATGCATATCAAATAAAAGGTCTTTATTAGTAGAATACAGAGCCGCATACCCGACCTCAAACGGATAACCGAGTAAAAAATGACAGCCCTTCAAAGATGGCTTGAGTTTGCAACTTAGGTAAATGTAATCAAGTTCATGGAACACACTATCAGTCACAAATAAGTTTCTCTTTTAGGTTTATCATGGCTCATTCATTTTCCTTGTTTGTTTTATTTTCGATCCCTCTCAGAAATAATGAAACTTATTATTCTACAACAGTATTAATTGTAAACAGTTTTGGGTTAGTAATGTTAAAATCAAAAATCTCGTCAGTTTATTTTCTACATTAACCTAATTTGCAAACTCAAGCCATCTTTGAACGGCTGTCATTTTTGACTCATTTCTCCGTTTGAGGTCGGGTTTGCGGCTCTGTACTCTACTAATAAAGACCTTTTATTTGATATGCATATCAACCTATGCTTACATTTAAGATTTTCTTTTGACTCCTAGCGGGCCGCCCCCCTGAGGAAGTAGCGGATCACTGAATATGTGTTAAAATAGATTTTTATGTTCAGTAACTTTGTGCAAAGTTTTGTAGCTCTATTTTAAATATTTCGACAAATATTTAACCGACCCGGGACTTTTTGGACACCCGGTATATAGTCTACCATATAAAGCCAATTACCAAGTTTCATAGATACATGGTCACAAATGAGCCGTATATAACATTTGTATTTTTCTCCATAAGAATAACATGGGTATTGCGTACTTAGGTTTGCTGCAACAAGGAACACAAATTATCGCTTTTTATACAAATATCAATGCAACTCAACTAGGTGAAGCTACAAACCAAGTTATATTAATTTATGTTCATAATTAAGTGAGACATAACATTTTTCTTATTCTCCATAAGAATAACATGGGGCTGAGTACGCAGGTTTGCTGCTACGGGAACCATCGGCAAAATATTGTTTTTTGGACAATTATCAATAGACCACAACGAGTTGAAGCCATATACCAAGTTTCGTCCGGATACGTTCATAAATAAGTGGGATATAACATTTTCCCTTACCTCCATAAGAATAACATTAGACAACGTACTGTGTTTAGCACTTTCAATATCTTGGTAACCAATTGACGTAGAGGAATGATCAAAATACCAAATTGTGTGTTTTTTAAGCTAAATCCAATGGTAAAAACTATTATTTGAATTTTTCTAAAATTCTATGTAAAAAATTCAAAAAACCCATTTTTGGGGTACAAACCCCCCCCCAAATACCACTTCGGATGGGTCGATCTGTCTGGTTTTCGACCTAAAGTCATAAATGCTACTTTACACGTTTGTACCAAATTGCAACAAAATCGGACCTTTTTTACGAGAGTTATCGTGCTCACGGAAACACACATATATATTAGTTTCGAACTAATGATGTTTTTGTGGTATGGGGACCTCAAAACGAAAAGGATCATGGTCCCGGGCCTAGATCTTACCATGCCTACTACGGTAATAGCTTCTTCCCTATAGGGGAAATTCGTTAAAAGCAAAGATAAACTTTGCGACTTCATTGAGCAAAATGGCAATATCATAAATAATAATCGATCAATAAAATCCCAATATATCCAATATTTAAGATTTTTATGGGTGAACTATTATTTGTGAAATCGAATGCTGGAATCGCTAGGTATTTTTTTCTTTTCTTTTAAACTAACCATATATTAACATTAAAAAATCCGTCGATTAGGCTTTGAAAGTTAAAATTGGCCTTATGGGAGAAGCATATAGAAGCCGGTAACTGAACCCCTTACTGACCTAGACTGCTTGGAGCACAGCATTCAAATATATACAAATGAATAATGAATTGATTTTATCAGAAACGTTGTACGTAAATGATGTAGCACGCAATGAAATTAATATAACTACACATTTGTAAATAGTACAACAAGTTTGCCATGAGAAATCAAACAAGTAAATAAAAGCAAAGAGGAAATAATAAGACCTCAAAGGTAAATCCTGATTCGAGGTTCCATCACTTGAAATTGTCCGTTGTTGTCAATTCCAATACAAACAAATAATCACTTATAATACTACTTAAATTTAAATGAGAACTACTTTGAAATAATCAAATTAACATTCTTTATCAAAAACAGTAGGTAATAGGTTTTCAAAATTTACAAAATCTTCTACACTACCCCTGGTAAAATGCCAACACTTTATTTCCCTTCTAAACTTGGTATAAGTTTTTAATAAAAGCGGCCAACTTTAAAAAAAGTCGTGGAGCAATAAATTCGTAAGTTTTTTTAAGTATGTTAAATTTGGTCCGAGTAATCGAAAATTGTTTTTATTTCTTAAACGATTTAAGTAAGATCTCTAATTAGTAGGCAAATTATTACTTCTTCTTTAGAAAGCAGACATTATATTGTACGAGTGTAAATGCCTAAGAGGTAGAATAAAAATCTGTACAAAGAATTGCCATGATGGTTCTGAAAATCCTTTTTTGTAATAATTCTTATATTCTCTCGATTGATACGGTATTCTAAATAACTGTTAACAAGTAGTACATTAAGATTGAAATGAAAACTCACAAAAAATTATAGCCATTGAAATATTTAAAACAATTTAATTAAAATTGCCAAGACTGATGAGGAGATACGGACGATGTCGGGGGAGTGGGGGGTGGCGGCTGGGTGGGGGTGGGGGAGGATGTAGGAGAGCAGAGACAGCAGCTGCGTTCTCACGACCACAGCTGCCCTCTGATGAGCAACACCGGCAATAAGAAAAACTTAATAGTCGGTAAAGTCGAGGATAACCACAGCCACAGAATCCGGCTGATAGTGTGTTGTAGGTGATTCATCTACGGTGTAAAAGTTATTCATTAAGTGCACTTTTTCGGCGTTTCAAAATTGTTGTACAAATTGTGTTTCAGAAGAAAACTGGTTTCTTACTCATCTGATTGGATGCGATATAGGCCTACGTATTGTTTGGCGTTGATGCTAAAAAAGTTTCCGATTTTTTCTCAGATCAAAAATTACTTTAAATTGACATCTCTGTTTCCCGCACTCCTGTAGCTCAAAGACAACAAAAACGGTATCTCCTCCTTCAAGATTATACGAGGAGAAAAGGATTACAAGAGGTGGCGGTCGAAAAGGGTTTTCACAAAAACAAATCACATGTTGAAATTTTGGTATCATTTTAAAGTATTTTTAAAAATACTTTTCTCCTATATGTTTGGAACTTATCAGAAAACAATTTGTCCAATGCTATTTTTAATGATTTAAATATGGATTCAATCAGAAAGAGTTTTGTCCACCACTAGCGTTTGGTCAGAAAATGTTTACTCCCAACCAGCCAATCACAGGTCATGGAAACTGCTACCCATGATGCTTTGTTAGTGTTATTGCCTAGCATTTAATCAAATTGAGGTTTAAAATTAAGAAAGTGAATCATTGTAATTATTATAACCTTTAAAGTGAACAACAAATGTTCATGTCTATCATGCTTGTAAAACCGATAAGATTGAACAGCATAATTAAGTTGATTCGAAAAATAAGCATATCACCGAAAAAGGGGAAGAGACCGCAAATCAGCAAATATGTCTGCTGGAGAATAAAACAGCTTGTCAAAGATTTCATTAATAAATTCCAGAGTAAAGAAACACATTATTCGAGAAGAAAGATTCAGCGCATTTACCTGGATGCCAATCTCAACATAACGAAATTGAGGAAAATGTACAATTATGGTCAAAATTAAATTGCCACTATTGCCTTTTTATTTGAATTTATTCTTTAGTTAACACTTTTAGTAGTTTTCTGATAACATAAAGAACGCTTTCTTCTCAAAGGTTAGCTTTACAATTAATTAATAAATTGTTATTAATATTCAGTGTTTTGTAATTTGGAATCCAGTAGGCTAATCAAAGAACAATAAGTCCTACTTAATACCGTCAAAAACCAAGTTTTGCCCACAGCTGCCAATCAAAGAAGGTTTAGTCCAACATAAAAACGGTTATATAATAAAAATAGCTGTTTTAGCTGTTTTAGGTCTAAATATAGAGTCTGGATCAATGGAGGGTAAAATAAAATGAATTTGGCTTAATAACAATAGTTAATATAATCGTAACAGTTTGTTTGGCTTTTATGAAAATTTACATTGCTGTGACAAACCCTTTTTTTACCGCTATCTCCTCAATCCACAAAGGGTGTAGTCAGGACCGAGTTTGGGAGGATCCCCACTGTTATTACAGTGTATGTTAACAAAAAATGTAAGGATCCAAAATCATATGACAAGAAAGGATTCTATCAATTTTCCTACTAATATTATAAATGTGAAAGTTTGGATGTTTGATTGGATGTATGTATGGCTATTCGGAGTTCCATCATGGATAAACTACTGGACCGATTAAGCTAAAATTTTGCTTGATCATAGCTTACATGTCACATTAACATATAGACCTGATAATTACCACATCCAACCTTAGGGCTCCTTCCCACGGGCCGCTGTAAGTTCTAATGGAAATCTTATGGGAGGATATCATTTATAAAATTACCAGCTGTAGTTGTTTGTCGATTAGGGCAAAAGAATAAGTCATATGGTAAAACTAAACAAAGATTTGATAGTGCTGGTCAGGTTAATATTTTTAATGTGTTTTAATTTGTCGCGAGCGAAGCTGCGGATAACTGACCTTGAGTAGCACCAGGGTAGTCCAGGCTGTTTTGAAGTTTGTGAAATTCGTATGGCAACAGTGTTAGATGAGAGAGGGTGAGGGGGGAATCACATGGACAATTAACCATCGGACCATTTTCACGCGGTCTACTCTAGTAGAATCATATAATATGGTAACCATGGAAACAAAACTTTTAATTTGAAATTTTGTTATTTAAGAAATTATGGCGGACATTTTCCAACACTGAATGAGAAAAATTTTGTTTTTTCTCATTCAGTGATGGGAAATGCCCGCAATAATTTCCTGAATAATATAAAATCACCATTACCAATCATCAACGATGAGTAATAATCAAAGAATTTGAAATTTTATTTGGAAGAACTATAAAGAACCTAACGGTGAGTTATTATTAATATAAATACTAGCTGTGATTAGCCCGTCAAAAATGACGGGCTTAATTCACGAGTCAAATAGTTTTCATTAGTAATCAAATAAATGTAGTGGCTTCAAAATTGTTCTTTACAAATCTATAGCTAAATATCTGTTAGTTATTTAAAACGCTAATTTTGAAATGCATTTAATCAAATGGGAAATCACCGTGCGAAATTGTAAGATACTATTGTAACAAAGCATATTGCATATTAAAATATTCATTAGAATGTGTCAAAATTCTTTTTACGAAATACTTATTACGCCTGCACAAAATATAGCCCAAAAGAATAATTCGATGGTTTAGTTTACCCTTTGTTGTTAGTTTAGTTTTGGATATTGAATCAGATCAAGATTTATGTAACATCAAGCCAAATTCTGTTCCTTAAAAACTGGAGTAAAATTGTATTAAATGTTTAAATGTTTTTTCTTTGGGCTCTAATATGCAATACAAATTTATCTAACTGGTTTAAATGGTTTTTCTTTGGGCTCTAATATGCAATACAAATTTATCTAACTGCATTCCTTGTTTATATAACCAAAATATAACACAGTATACATATTTACCAACACTTAATTGTATTTCGTCTGCTGATATACAGACTATCTAAAGACAGACCAACAAAAAACACATAATAAGCTAAACTGAATACAAATTTATCTATTCAATGCTAATAGTAGTATATAAGTCCATAGTCCTTAGTTTTCTTATCCCTTTTATCACAATTTCTTACCAGAGTTTCATCTAACTTCACCCAATTTCATCCACAGTAGCAAATAAGGTATATTATATAGCAGAGAACGTTTCTGTGAAATCAAACTGAATTTTGGACTTAAAAAATGTTTATTGAACTATAAAAAAGCCTTAACTTTTATCTTCGCATTTTATTATCAGCATAACAAATAACCCCTCCCCCACATATATATATATATAATATACTAGGCTTATCGCCGTTGAAGGCTTCGCCCCCAAACCCCCTTTTGGAGTTCGCTTCGCTCACTTGCATTCCTCAGTCAACTCAAGTTTAAATCAAACTCAACTATTGTAGTTTATTAACCAAAGAAAAACTCACAACAATGGCCTTTGGTGAGCACATTAACGCCTACACAGGCGGTCCCATATTGGTTCGATATCGAAACATTTTACCAACCGGCTGCTTGTTCGTTTTATTAGCGAATTTCCCCCTATAGGGAAGAAGCTATTACCGTAGGTCTCATGGTAAGACTTAAGCCCGAGACCATGATAACTTTTCATTTTGAGGTCCCCAGATGCCAAAAACACCATTTGTTCAAATTTTTATATATGTATATATATATATATATATATATATTTATATATATATATATGTGTCCGTAAGCACGATAACTCTCGTAAAAAAGGTCCGATCTTAATGAAATTTGGTACAAATGTGTAAAGTACCATTTATTTGAACGAGTTCGAAAACCAGATGAATCGCACCATCCGAAGGGGGGTTTTTGGGGGGTTTTGTACCCCAAAAATGTGTTTTTTGGGGTTTTCACATGTAATTTTAATTTAAATCCAATTTTAATTTATACCATTAAATTCAGCTTAAAAAACAAACAATTTGGTATTTTGATCATTGCTCTACGTCAATTGGTTACCGAGATATTGAAAGTGCTAAACACAGTACGTTGTCTAATGTTATTCTTATGGAGAAAAAGAAAAATTGTATATCTCGCTTATTTATGAACGTAAACTGGCAAAATTTGGTACATGGCTTTATTTGGTTGTGGTCTATTGATATTTGCACAAAAATCCAGTTTTTGCCCGATAGTTCCCGTAGCAGCAAACCTGCATACCCCCCCATGTTATTCTTATGGAGAATATTTAACGTGTTATCTCCTTTAATTATGAACATAAATTAATAGAACTTGGTATGTGGCTTTACCTAGTTGAGTTATAATGATATTTGTATAAAAGCCCATTTTTAGTGTTCCTTATTTCAGCAAACCTGCATACTCAGCCGCCATGTTATTCTTATGGAGAATAATTAAAATGTCATAAATCGTTTATTTATGAATGTATATTGATGAAACTTGGTATGTGGCTTTATGTGGTATTAAGATAAATTAATATGCATTGGAAATTCGCTGAGTATGCAGGTTTGCTGCTACGGGGGTATTTACTTTCTCCCCTTATTCATAGTATAGCCTATGGAGAAAGTATTGTTTTCGTCAAAATTTTCGAATTTGAGTTGTTAGTAGAAATATTTGTTTTGGTACTCCCTGAACCCAAAAAATTGGTTTTTACGTTATTGTGTGCGTGCGCGCGCGCGTGTGTGTGTGTGTGTGTGTGTGTGTGTGTGTGTGTGTGTGTGTGTGTGTGTGTGTGTGTGTGTGTGTGTGTGTGTGTGTGTGGAGGTCTACAGAGCTAGAGCCCTAACCTATGGACCGATTTTTATGAAATTAGGTATGTAGGTACTAATCCTCAATATCTCCAGGCATTTTTTTAATTTTTGATTTTTAAGGGTAATTATCCCCAAAAATCGCCAAAAAACATGTAAAACCAAATTAATCAAAAACGGTTCTAACGATTTTGATTAAACTTTAGAGGTTTGTAGAGCTTTAGGTTTTCAACAAAACAACACCACCCGAATTTCTGTAAAAATTCGGGTTCAGAAATTACAGGACTTAAAACATCAAAAATTCAGTTTTTTGGATTTTTCATAAAAAATCATAAATATTAAAAAAATAACTATCACCATAAAAAGAGCTAAAAAAACTAAATAAATTAGTATTTTGAATTACTATTCTACGATTGCTAGTTGCGGAGAAAATTGAAATTTTCATTTAGCTGTAAACGCAGTACGTTGTCCAATGTTATTCTTATGGTGAATACAAAAATAACTATTGCTCTCTTATTTACTGATCAATTTAATTAAAACTTTACATGCAGGTCAAGTTTAGCATTGATCAATAGAGGATGTTCGAAATATGTTGCCATTTAACCCTGGGGGAGGGCAAGGGGGCGTTTCCCCTCTCAAAACCACTGTGTGTAGCAACGGACTCTATAGTGCCTCTCAAAAAGGGATTTGGGAGGATATTTCTGAAAACAACTATTTTAGACAATTTTCTGTACATTTATCTGTACTTCATATTCTATATTTAGTAAATAAAAAATATTTTTTCATTAAAGTTTGGCTAAAAGGGAGAAAGTATGTGTCAGTTTCCTGATACCCTACCATTTATTTAATTTTGTCTTACTAAGCATTTAAAGAGTAAAGAGATCAGAGTGTTGAAGCAAGTTTTGGGGCAAGAGTACAACAAATCAGATGAGACAGATTATGGAAGCAAGGTAAGGTGAGCACTTTTTCGCCTACAAAATTTAGAGGTTGTTTGGTCGATATCGAACAATTTTACCAACCGGTTGTTTTATCGATTGAATGTTGACTACGATAGTAGATAGATGTTTTCGAAGTTGGAAGGAAAATGGTGGTTGTTGGAATACAAAATGAGTAGCGCTAGTAGATTTTATGAAGCTGAAACGTTCGAAGATTTTATAGAAGTTTAAGAGTTTATAGGTACTTTAAATTATGGATATGGAAAGTTAATATAACTCATCATAATAACTGAGCCTTTCAAGTCCTTAGCTATAAATTAAGCCTATTACTTGGGCAAGGAATGGGTTTTATTTCATACTAGTTTAATTTATGAACAATTTTCCTCTTATCACAAGTAATTTAGAGAGACCGATTAATTATCTTAACCCTACCTCGGGGTCTTTGTATTTACGATTTCAACCAATTAGTAAATTTAAAGGCATCTTATCTGTTTAAGACCTTATATACTTTACTTAATTAACTTAGCATTACAAAGTTTATTTAAATTGGGTATATCTTTCACCATATTAAGTGGATGTAAGGTATTTAAATTTCAAATTGTCCAATGGCCAAACTTATACTTCAACAGGCCCTAGTCGAGTCAGCTTAGAACTTCCACAGTGGATTCCATTTCCTAGTTTAACTTCTCGGCAGTCGGCAATCTCAAATCATCCAGTAGAATGAACGAACAATCGGTTGATGAAACGTTACGGTATCGTTTGTTCGATATCGACCAAACAACCTCTAAATTTTGTAGGCGAAAAAGTGCTCACCGCAAGGGAAAGGGGTTATTTGGCCCCTTCAAGCCACTAGTGATATATAATTCTGTAAACGAAATCTAAGTCAAAATTGTGGGAGTTTGACAAATCGCAGGATGATGGGAGACGGCTCAAATTAACTGTCTTGATCCCAGGGACTCGGGAAAAATAGCAGTATTTCTAAAAAATTACCAGAAAAAGATAAATAACGTAAAACATCCCCCATAAGAAAAGCATGGGTATTTAAAACGTCTGTTTTGTTTATATTAAAACATGTGATCAAGTGTCTACTTTGTTTACGAACTAACAGTAAATAAACGGTATCAGGAAACTGACACATACTTTCTCCATCTTAGCCAAACTTTAATGAATAAATTACTTGTTATTTACTAAATATAGAATACAAAGCACGGTCGCATGTACAGAAAATCTTATGAACAAGTTTTTTTTTCAAAAACATGCACACCTAAAATCCCTGTTTATGAGGCACTCCAGAATCCATCGCTACACACGCGGTTTTAAGAGGGGAAATGCCCCCTTTCCCCCCCTCAGGGTTATTAAGGGGCAACATATTTCCAATTTCCTCTTTTGGTCAATGCTTACTTGACAAGCAAATCAAGTTTGAACGAAATTGATCAATAAATAAGAGAGAAATACTAATTTTTGTATTCCCCATAAGAATAACATTGAACAACGTACTGCGTTTCCCACGAAATTTAAATTTAAATTTTCTCCGCAACCAGTAATCGTAGAATAGTAATTCAAAACAATAAATTATTTAGTTTTTTGAGCTCTTTTTAATGGTGAATAGTAATATTGTTTATATTTATTTTTGTATGAAAAATAAAAACTGAATTTTTGATATTTTAAGTCTTGTAATTTTCTGGACCCGAATTTTTACAGAAATGCGGGGTGTCATTTTGTTGGAAAACTAAAGTTCTACAAACGACTAAAGTTTAATCAAAATTGTTAGAGTCGTTTTTGGGAAATCTTGATTTTTCATGTTTTTTGGCGGTTTTTGGGGGATAAATCAAAAATACCCCCGTCACAGCAAACCTGCATTCTCAGCGAATTTCCAATGAATATATAACATAACACATTATAACACTTAACAGGATTCATAAGAAATGTTAAAACAAGCGAATTCACAAACAAGCGGTATTTAAAATACTAGGTGTACGCTCATTCTTCCCGTAAGAGGATGAACGAAGACTGAATTTTTAAAGATATGTAGGCAGGTACTGGATTGGTAACACTCTTCTATTATCCGTTTTAACTCCACAACAGCAAGAACAGATAATTAATAAACCAAACATTTTACTAATGGAATGGTAACACCATTCCCTTATCCGTTATAACTCCACAACGGCAAGAACAGATAATTTAGGACTAATGTAAATAAAAAATACTACTGACTACTGGAGTGGTAACACCCTTCTCATATCCGTTTTAACACTACAGTACCTGGGGGCCGAGCTTTGCTCGGGGGGAGGCCAGTCAGTCAGTTTAGATGATTTGGAGTAATATTTCATAACTTTCCCCTACTGATAATCAGATTTGTATAACTCATTTGCCTCTTTTCTACATTTTTAAGGTCCCTCCAGTTGTTATTTAAAGCTCAATGCCCCTTTGATTTATTTTACTACTTTATATATGTAATCTTCACTCAAATCTTTTAATCTCTGTTCTCAGGAAACCACATGTTAATAATCATAAAAAACATGAGTATTACTTTGACAGTTCCCTGGTTGATTATGAACAGCTGTTAAAATTCTTTTGTGTTGATTTAAAACTCCTTAAGCCCAATGTTAATTTTTTTAACTTTTCATTTTAGTTTTTTTTACATTATTTGATTTTTCCTGGGAATGAGGCCTGTCTAGAACTTATTTTTATCCCAGAAATTAGTTATTTTGAACGTTTGAAGGAAATCGTTGGAGCCGTTTTTGAGATCAGTGTCGCAAGCAAGCAAGCAAACATACAAGCAAACCTTACTCATATTAGAGTATATGATACCTGGGGGCCAAGCTTTGCTCGGGGGAAGGCCAGTCAGTTTGTTTAGATGACTTGGAGCATATTTCACCACTTCCCCCTACTGATAATCAGAATTGTATAACTCATTTGCCTCTGTTCTACATTTTTACGGTCACTCCAGTTGTTATTTATAGCTCAATATTCCTTTGATTTATTTTACTACTCTATATGTAATCTTCTCTCAAATCTTTTAATCTCTGCTCTCAGGAAACCACATGTTAATAATCATAAACAACATGAGTTCCATGTGGTTCCATAAAATCAGATAATAAAACCTTTGAATGAAGATTACATGTAGAGTGGTCATATCCAGAATGACTCAAAGGTACATTATAATAACAACTGTTGTGACCTCAAAAATGCTCGTTAGTAGGGTACATGGTGAAAACCTACTCCAAGTCATAAACAAGATTGACCTTTCCCTAGCAAAACTCAGCCCCAGGTAGTACTTAAACTATATGAGTATAACTTTGAGAGTTCGCTGAAAGATTTTGAACAGCTGTTATGACTCTTTTGCTTTTATTTTAATCTACAAAAGCCCAATGTGATTTTTTTAATTTTCCATAGTGGCTTTTTACATTATTTGATTTTTTTGGGGATGGGACATGTCTAGAACTTATTTTTAACCCAGATATCAGGTTTTAAAACAAAAGTAGTTGGAAGGACACATTAGTTATTTTTCAAGAAAATCGTTGGAGCCGTTTTTGAAATCAGAGTTGCAAGCAATCAACCAAGCAAGCGAGCATGCAAACCTTACTCATATTATAGTGTAGGATAGGATTGAGTCAAAATAATTCAGCATTTGTATTAATTCACTATAACATATTTTTACTCTTAGGCACATAGAATGTACACGAGACAGGGACAATGATTCTGGATTTCTAGCATGTTTAAAGTTCTGCATACAGACGGCCAGGGCTGAATTTAGGGTCTGTACAGGCTCTGGTCTACACCCTAAATGCAAGTTCGGGCCCTTACCAGCCCGGCCAACTTTCCTGTTTGATTTATATAATATAACCTACGCTTATATCAGGCTCTACAGATGGCGTTGTGCAATTACTTAAATTTCAAATTGCCAAAATCCGTATTGCTGCCTAATGTATATTAATTAATGTTGTCATGGCAAGATATTATTAAGTGATTTTCATTATCTAAATACATAAAACAAAGTCGGGATTGTATGTTAGTTATTTAGTTTCATCAAACAGCTGTTATAAGGATGATATCTAAACATACTTGAAAAGCATACAAACATATGTTTATTATAGAAATAATAAATCTATTCGAATACCAACTCATTTTCAATACCGAAGCAAGCTCTATATAAAAATAGGAAAGTGAGCGTAGCTAACGAGCTCATCTTGAAAAAGAACGAGAATCTTTGACATAAAACAAATTCAGTGACATTAGGACAGAATAATGTCTGTCTGACCAGAACGCTGACCCGAACTCCCGAACGCTTACCCAAGGATCATCTTTCCTCCATAAATTTAACAAGGCAACTTTTAAAGCCAGTGAGGCGGAGCTCTAAGGTCGGGGTTACAAAATAACAATTTGTTGTATGATTGAAAATTTTCTAAAATTACTAAAAAAGGCGTAAATAATAACATAGAAAATTTTCCTGTGCGGTGGAGGTCTATGGTTGAGTAGGGCGGCGTATCAAACGTGGGGACATCTTTCAGGAGATGCTGCTTTAACAAAATAAATCCAACGAATCATACGTTAAAATTAAACGTTGGGAGTGATAGTAAAGGCAGATCCCTGAGGTAAGAACAAAGAGGTATCCATAATATTTTGGTACCCAACAACGTAGTATATAGGTCTGGAGCAGTTTTGAGGAGCCGCTTTCGAAATCTTTGGATTTTTTATTTGGTGGTTTATATTAGGTTTCTAATAAAATATACCACCTGATTTTTTTGAAAAATTTGGGTTCAGAAATTACAGGGCTTAAGAGATCCCAAACTTCAGTTTTTTTACCTTTCTTAGTACCATAAACTTTAAATATTTTTAGCAGGTTTCAACAGTTTTATCTCATTGCCATAAAAAGCTCTAAAAGATGAACAATTATTACTCCAATCCACACACGGTTAAATTAGTATGGCAATAGTAGGCTATTCGGCTAATGGTTGTGGAGAATATTTCAATTTCCATTCAGCAGTAAACTAAGTACCTTGTCCGATGTTATTCTTATAATAAATAAAAAACATATATCTCTTGTATACTGATTAATTTTATTAAAACTTGGTGTGTTAGCATTGACCAATAGAGAATATTCGTCCTAGGACAACCTTAAAACTGGTCTATACCAGTTTGGATGCTGACATTGGGTACAGCAAATGAAATTGTCATTACATATGAAGTTTTTTGGCTGTCCATTATGACAAACTTCCCTTTCACCTTTGGTCCCTTCACTTGCAGCGGCTCGTGGCGGAAACTCAGGGGTTGGTCCCCAACCTGAGAATGTATGGTCCCTGGCTGTTGTACATGGATACTCCATCCGTTGAGTTGGCCAGTTGGAGGGCAGAGCGGGTCCACCTGTTTAAGCCTGATCTCAGCTGTCACAGGAGCACGGGAGTTGGTACTCTGAAAGACCAATTTGGCTACCTGTCCCATCCCACCCTTTCCTTTCCTGCTATATCCTAACCTTCAGGTAACCTGCGCAAAATTCCCGCTTGTAGAAAATGTGCCTATAGCAGCTATGCTGGGGTTTCCTAATCCAGCAACAATGAATAGAGAATATGCGGAATACGTTTCCATCCAACCCTGGAGGGGGAGGTGGAGCAATTAACCTCTTAAAACCACTGTGTGTACCTAGAAAATTAGATTAAACTGATTGCGTTTATTTGGTCACAGGTCCTAGCTATGGCCATCAGGCCTGGTCACGCTTTTTTATGACTCGGCCAATGACTTTAATATATTTTTGGCATCGGATGGTTTTCGACGAGTTTTAAATATATCACCTGAGGGAAAAGTTGCCAATTATTATTAGGCCTATTAATTTCCAGCTCCAAAATCAGGGGGTTAAACATACAGAAATATACTTGTTTTAAACCCATTGATTGTAAAAAAAGGTATTCAATGATTTATTTATAAAACAGTATCTTATATCCTATCTTCATACCTTAAATTTAAAAATGTTTACATCATTAATATGTAGTTTGAATTTAAACACACAAGCTACTGAAATCGCAGTACGAGAGGTTTAAAATCAAAACCATCATCTACATTAATGACAATTTTTCAGGAGGGCAATCTGTCTACAACGTAACTAGTTGAACAATGTAGACGGTTGGGATTACGGAGTTTTAGACATCTTGATTGTTTATGAAAATCAATATTATTTACAGAAAGTGCCCACAAATATAAACTGTAACCAGACTATTTTACTGACCGGTAGATTACAAAACTTTAATTCCATGTCATTAGGTGACAGTGGGGCTTATTTGGCACATTACATGTAACAAAGATAGTTTGCACGTATGATCGTTTAGTAAGTCTACTATCGAGTAATTTATTCACAATGAAAAGAAACTACTATCGGTCTACAACACTCTTGATTATCAATCACAGTCAGCCGTGTTACGGAGTTATACTGTCCCAGTAATTCAAAAATTCCAAAACTTATTGTATTAATTTATCATCACTAGTCCAAACACTTAGCTTTTACATCGAAGTTTTCCAGTGAAAAATAAACTACTAATAAATCTAAAGAGATATAGGATAAATATTGTTTTAAACACGACAAAACACTATTAATTTACATAACACTCACATTTTAAACTATTTCAAAATAACAAAATTGATGGAACAAAACATAACCTAACTTCATGGTTGAAAACATGTTTACATTTTTTGTGATTTGTAAACAAAGATTCAGTGTTTCCACGCAGCAGTAAAAATATCCCACGTGCTGATACAAAAAATCTCGCTTTATCCCACACTCTCCCCTATAATATCCCTCGTCATATCCCCCACTTTCCCGCTGATTTGTTAAACAATGCAACACAATTAATGTTAAGTATTATATGGTTATTGAATAATGTATTAGTACAATATTTATACCGTTAGATAGAGCTTATTTAGATCTACTAATTACCTTTAGGTATTTTACATTTTAGTACCTCAAAGGTTTTGAGCAATGCGACATAGGTTAAATGATACGGTGAATTAACTAAATTAAATAATTTATTTACGTGAGAAGTACTAATATTTTTAATGGTAGTACTAAAGAGTACGAAGTAGGTACTAAATAATGGCAAATAGTTTGTTTGCTAATTCCAACATGGCTCGGCCAGCGAAATTGACATGATTCAGTGTTCGTTCTGTGACGTTTATAAAATCACTAGCTAAAAAACCCGGCTTCGCCCGGGAGTTGATATGAGATGACGTGGTAGAGTCGAAATAAAAAAATAAACTATGACGTAAAAAGTAAAAAAAAAGTTTATTGAAAACGTTTTCTCATTATTTACAATACTTGTTTATAAACAACATTTTTCATTTTATTGTCCGGAGTATATATACATAAATTTTTCGGATTTCCTACTCTTGAGCAAGCTACATATAGCTGACCGTGAGAGAAGCAGGATTCTTTGAGGTTAATGCCACAATATTTTAAAGTTTGTCCTTGCGCTTTGTTAATTGTAAAACTAAAGGCTAATTTTATTGGAAACTGCAGTCTTTTAAATTCAAATGGCAATTCCGAAGAGATCAGAGGTATTCTAGGTATAAATACTGTCTGTCCTTTGCTCTTTCCAGAAATAAGTTCAGCTTCAATGATATTATTCGATACCTGTTTTACGATCATTCTAGTTCCATTACATAATTTTGGGGAGTTGAGATTTCTGAGTAGTATGATTGGAGTTCCAATTTTCAGACGAAGGCAGTGTAATGGCATTCCTGGTACTTGTAAAGAGTTTAGAAATTCAGTGGGGAAGTTGACACTTTCTTCAATGGATACCATCGTGTCGATCGATTTATATATTTTCTCTTCACCAGGTATTTTTTTTTAAATATTAAAATTGATATCGTCAACAATATTATTTTTAGTGCCCAAAATTGCTCTTTGAAATAACCACTCTGCATTAGTATAGTTCTGAATAATATTTGGATAAATTTTGTCGATTAGTTCGTCTTCAGTAGTGGCTATATTACAGAAATCACTATTAAGTTCAATGAGGCCGGTCGTTTGGTCAGTAGGATATGTACCTTCGCCGATTTGTAAAAGTATTATAGCAAATTGTGCTGTTGTTTCATCTCTTGATAATTCAACTCTCATGTTTTTTTGTTAATTGCAGTATTTGTACTTGTGGCCAGAGATGTGATTTTTTCAAGCATGCATTGATCTCGTCTGCTGATGTTGACTTGGGAATAACTGGAAGTGTTTGTCTAAAATCTCCTGAGAGAATGAGTAGAGCTCCTCCCATTATTTCTGAGTTTTTTCGCAATTCTTGTAATATTCTGTCCATGGCTTCTATACATTTTTTATGGGCCATGGTGCATTCATCCCAGATGATAATTTTAGCTTGTTTTAGAATTTGACCACGTCCAGATTTTCCTGAAATTTTACATACCGGGAATTGTTGTTCGGCTATATTCAATGGTAGTTGTAAGGCAGAATGGGCAGTTCGTCCTCCTTCCATAAGTGTGGCTGCAATGCCAGATGATGCTAGTGCCAGTGCGATGAGTTTTTTAGCACGTATTTCCGCCAGTATTAGATTTATGAGAAACGTTTTACCAGTGCCTCCTGGTGCGTCCAAGTAAATAATTCCACCAATATTGTTATTTATCCGGCTCATTATAACGTCGTAAACTTTTTTTTGATTTTCATTGAGAAGTGGTTTGTTGTGAGCAATGTATTCAAGTAGTTCATTGATGTTGTAACTTTTTTCCTTCATAATTTCGTAGTTTAGCACACTAAAAGCATTTCTTTGTGGTGCTGGTATTCCAAGTTCTACTAAGGCCTGATTTTTTATTGCTAAACATTTATCTTCTAAGCGAATGAGTGTTTCATTGAAGATCTCGTCATTGAATTCTATAGTCAGTTCAGGATTAGCTTGTCGGACTTGGTACAATATATCATCACTCATACTCCTTTTGAAAGAGTCCCATAGCTGTTTTGGGTTTGATGGGTTACATGTTGTTAATATTATAGCGAATAACTCTCGAATTTGTTCAGCTGAAGCTGTGAGTGTGGCTTCTTGTAGTGTTAATTCCCAGTGGTTGTCGTTTTCCAATAATCCTAAGCGTTGACATGCTTCTCTGTAAGTCTGGCATAGGTAGCCATTAACGGTCCTGAGATCTGTAAAACTTGTTGGTCCCCGTATTTCGTGTAACAACATCCGGAGATAAAAACATTCGGCATTGTTTGGATGTACAGTGAATACTCGACCTATTGCGTTAGTTTTTATGATTTCTGGATGACCCTCCTCTGGCATTCCTTGTTTCCGACGTTGAAAAATTTTCCTTGTTTTGTCCCACGTATAATAAATAGGGACGTCGACGTACAATAACTTTCTGGCGAATGGATCTGTTTGACACAGTTGGAAGAAAGCTGTTAATGTTGTGTTCTGAGGTGGTTCGCTTGCAATTTTTCTAGCCGAGTCTTTTGTGAAGTAAACTCTCTGTCCATTCTCCAAATGTACTGCTAGATGTTGCACAGCTGGTTCGCGTTCATGTATGGGAAAACTAAAAATCCTCCACGCTGCTTCGTTACTGTTGATGTATCTTCCCATTTGGTACATGAGGATCTCATCATTTCTGTTATTTTGTTCGCTATTTTGGACTATTTGAAATACTGCCATATCACTACCTTTGTTTACGTACTTACATATATATTTAATATATTTTACTGAATTGCAGTATTCAACGTTTATGTGTGCTTGGAACATTTTGGAAAGTAGTGGATTATACGGGACTACCCATTGATTATCTATTTCCAGTTCGTCTCTGCCTTGTATTCGTATTTTTGCTGTGAAGCCACCGTTTTTCGGTGATCGTCTTCTATATTTGGGATAGCCGTCATCTTCAGTTTTGGTATCGTCCAAGTACGGTTTTGGATATTTTTTCGTACATTTTCCATCACTCATGCATGGCGCATTGAAATTTAATGATCCACATGGTCCGTGAATCATGTTTTTCACTACTATGTTGTAAAGCTCCGGATCTTTTTGTGGATCAGGAAATTCAGCTCGGATGATTTTGTCGATATCCGTGGGATAAATTTTATCGTGTAGCCATATGAGATTGTGTGAGTGAGGTAATCCTCGTTTTTGCCACTCAATTGTATACATCCAGGAAATAACAGTTCCAAAGATGTGATATTTTTTGATGACTTCAATAAATCGTATTTGTTTTTGTCGAAAAACTCGGGCTATTATATCGTGTCGATCTATGGAGGTTTGTCCGTATTTTAGTTGTTCTTTGATCTCTGGCCATGATGAATTGCATGTAAATGTTATAAAGAGATCAGGTCGTCCATATTTTCTTACGTAGGTCATGGCATCTTGTGTATATTCGTGCATATGTCTTGGACTTCCTATGTATGATGAGGGTAAGATTACCATTGTTCCAATATCGTCAATATTGCCGTCATTCATGATCGCGTCTCGAAGGTGGATGTATTCTTCTGTGCGTAGTTTTTTCTGATTCAATCTTATGTAAAGCATCCGTTCTGCTTCTATTTTTGCGTACATATCTACCAGAAATTGTTGGAATAAACGGCGAGTGTTGAGTATGTGATTATATGTTTCATTGTCTCTGATCATTAAGCGGTAAGCATAGAACTCCTTAGAAGTGACTTTTTTGTTTGTTTCTATGCCTGTTTCAGGATGAATTTGTTTTATATTGAAATGGTATCCGTCCTCTCCGTGCAGAAATATTAACGGATATTGAAGAGCATCATATGAACGGTGTGTCTCTGCAATGCGTTGTAGTCCTTTTCTTCTTCTATGTACAATTATGTCACGGCTTGTATTTTCATTGTCCACAACTACAATGGCGACTTCATCTACCTGAGGTGCATTAAATCTGCGTTCGTGTTCTCCACGTGGTCTTTTATCGGCTCGAATTATAATTTTATAGTCATCAGAAATCATGCGGTCTAATGTTGTTTTGAATATATAAATCAGTTGATTATACTTGTGTAAGATCCTCTGTACATCTTGGATTATTTCGCGTCTCAGTCCATTAAAATTTGTGCATCGTTGATCAATTTCTTGTTCTTCATTTCCGATGAAATATACTTGTAGAAATTTATGGTCTTCGTTAGGCATTGGCAGTAACGATCCTATTTTGTGATAAATTTGCCCTTGAATTGAAAATACATATTCAAATTAATTTCTATTAGTGTTAGTCGAAGTAGCACCGAAAGAAGTCATTTGAAAGCAGGAGTTATATGATCTTATATTTTGAAGAAAGTGTTTTGATTCTAATGTTTCCCCGAGCATGTAATGCAGAAATTCCTGCGGAGATGCTTCAATTGGTGGTAATCGAATTTTTCCATTCATGCAACAGAGACCTGGTGTTTCTTTACTGAATTTTTTTGCGTGGCAAAACTGGCAAACGTTATTCATTTTTCCAATAACAACGTATTTATGATTGTAATATTTTTTCGTCGGTTCGTAGTGGAATGCTTCCTTTGTTAGATTATCTTTTAAAATTCTCGACTCTTCAGTACTTTTATTTGCTGTTCTTTCTTCGCTTCTTCTGCTTCTCAGGTTACTCATTCTGGTCCGTTGATTCTGTAAACGTGCTTCGTGCTCTTCTTCCGTTTCATTTCTTCGAGATTCTTTTTGTTTCCGCCGTTTCGCTGCAGAACTGGCCAAATCTCCTCCTCTCTTACGTCTGGGCATTGTATTCTATAAAATATAAATTAAATAAACATTTTACAGATAATTATTTTGTAACGGAAACGTGGGGTACGTTGAGACAAAAAAAAAATATATTTAACCTTCAAGCGGTCGAGCGATATTTTGTTTACGGCCAAAAGTATATAGAAGGCATCAATTCGAAGCCGCGCGACTTTTTGAAGGTTAAGAAAATTACAATTTAAAGAAAAAAAACCATTAGAATTAATTAAACACTATTAAAAATACTCACATTTGAAATTTCACGATAAAAACCCACAAATAACTTTTTTCAATTTCGTTTCAAAATCGAGAGTTAATTAAACACACTATTAAAAATACTCACACGTGATACTTCTAAATAAAGGCTCACAGATAACTTCTCTTCTTTTCGTTTTGAAATCGCTCGTTTCGCTGTTCAAATTAAACTAACTCTGGTGAGTGACACCGGGCTCTTATATATTCAGAGAGCTAGGCTCTAGAATATTCGAGAAAATTTGAAAATATTTTCTCTCTCACACCTTCTAGAGTATTCTGGTCATTATCGTCCGCCATAATAAAAGGTTCTATAGCGGTAGCATTCGAGCGATATTTTGTTTACGGCCAAAAGTATATAGAAGGCATCAATTCGACGCCGCGCGACTTTTTGAAGGTTAAGAAAATTACAATTTAAAGAAAAAAAAAAACAATAGAATTAATTAAACACTATGAAAAATACTCACATTTGAAATTTCACGATAAAAACCCACAAATAACTTTTTTCAATTTCGTTTCAAAATCGAGAGTTAATTAAACACACTATTAAAAATACTCACACGTGATACTTCTAAATAAAGGCTCACAGATAACTTCTCTTCTTTTCGTTTTGAAATCGCTCGTTTCGCTGTTCAAATTAAACTAACTCTGGTGAGCGACACCGGGCTCTTATATATTCAGAGAGCTAGGCTCTAGAATATTCGAGAAAATTTGAAAATATTTTCTCTCTCACACCTTCTAGAGTATTCTGGTCATTATCGTCCGCCATAATAAAAGGTTCTATAGCGGTAGCATTCGAGCGATATTTTGTTTACGGCCAAAAGTATATAGAAGGCATCAATTCGACGCCGCGCGACTTTTTGAAGGTTAAGAAAATTACAATTTAAAGAAGAAAAAAACAATAGAATTAATTAAACACTATGAAAAATACTCACATTTGAAATTTCACGATAAAAACCCACAAATAACTTTTTTCTATTTCGTTTCAAAATCGAGAGTTAATTAAACACACTATTAAAAATACTCACACGTGATACTTCTAAATAAAGGCTCACAGATAACTTCTCTTCTTTTCGTTTTGAAATCGCTCGTTTCGCTGTTCAAATTAAACTAACTCTGGTGAGCGACACCGGGCTCTTATATATTCAGAGAGCTAGGCTCTAGAATATTCGAGAAAATTTGAAAATATTTTCTCTCTCACACCTTCTAGAGTATTCTGGTCATTATCGTCCGCCATAATAAAAGGTTCTATAGCGGTAGCATTTGTAGTAAAAGCGATAACAGATGGCGCCAATGCACTTAATTTCCAAGTTGAAGGGTCGGAAAGTCCCTTATATCTTTAAAAACATGCCCTTTAGATTAAAACGGGAACTTTCTTGTTCGAGGGGGCATAAAGGGCTATCACACCACATAAGTCCCTTTATCGTGTCGGGACTCCTTTTTAAGTTTTATCGGCACGCACATTTTATCGACTTAGTTTTATTATATATAATGATAATAGGTGCGGACAGCGAGGTTAAAAAATGGGAAACCCCACAACTGCCAGTACGGCGAGAAAATCCACTAGAAGTGCTACTGCTAAGGTGCTCTGGTCGAAATTTGTAAGCAAACTAGCAGACGTAATAACGATTTCAAAAAAATCCCACTTTATCCCACAATCCCATTTTATCCCACAAGCAGTCAAAATATCCCATATAGGGGATAAAAATCCCTCAAGTGAAACACAGATAAATCCCAGCTGACATTTTAAAGACAACCATAGTCAATAGCTTACTACGAAAACCAATTCAACTACTGAATATCAAACATTAAAATTAGTTTTAATAATTATTATTAATCCAAAATAAAATACAAATGCTGTGTTAAAAGATCCCTTTGGTATCCCACATGACTCCTTCAAAATTTCATTAAGAAATGTTGTACAGTTATTTAGTATTTCGATAACACACCCACACACCCACACACGGCCACTGAAACTTCTTCATCAATACAGTGATTCACTTCGTTCATCAATTAACTAGGTGTACGCTCATTCTTCCCGTAAGAGGATGAACGAAGACTGGATTTTAAAGATATATTTGAATAGACATGTTGCGTATTTAGCTTTTGCTAACTTACACCTTGTTTTGCCAAACACTTTTACAGTAGGTCAACAAAAATCTAGACCATATGCAACATACCTAAATAATTATAAGTACCTGGGGGCCGAGCTTTGCTCGGGGGAAGGCCAGTCAGTTTGTTTGGATGACTCGGAGTAATATTTCACCACTTCCCCCTACTGATAATAAGATTGTATTATTCATTTGCCTCTTTTCTACATTTTTAAGGTCCTTCCAGTTGTTATTTATAGCTCAATGTCCCTTTGATTTATTTTACTACTCTATATATTTAATCTTAACTCAAATATTTTAATCATAAACAACATCAGTATTATTTTGACAGTTCCCTGGTTGATTATGAACAGCTGTTACAATTCTTTTGTTTTGATTTGAAACTCCATAAGCCCAATGTTAAATTTTTTAACTTTGCATTTTAGTTTTTTTCATTATTTGATTTTTTCTAGGGATGAGGCCTGTCTAGAACTTATTTTTATCCAAGAAATTAGTTATTTCGAAAATTTGAAGGAAATCGTTGGAGCCGTTTTTGAGATCCGTGTCGCAAGCAAGCAAACCTTACTCATATTAGAGTGTAGGATTTGTTTATATTGTAATCTGACAGAGAAAGATTACATATGTGTGAATATACGAGTACAAATACTAATGATTTCAACAGTTTACTTGTATTTAAAAATACGATAAAATTTGGATTGACATATTATAAAACTGAGGAGCTTTGCAAAGGTCCGCAAGCATACGTTAACGTGTCTACTAAAATATGTTACAGATTTAAGAGATAAGATACAACCGACAAAATTTAAAGTGCCAGCTATCATACTAATCATTCTAATATTATAAAGCTGAAAGTTTATGAGTTTGTTTGTTTGTTTATTAGTTTTTGGCTCAATCACGCTCTAACTACTAAACCGATTGAACTGATTTGGTAGGAAGATTGCTAATATCCTAATGTAACATATAGGCCTATTCACGTTTTAAAATTCCTTTATAGTTTAGCCTCAATGGCTACTAAACTTCCCATTTTAATCTTATAGGCATTAACATTTACTGGATCAGATTATAACTAAAACAGGTGTTCTGTATTTTATATTTTGGTTTACATTTTTTTTGCACCTTTAACCACGAGGGTACCTGTATCACAATAATGCCGCGGAAACGTAAATAAAGTTTGTCTCAAAGATTGAAAAAGCACAATTTATTAAAGTGGTTAGAAGTCAAACAACTTAAAACACAAACAGAAAGCTTTACAGTAGGCAGGACACAGAGAAACGCCAGAAGAACAGAGCAACTTCAACGTGAAGAGCAAGCTCAGCGGCAGGCTCAATTTGAAAGTAACTGAAATGGCACTATGGCAGATCAGTAATCTACATAAACTATTGAGGAAGCTGAAGCTCGCACACGAGCTACTGCTGTAAGGTCTATGTCCAAAGGCAGCAAACGATCACCAGAAATACGTAGGGCGTCTTTGAAATTGCTGCCTTGACACGACTCTTAGTTGGCTAACATATATCTTACTAACGCTATTTAGTGGGCGTGGAAACCGCAACGGGTAACGCTAGTTATACTATAGTCGAATTAAAGAAGCTTTAGGACTATAGTGACACCTGTTAGGGCTAGTGGAAACCCATAGAGCAGTAGCGCCTTGCCTGGCTAATGACGGGGCAGCTTTGACCAAACATTGCTTTATAGCAAACAAACACATGTGCCCTAAAGTGCCAGTTTGCGTTTTGTTACTGGTCACCATATTTTAGGTGTTTGCTAGAAGAAAATAAATGTTTGTTTTTATTTACTCATGGAAATTACATTCGCAAATGCAAGTTTGTATAGATTTTGATTCTTCAAATGTTTCGTTAAAATATGTTAGATATTTAATGTATATTTCCCATTGTTTTGGAAAACTGAGACAAGTGATTCCCATGATGTTTTTCACCGTTTGTAGCATCGTACCTGTTGCATATAGATCTTTATATTAATCGGCTAAGGGAATTTTTGTGGTACCGATTTCTCGGATGCGCGGCATCGTGAAATTATAAAACTTGACACACTTATTTAGTGCTATTAGGAGATGAGTCAAATGTAAACAGTTTTGTATTTGGGCGTGTAGGGCTATGCCCTTTTGACTTTCAAAGTTTACATGTTATCCTTATGGGAACATGTGTTCTGCTTTTCGTATTTGTTTATAATTTTCATTTCCATTAATAAGCAGCTGTGTTATTTAAATAAATTTGTTGGACCACAGCAAGAACAGATGATTCATAAATAAAACATTTTACTGACTACTGGAATGGTTACACCATTATCTTATCGGTTTTAATTCCACATTAAACTAATTAAACCTGTTTGTGAGGGGAGGGAGGATGAGAGACGTGGTGAGGATGAGGTGGAGAGGTTTCGGGCATATATAAAAAGGCTGCTGATTACTGGAATTGTAACGCCTTTCTCTTATCCGTTTTAACACTACAGTACCTGGGGGCCAAGCTTTGCTCGGGGGAAGGTCAGTCAGTTTGTTTACATGACTTGGAGTAATATTTCCCACCCTTTCATTTCTTGCTATATCCTAACCTTCAGGTACACCTGCGCAAAATTCCCGCTTGTGGAAAACGTGCCTATAGAAGCTATACTGGGTTTTCCTAATCCAGCAACAATGAATAGAGAATATGCGGAATACGTTTCCATCCAACCCTGGAGGGTGAAGTGGAGCAATTAACCTCTTAAAACCCCTGTGTGTACCTAGCAAATTAGATTAAGCTGATTGCGTTTATTTGGTCAAAGGTCCTAGATAGGGCCATCAGGCCTGTTCACGCTTTTTTACGACTCGGCCAATTACTTTAATATATTTTTGGCACCAGATGGTTTTCGAAAAGTTTTAAATATATCACCTGAGGGAAAAGTTGCCAATTATTATTAGGCCTATTAATTTCCAGCTCCAAAATCAGGGGGTTAAACATACAGAAATATACTTTGTTTTAAACCCATTTAATGTAAAAAAGATATTCAATGATTTATTTATACAACAGTATCTTATAAAATTCATACCTTAAATTTAAAAATGTTTACATCATTAATATACCGGTATGTTAGTTTGAATTTAAATACACAAGCTACTGAAATCACAGCACGAGAGGTTTAAAAGCAAAATCCAACATCTACATTAATGACAATTTTTCAGGAGGGCAATCTGTCTACATCGTAATTAGTTGAACAATGTAGACGGTTGGGATTACGGTGTTTTGGATATCTTCATTGTTTATGAAAATCAATATTAACCACAGAAAAAGCAAACAAATATAAACTGTAACCAGACTATTTTACTGACCGGTAGATTACAAAACTTTAATCCCATGTCATTAGGTGACAGTGAGGCTTATTTGGTACATTACATGTAATAAAGATAGTTTGCACGTATGATCGTTTTAGTAAGTTTGCCATCAAGTAATTTGTTCACAATGTGAAGAAACTACTATAGGTCTACAACACTCTTGATTATCAATCACAGTCAGCCGTGTTACGGAGTTATACTGTCCCAGTAATTCAAAAATTCCAAAACCTATTGTATTAATTTATCATCACTAGTCCAAACACTTAGCTTTTACATCGAAGTTTTCCAGTACAAAATAAACTGATAATAAATCTAAATAGATACAAGCATTGTTTTAAACACGAAAAAACACCATTAATTTACATAACACTCACATTTTAAACTATTTCAAAATAAAAAAAATTGATGGAACAAAACATAACCAACTCCAACTGTAGTTGAAATTTGTTTACATTTGAGATTTGAGTGATTTATAAACACAGTGTTTCCACTCTACGGTAAAAATATCCCACGCACTGATAAAAAATCCCACTAGATCCCAGACTCTCCCTTATAGTATCCCTCGTCATATCCCACACTTTCCCACTGATTTGTTAAACATTGCAACACAGTTAATGTTAAATATTATATGATTATTGAATAATGTATTAGTAAAATATTTATACCGTTAGATAGAGCTTATTTAGATCTACTAATTACCTATAGGTACCGTATTTTACATTTTAGTACCTCAAAGGATTTTGAGCAATGCGACATAGGCTAAATGATACGGTGAATTATCTAAATTAAATAATTTATTTACGAGAGAGGTACTAATATTTTTAATGGCAGTACTAAAGAGTACGACATAGGTATTAAATAATGGCAAATAGTTTGCTTGTTAATTCCAACATGGCTCGGTCAGCAACATTGACGTGATTCAGTGTTCGTTCTGTGACGTTTATAAAATCATAATAGGTGCGGACAGCGAGGTTAAAAAATGGGAAACCCCGCAACTGTCAGTACGGCGAGAAAATCCACTAGAAGTGCTACTGCTAAGGTGCTCTGGTCGTAAGTTGTAAGCAAACTAGCAGACGAAATGCCGATTCCAAAAAATCCCACTTTATCCCACAATTCCATTTTATCCCACAAGCAGTCAAAATATCCCATATATGGGATAAAAATCCCTCAAGTGAAACACAGATAAATCCCAGCTGACATTTTAAAGACAACCATAGTCAATAGCTTACTACGAAAACCAATTCAACTACTGAATATCAAACATTAAAATTAGTTTTAATAATTATTAATAATCCAAAATAAAATACAAATGCTGCGTTAAAACATCCCTTTGGTATCCCAAATGACTCCTTCAAAATTTCATTAAGAAATGTTTTATAGTTATTTAGTACTTCGATAACACACCCACACACACACCCACACACGGCCACTGAAACTTCTTCATCAATACAGTGATTCACTTCGTTCATCAATTATCCTCCATAAGAATAACATTGGGTTTGAGTACACAGGTTTGCTGCAACAAGGCACACAAAATAATGGGTTTTTATGCAAATATCAATAGAACTCATCTTAGTGAAGTCACATACCAAGTTTCATCCATATACATTCATAAATAAGCGATATATAACATTTTAAGTATTTTCCATAAGAATAACATGGGGACCAAGTACCTAGGTTTGCTGCTACAGGAGCCATAGGCGAAAATTTGTTTTGTTGTGCAAACAACAATAAACCATAACCAGATCAAGCCATATACCAAATTTCGCCAGTTTATGTTCATAAATAAGCGAGATATACATTTTTTCTTTTTCTCCATAAGAATAACATTAGACTAGGTGTACGCTCATTCTTCCCGTAAGAGGATGAACGAAGACTGGATTTTTAATTATATATTTAAATAGACATGTTACATATTTAGCTTTTGTTAACTTACACCTTGTTTAGCCAAACACTTTTACAATAGGTCAACAAATATCTAGATCATATGCAACATATCTAAATAATTATAATTTCTTTATATTGTATTCTGACAGAGAAAGATTACAAATGTGTGAATGAACGAGTACAAATACTAAAGATTTCAACAGATTACTTGTATTTAAAAATACTTAGAGAAAATTTGAATTGATATACTAGCGAACGTAATGCCGATTTACAAAAAATCTCACTTTATCCCACAATCCCATTTTATCCCACAAGCAGTCAAAATATCCCATATATGGGATAAAAATCCCTCAAGTGAAACCCACATAAATCCCAGCTGACATTTTAAAGACAACCATAGTCAATAGCTTACTACAAAAACCAATTCAACTACTGAATATCAAACATTTAAATTAGTTTTAATAATTATTAATAATCCAAAATAAAATACAAATGCTGTGTTAAAACATTTCTTTGGTATCCCAAATTACTCCTTCAAAATTTCATTAAGAAATGTTTTATAGTTATCTAGTATATCTAGTTCTTAGTATTATTTGGGGGGTACAAAACCCCCCAAAAAACCCCCTTCGGATGGTGCGATTCATCTGGTTTTCGAACTCGTTCAAATAAATGGTACTTTACACATTTGTACCAAATTTCATTAGGATGGGACCTTTTTTACGAGTGTTATCGTGCTTACGGACACACACACACACACACACACACACACACACACATATATAAAAATTTGAACGAATGGTGTTTTTGGCATCTGGGGACCTCAAAATAAAAAGTTATCATGGTCTCGGGCTTAAGTCTTACCATGAGACCTACGGTAATAGCTTCTTCGATCCCTATAGGGGAAATTCGCTAATACAAAAAATTAAAAAAAACGCCTAGAGATATCGTGGATTACTACTTACATACCAAATTTCATAAAAATCGGACCATTTGTTAGGGCTCTAGCACTGTGCACATCCATACAGACAGGCAGACACACACAGAGACATTTCGTAAAAATCACTTTTTTGGGTTCAGGGAGCACCAAAAAAATATTTCCACTAACAACTCAAATTCGAAAATTTTTACAATACTTTCTCCATATACTATGTATAAGGGGAGAAAGTAAAAATCAGAAAAGGCAGAGTATTGAAGCAAGGTTAGGTTAGGGGCAATGGCTCCTTCAAGCCACTAGTTAGTATGATATTTTTCTAAAAACAACAAGATAAATGGAAACTACATATACGGATCTAGATCGGAAGAATTATTCGAAATACAATGTAAACATATAGTTATTACTTGTTTACAAACGTACTCATTTTGACATTTGAGAGCTAAACAAAATCAGCACTAATTCCTGCTCTGAACTTGGGGGGCGGAACTAAAATAAATAACAAAGTGTATGGTAGCTGTCTATTTTTGAAACAGTAAAAAAACCATAGTATATGTGTGATCAAAATTAAAAACATGTAAGCTTAACAAAAACATAACTCACGTTACGTAATTTGAAGAACTGCTCCTTGTCATACGTATAATGATTTGTTTCACTGCGTCATTTATTCCTCTTTGTATTAATAATATCACGAAAGGTGTTTTAATAATAATACGCTATATCCTGTTGTCAAATCGCTCTATATGGGTTATATTTTTGAGATCCGTAGTTAGATATCACCCTGAGGTAGAATTAGAAATGTAAATTTTGTTTCTAATTAAAACGCCCCTCAATCCGTAAACTTGGTAGCTGATAAAGTGTTTCTTCCATCCAGTTAATGAATGCTCTTGAATGTAGGTTTCGTTATAGTCTTTGCGGGTGTTATGTACGCATCTTTCTCGGTTGAATACAGTGTTACTTTTTAAATCAAGGTAAGACAAAAATACTTCAGTTAAATCCACTTAAAAATATTTTAAGCCGAAAACTAATAAAATGCATAGTCCTAGTAATAGTATCTTGGAACTGTCTGACTAGATACTAGACCTAGGCTTACATCAAGTAGGCTAACCCTTTTTCGTGGGTATAGGTCAGTTAAATCATAGGTTTTGGCATGTATAGGCCTATAACCATTGGTTGCGAGTTAAAAATGAGGAGGTCAGTCTCACAGTGCCACACCTGAGGCAGCATGTCAGTCGTTGCCAGTGTGTTGCAGCTGTTTTCACAGTAAAGAAAACATAAAAGCCAAATCATCAGATTTTCCGGGTATCCAAATTTTGGGTTGCTTGAATAAATTTGTTCTTGTTTTTGCTTTGTAGAAATTACCGTATTGATTACTATTTACCCTAGTACAGTATTGATCACCATTTTTTTGTAAGCACTACAAAGCACAGTTCTCAACAACCCTAGGCAGTCCGATCTCATCAGCCGCTGTCAGTTTTCAGCAACACAGCAGTTTGATCTCATTGGCCGCTGGGAGCCAAAGGATTAATGGTGTAACTTAAGCTTTGAGTAGGCTCAGATTTGTAATTATGTTCAAGAAGTCATATTATATCTTCCTCAGAAGCTGGTTTGTAGAAGACAATTTCCAATAGACTGGTATCAGCATGTAGTCTAGGCTAAGTTATTACAATCAAAAAGGCTATGGTTTGCTTGCATTGTTTATGTAAATTTGTTTTCAAAAAGGGTGGAATGTAACAGCTAATTCCATGAGGGGAAAATTGCTTGTTAAGGAGTAACTTTTAAAAGTACCGGTCCAACTTATATTCAGCATATTTGGCAGATCGGTTATGCTATGTTATTAATAAATAACAGAACCACCGCAGTGCGCTGTTTCGGGTGATTGTGTTTCTAATTTTTAAACAACTTTTAAAAGTTAGGAATTGCTACAAATCTGGGATTACAGTTCCCTATTAAGACCTATGAAACAATCATCAAATAGAAATATTAAACTAAGTTATGAGATCAAATCAAAATATCAAATGTAAAAAGCTGTTTTCGCTATCCCTGCCGCCGTTAGATTATAAAAAGGTTTTGTTATAGGCCTACATCTATTGTAACTTAACCTAACCTTAACCGCTGCAGCTCGCTGTTTGTACATAGGTACAAACCGTTCATAGTCTAAGAGCCTAGTATTAATGCATTTGACGAAATCTATTGTAATTGTTCTAAATTACCTAACGATGAATAAAATTGTCTATTGTATATTGTCTACCAGGGTCATTCCATGTCTAATCAACACACTCATTTTACCTCACCATCTCAGATTTTGATAACATTCGGTTCGTAGATAGTAGCCTATGTAAGGAGAATAGAAAAAATACGAAATTTCAACTCCATATCACTTACGGCTCCAAAATTATTACTACTATGTAAAGTTTATAAGAAAAGCGCAAAATCGCACCGTCCTCACATTTTTAAATGCTCATGGTAACTATACTGACTTAGAGAAGTGGGAGTGGTGTCATTCTATTTAGTTTTCTACGCTCTTTTCAGTGTTATACAACACAACATACTTTGTAATAAAAAGTTTTTTTCAAAAATCAAATACCGTATGGTATAGGAGATATCTAGAGTTTTTTATTTCGATTACTCCATCCTGAACTTGACTAAATTACTTATTAATTTAAATTTCATAACACTTACCACTGCTTTAGATAAGAGCCTATGTAGTTTGTTCAGTCTCATTAGAAGTTATAACGTAAATTCTTCCAGTAGGAATTATAGGATTAACTTTGCACAGGACGTCTGCTAATGATATCCATAACACATCTGGATTCCTTGAATCTGAAAATGATGGTGAAGGTCCAGGAGGATGAAGAAATGTTACTTTTAATTTATCATTTTATTTATTCTTCTCCAGAACATATGCTACTCACCATTTTTTGTCATATGCAACAGTTATGTAGCCATTTACTTCTGACATTTGCAGTTTATCTGGGGATTTTTGAATGGCTACTGTTTCTCCAGTTATTTGTTCAGAGAAACCATTTACATAGATCTTATACAAGCTCGAAGGTTCAGGTATGTAGGCATGGTATTGTTGAGTCCCCTTAATTGTAATAGCCTGGTTAAATCGCTCTTTCAAAAAGGTTTCAGACTCAGTGAATTCTTCTTGTGTTGAGAAGATAAAATTTACCCCAGATATATTTTCCAATGCCCATTTATAAAGTTGGATAGGTGTTAGAATCTGGTTGTCATATATGGACGTTGTAGGCTTGCTCCAGCAGCCAGTCTCTTGACAGTGCCACCAATCCTATTACACAGACATTTTCCATGAGCTGTGGCAGAAAAATGCCACTCAGCCTCAATCCTGAGTTGAAATTTTGTATTTTTTCTATTCTCCACACAAACTATATATTTACGATACCAAATGTTATCAGAATCTTAAGATATTCAGGTAAAATTTTGGCTATTGTTGTTATTGTTATTGTTATTGCTGGATTAGAAAACCCCAGCATTAGCTTCTAGGCACGTCTTCGACAAGCGGGAATTTTGCACAGGCTACCGGAAGGAAAGGATATAGCAGGATAGGAAAGGGTGGGATGAGACAGGCAGCCAAATTGACCTTTCAGAGGGCCAACTCCCTTGCTCCTGTGACAGCTGTGATCAGGCTCAATCAGGTGAACCCCGCTCTGCCCTCCAACTGGCCAACTCAACTGACAGGGTATCCGTGTACGACAGCCAGGGACCACATTCTCAGGTTGGGGACCAAACCCTGAGTTTCCGTCCCCAGCTGCTGCAAATGGAGGAACAAAGGGAAGCTCATCGTAATGGAAAGCTAAAAGACTTACCATATGTAATGACAACTTCATTTTCTGTACCCAATGTCAGCCTCAAAACTGGTATAGACCAGTTTTAAGGTTGTCCTGAGACAATTTTTGGCTAAAATTGTATTGAATTTATACAGAATGACCCTACAGGTACTTCACATCAAGCAATGTTTCTCTATTAGAGATCGCTTTCACCTTTCACTCATTTATAGCCTATAGGCTAACACTTTTTTATCTATAATATTATAAAGAAGAGGTGATTTCTGTCTGTCTGATGTTCTGGGTAAACGCAAAAACTACTGAACCGACTGGGCTGAAACTTAAAATAAGGTAGATCTTGAACCTATGCAACACATAGGCCTATTCACTTCCTTAAAATCCCCTCGGGCTACGCCCCTTGAACGTCCTAGGATTCAATGTTTATATTTCAGAAGAAAGTAAACATTCAGAAACTGTAATGCGAACATCTGTGGATACTTCCATTTGACAGCTTAAAGAGCAGAAGCAATAACAGCTGTTTCAAGCTAAATAAAATGCAAATTTCATTGACTATAGAACGGGTAAAGAAAACACCTGTACGAAGAACGGGTACATCAGCTAGTGTTTTATAAAACACCATATTTCAGTTTTTTAAGGAGTTATTTATACAGCGGAAATTAATTTTGAGTTATTATTGGTATCATTTCAAGTTACTTACGCCTAGTTAGTATTATTGGTACCCTTAGTTCAATGTCAGTGTTATGCTATCGATGATTCAATATTAATTTTGGATTTGCAATGCAGACACAAATTTGAAATCAATAGAACTAAGATTCAGGGTGTAACGGGATGAGTGTAACTAACTTCGTCAAATTATTCCTTATATCAAGAAAAGAAAAATATGTCCTGTTAACATGGGTCCGGAAACCGTTCGTTTTGGACTTCCAGCCAAAGTTCGGGTTTTTACAATTTTCAGTGTACTTTATTTTTTGTTTTGGACAAAAGACACTGATCCTATAGCATTATATTCATTATTCTTATATGAAAAGATAGGTAATTAGCAGTAGAACCGAGGCCAATAGTTAAATATCTTCCACAAAAGTAATAGGTGCATGTTAGTCTCACTTTAAATTCAATTTGTTTTCCAAAAAAGTTAATTTTAATTTTTGAAAAGTTGTCAACCGACAATTATGATGACCAATTACGGTGCAACTTCACCAAAAGTTTCCTTTTATTATGGAGAACAAAAATTCATCATTGGTTTATACGAAATAATACAATTTAAACTTGGGAAAAACACAATAACTGACAATGGTACAGAATTTTCTTTTAAAATTGAATAAGCGCTGTGCATTTGCTTAGGGGTTTACACCATTGTTCAGATGCACAGAATGAGACTGTTGATATGTATTTTTTAAATTTGTATGAAACTTATTAGTGTGGGTTTCAAATGAAGTAAATTATTATAATTACAATATAATTTATAATATAATGTTTCTTTTTAGCGAATTTCCCCTATAGGGAAGAAGCTATTACCGTAGTCGGCATGGTAAGACCTAGGCCCGGGACGATGATAACTTTTCGTTTTGAGGTCCCCAGACCCCAAAAACACCATTCGTTCGATACTGTATATATATATACTCGTTAATAATGTTTTTAAAAATAATATATATATATATGTGTGTCCGTGAGCACGATAACTCTCGTAAAAATGATCCGATTTTGATTAAATTTTGTATAAACATGTAAAGCAACATTTATGACTTTAAGTTCGAAAACCAGCCAGATCGCTCTATCCGAAGGGGTATTTTGGGGGGGTTTTGTACCCCAAAAATGGGTTTTTTGAATTTTGTACATATAATTTTTTAAACTGTCAAATTTTAGTTTTTACCATTGTATTCAGCTTAAAAAAACACACAATTTGGTATTTTGACAGATGCACAGAATGAGACTGTTGATATGTATTTTTTAAATTTGTATGAAACTTATTAGTGTGGGTTTCAAATGAAGTAAATTATTATAATTACAATATAATTTATAATATAATGTTTCTTTTTAGCGAATTTCCCCTATAGGGAAGAAGCTATTACCGTAGTCGGCATGGTAAGACCTAGGCCCGGGACGATGATAACTTTTCGTTTTGAGGTCCCCAGACCCCAAAAACACCATTCGTTCGATACTGTATATATATACTCGTTAATAATGTTTTTAAAAATAATATATATATATATATATATATATATGTGTGTCCGTGAGCACGATAACTCTCGTAAAAATGATCCGATTTTGATTAAATTTTGTATAAACGTGTAAAGCAACATTTATGACTTTAAGTTCGAAAACCAGCCAGATCGCTCTATCCGAAGGGGTATTTTGGGGGGGTTTTGTACCCCAAAAATGGGTTTTAGCGAATTTCCCCTATAGGGAAGAAGCTATTACCGTAGTCGGCATGGTAAGACCTAGGCCCGGGACCATGATAACTTTTCGTTTTGAGGTCCCCAGACCCCAAAAACACCATTCGTTCGATACTGTATATATATATATATATATCTATATATATATATATATATATATATATATATATATATATATATGTGTCCGTGAGCACGATAACTCTCGTAAAAATGATCCGATTTTGACGAAATTTGGTATAAATATGTAAAGCAGCATTTATGACTTTAAGTTCGAAAACCAGACAGATCGACCTATCCGAAGGGGTATTTTGGGGGGGTTTTGTACCCCAAAAATGGGTTTTTTGAATTTTTTACATATAATTTTTGAAAAAGTCAAATTTTATTTTTGACCATTCGATTCAGCTTAAAAAAACACACAATTTGGTATTTCGATCATTCCTCTACGTCAATTGGTTACCGAGATATTGAAAGTGCTAAACACAGTACGTTGTCTAATGTTATTCTTATGGAGGAAAAGAAAATTTTTTTATCTCGCTTATTTATGAACGTATACTGACAAAACTTGGTATACAGCTTCATCTCATTGAGGTCTATTGATATTTGCTCCAAAAAATTGTTTTTGTATAATTCTCCCGTAGCAGCAAACCTGCGTACTCAGCCCCCATGTTATTCTTATGGATAATAATTAAATGCTCTGTCTCCCTTAATTATGAACATAAATGAATAAAAACTGGTATACGACTTCACCTAGTTGAGTTATATTGACATTGGCATAAAAACCCATTTTTTGTGTTCCTTGTTGCAGCAAACCTGCGTACTCAGCCCCAATGTTATTCTTATGGAGAATAATTAAAATTGTATATATCGCTTATTTGTGAATATATTTTTATGAAACTTGGTAAGTGGCTTTATGTAGTATTAAGACATTTATATCTCCATTGGAAATTCGCTGAGTATGCAGGTTTGCTGCGACGGGGGTATTTTGAATTTTGTACATATAAGTTTTTAAACTGTCAAATTTTAGTTTTTACCATTGTATTCAGCTTAAAAAAACACACAATTTGGTATTTTGACCATTCTTCTACGTCAATTGGTTCCCGAGATATTGAAAGTGCTAAACACAGTACGTTGTCTAATGTTATTCTTATGGAAGAAAAGAAAAATTTTATATCTCGCCTATTTATGAACGTATACCGACGAAACTTAGTATTCGGCTTCATCTGGTTGTGTTCTACTGATATTGGTTCAAAATAATAATTTTTTGCCAAAGGCTCCCGTAGCAGAAAACCTGCATACTCAGCCCCATGTTATTCTTAATGGATAATAACTAAATGCTATGTCCCCCTTAATTATAAACATAAATGGATAAAAACTGGTATATGACTTCACCTTGTTGAGTTATATTGATATTAGCATAAAAACCCATTTTTTGTGTTCCTTGATGCAGCAAACCTGCATACTCAGCCCCAATGTTATTCTTATGGAGAATAATTAAAATTGTATATATCGCTTATTTGTGAATATATTTTTATGAAACTTGGTAAGTGGCTTTATGAAGTATTAAGACATTTATATCTCCATTAGAAATTCGCTGAGTATGCAGGTTTGCTGCTACGGGGGTATTCTTAATTCTGAAAATAAGAATCAGAAATTTATAGTTTTGTTAAAGTTAGTCAATAATTTGTAACGAAAAATATTTCAAATTATGTACTATTATGTACCTAATAGTGTGAATTTAAAAAATGCCACATTTAGTGTGAATTTAAAAAATGCCATTCATTTTCGTAAAATAGAAGTTTATAAAAAATAACATTTTTCGTAACTCTACAATAATTTACACCCAAATAAACCCAGTTCTCATACACTTCAATGGTGTTCATGGGCTTATTTTCCAATTACTAATTTTATTATTTATAAGAAAGTACCATTAATACAAAAACTAAAAACTAATGAAATTAATAAAATAATTTAAAAAAATACTTATCTACAGTCTCATTCTGTATAAGTTAGTACATAAGTTATTTTCCGTTACATATTATTGATGGTTAACTTTTACAAAACTATCAATTTCTGATAAGTTATTTATTTTCAGAATTAAGAAAAAAAAACATTACGTTATAACTTATTTTGTAATCATAATTTACTTCATTTGGAACACACACTAATAAGTTTGAAACAAATTTAAAAAAATACATATCAACAGTCTCATTCTGTGCAACTGAACAATGATGGAAACCCCTAAGCACAAATGCACAGCTCTTATGCGATTTTAAAAGAAAATTCTGTACCGTTGTCAGATATCGTGTTTTTTCCAAGTTTAAATTGAATTGTTTCTTACAAACCAATGATGAAGTTTTGTTCTCCATAAAAAAAAGGAAACTTTTGGTGAAGTTTCAGCGTGATTGGTCATCATAATTGTCGGTTAACAAAGTTTCAAAAATTAAAATTAACTTTAAAATTGACTTTTTTTGAAAACAAATTGAATTTAAAGTGAGACCAACGTGCACCTATTGCTTTTATAGAAGGTATAACTATTGGCCTCGGTTCTAATGCTAATTACCTGTCTTTTTATATAAGGATAATTAATGTAATGCTATAGGATCAGTGTCTTTTGTCCAAAACAAAAATAAAGTACACTAAAAATTGTAAAAACCCGAATTTTGGCTGTAAGTCCAAAACGAACGGTTTCCGGACCCATGTTGATGGGACATATTTTTCTTGTCTTTATGTAAGGAATTATTTGACGAAGTTAGTTACACTTATCCCGAAACACCCTGTATACAGTATAGGTCCTATTAATTGTAGTAACATAATAATGAGCAGCATGGGAATTTCAATGAACCTAGTAAAAATCCCTTAAATGTTATAAAAATCATAAATACCCAAGTTTTGGGTATTTACCCGGGACTTGGGGTAAATATCCATTTTTTATTTACCTACCCGCTGAGTATTTACCCGGCCCACATCACTAAGAAATAAAATAACCTATCCAAAAGTGTTGGTTATTTTCTCAGGTAGGCAATGTTTTAAAAGTGTCAGGACTGTTTCTGGCGATTTAGCAGTAAAAACATTTGTAAGAATTGATTTTTGATACGCCTAAATCGATAATTAATGATTGATACAGGCTCATAATCACACTTATTTTACAAGAAATCGTAATCTAAACCCATCTGTACAGCATAACTTAAGGCTTTTTGAAACAAAAACCCAGTTACATAGGTGTTAAGTATTACACACAGCTCCCATCTGTCATCAAAGACATTTAAGATGTAAACTGTTTTAAGAAAAAACTCAAGCACTACCTCATCGACAGTTGCTTCTATGAGTTTCCACCTTTTTAGCAATTTTGGCAGTTTTCTCCTGATTTTTCTTCATTAGTTACCAGTTCCTTGGCTTTTTCCAACCACTACCCTTAACCTTAACCTGATTGGACAACGCCAACTGCCTCTACATCGACTGCTACTAGTGTTTAAGAATGGACAGGTCCCATGCAGAAACGGTCCACACGGGACAGACGCAGGAGGAGGAGGAAACTTTGATAAGCTTAGGCCTAGAATTTTTTTAATGAACTTTATTTAAGTTATTGATTGGTAATTTTCTTGGAGGTAAATTGACACCCAACTTATCTTCGTAACCACTTATATTTTCCGAGGAAGTTAAGCAATAGTCTAGTTGACCTAGGCTATAGATTTATTTATCTGGAGTACTGCAGGTAATTTTTACTTTTCTTGAATAAAATTTTCCAGTAAATTGCTTTGGAGACAAATCCTGGGATTTTGTAGCCTTTGGCATTTCAGTTCAGGTTGTTTTAATACCTGCTTATAATTTAGTTTTAAAAAAGAGGCCAAAATAACTTATCATGTGATCAAAATCTAAAATCTAAGGAAGTTCATAGCCTACTTTCAGTATAAAAATCCTCTCATGGGCCTTCTTGAAGGTATCACTTTTGACTTCTAACTTTTGTGGCAGGTAATCTCACGACTCACACGGATTTGAGAATCTAACTACCAAGTAACATTAGGGTTGCCCATTATTCTAGACATTAGCATTTTCCCCTACTTGTACCTCCCCTTCCTGTTCCCTCATCAAAATCAGAGAAGGTCACAACAGCAACCAAGGTCACTTCTTTGCTCAACCTGGTAGCAGAAATCCCCACAAACTTTACTAGAAATTATCCAACTTGTCTGACTATTTAACGGGTAGAAGTTTGTTATTCTCTGTCATTTTCTTTACTGAGATAGGGTATACTGTATTAGGTTAGTTACTGTAATATTATGGTATTGGCATAGATTTTTCTATTTGATTCATCACACATTCTACATTGATTACATTGATTCATCACACTGTTTTATCCACTTCCATTTAAGAGTTGTTAAACATTAAAAACTCATATTTGGGTTTATATTATCTACCTACTACATTTTTATCACATAAAATTATAAAAAATAAATGTGCTTTGCTATTTATTTGAGACGCATGTTTTTTCACATAAATTTTCCATATTTTATAAAGAAGTAAGATCTGCATTTCAACCTAATTACCTTCTTGAAATGTTTAATAATATAATGTTTTGTAATAATCGTAACCAACACACCTTTCAGCCATCTTCAAAACTTCATACAGTAATAACGGCACTACAAAAATACTGATCCGACCTCACAGGTTACTCGCCAGTGACATATTAATGCAGTATTTGACAAACTCAAGGTCAATATCCTTCCCACTACCCCATTGATGAGGACGGAGGACTGCAGTCAGACACACCATTTACCACGCATCCTCTTCTCCATGATCCTAGAGATCAAGGAATCGTCAGTACTCCTCTTCTTCATCATCTTCTTTTTAGCGAATTTCCCCTATAGGGAAGAAGCTAAATCCGTAGGTGGCATGGTAAGACTTAAGCCCGAGACCATGATAACTTTTCATTTTGAGGCCCCCAGATGCCAAAAACACTATTCTTTCAAATTTTGTATATATGTATATATATATATATATGTGTCCGTAAGCACGATAACTCTCGTAAAAAAGGTCTGATCTTAATGAAATTTGGCACAAATGTATAAAGTACCATTTATTTGAACGAGTTCGAAAGCCAGACGAATCACACCATCCAAAGGGGGGGGGGTTTTGGGGGGATTTTGTACAGTTTTTTAGGGTCTTCACATGTAATTTTTATTTTATCTCATTTTAATTTTTACCATTGAATTCAGCTTAAAAAATTTGGTATTTTGATCATTGCTCTACATCAATTGGTTTATGAGATATTGAAAGTGCTAAACACAGTACCTGTACCTATGTTGTCTAATGTTATTCTTATGGTGAAAAATAAAAATGTTATATCTCGCTTATTTATGAACATAAACTGACGAAACTTAGTATATAGCTTCATCTGGTTGTGGTTTATTGTTGTTTGCACAAACAAAATTTTTCGCCCATGGTTCCCGTAGCGGCAAACCAAGGTACTCGGTCCCCATGTTATTATTATGGAGGTTAAATAAAATGTTATATATCACTTATTTATGAAAGTATATGAATGAAACTTGGTGTGTGACTTCACTTAGATAAGCTCTATTGATATTTGCATAAAAACCCATTATTCTGTGTTCCTTGTTGCAGCAAACCTGCTTACCATCCTCCATGTTATTCTTATAGAAAATAATCAAAATGGTATATATCGCTAATTTATTAATGTATACTGATGAAACTTGGTATGTGGCTTCACCTAGTTTGATTCTATTTATATTTGCATAAACACCAATTGTTTGTGTTCCTTGTTTCAGCACACCTACGTGCTCATCCCCAATGTTATTCTTATGAAGAATAATTAAAATTAGAATTTCCTATGCGCAGCTTGCGCATCCCATTAAATAGTTAAATAGTAAAAAAAACAGTCACAGTCTGTAGTTAGATATAATCCTTATATCAGCTGTTTATATAATTTGATTGAATTTAATTCAGAAAAGACACATGTGACATAAACGAAATAAAACTCTCCTCCATTTGAATAATATGGGCACTTGGAAGTCCCGTGGGGCAGAGCCCTAAGGCCTATATCAAAAATCTAAAGCCAGTTTGTACATCTGCACACCTAGACACACGTTTTGGTGTACAATATGTGGGGTTAAATCTTGAAACAAAAACGCCTTATTGTTTACAAAGATTCCATGTAGCGTCTTTTAATAATAATATTTGAATGAAACTTTGTATGCGGCTTTATGTGGTATTAAGACATATTTTATGCATTGGAAATTCGCTGAGTGCGCAGGTTTGCTGCGACGGGGGTATTTTTTTTATTTTTTCGGTTAAGTAGTAGCTTACAATGAATTGTACCACAGATTAAACGTGGTATTCTTAATCTATGCTTGGACCAACAATTCTAATAATAGGCCTACTGACATTTTACATAGGCGATAAATTGTTTTTTTACGGTGATAGACTATGACGGATAACAGAAAGTGACAAGTGAACAAGTTTCTACTGTATTGTATAATGATACAAACGACAATAAGTGTTACTAACGAGTAAAGTTATATGTCAACTAACTTTTCTGCATTTACTTTTGTTCTAGAAACATGGATAATACTCTGATGCTAGCTGATTTGATTGAGCTTGCTGGCCGTTTAAAGCAGGAACGCCTCTTTATACTTTCTGAGCAACTTCATCTTCAAGAACTCAATGAAAAGGTAGGCTGTTTAAAATTAAACCTCTTATTTTGAATAAGAACATTAAATGTTTGTACCATCTAGTTTTAATGTATAATAATTTGTAATGCTGCTGCAAAATGTGTCAAAGTAATAATTAAACGAGTTTTCACGCAGCACGCTAACGTGAGGGAAGTGAATTTCCATAATATACAAAACTTTTAAAACTCAAAACTAGTGTGAAAACATAGTAGGTTCATTTATTCCAGTTTTATTGAAATCTGAAAACATTGATTTTTTGGCTGTTCTGATGCTCCTGGTTTCATTTACCTGCAATGCTGGGAATGCAATTTTGCGCATTATAAGGTTAGGAGAAAGTCCAGTCAGGCTTGAAAGTAGGCATGAGGTTTCTGGGAATGGTAAAAGAATACCAACAAATAATAACAAGCTTTTCTAACGTAAAACCCCCATAAGGCAAAGTATGATATTGTGTTTAGTCGATACACATTTTCGTTAATAAATTGTTAAATGTTTATGCTAGAATGACAAAAGATGGCATAAAACTTTCGCCTCACTAATTCCCATCTTATTACATGCATTAATGTTACATCTGGGGCTTTTCTGACCCTTTTAGGGCCAAAAAACTCGAAATTTGAAAGATTAATCCCCAAAAAAGGAGTTTAGAGTTTTCCGGTTGTTTTGCCCAACGATCTTGTCTAACTGATTATGTAAAAGAACGTCCCTACCAAATTTGAAGTAAATCGGACTACAAATGTGACCGCTAGAGTGCATACACATATAAATATTACAACAAAATGGTGTTAATTTCTTAAATGTATGTGTATGTATATATATATATATATATATATATATCTCATTTTGAACGACCCCCCAAAACGTGTTCAGGGGGTCACGTTAGGAACTTCTATTGTGGTCCCGCTTAAGTTTCACCGTGTGGGTCATGCTAATACTTCACTTTCCAAAGGAAATTCACTATTAAATGCAGCAGTGCCTTTTAATAACATTTAAATTTTAAAAGACTTGTTGATTTGCCGACATAAAATGTTTTTTTTAAAAGATAGCACATAAGGTTTACTTATTTGGCTTTGAGGAAACAAGCTGAAAACTTATTTTACAGGGCAATGATTGATTTAGTTTTCTTTGAGATTTTTTAAATTTTACAAACCACTGATATATTGTTGCTAATGTTTAGTTGTTAAACTTATTATTCTAGATATCCTTGTTCACCTCAGCCATAAGCTCCTACTTAAATTTTATTTTACCAAGAGCGCTATGAGCATGTTGTTATCCTCTGCCAGTAGTAAAGGATGTAGGCCTTAAGCAAGGTAATTTTTATAGAATATTTTTAAAAACTTGGATCTTAAATGTTTCTTATAATGTTCTTATGTTTTGGTTATTACTGGCTTTGAAATACTCTTTATATTACCAGTACATGTCTTTGGACACAGCATTTTTTTACACAGACATTGCGCCTTGTTGGCAGGTTGTGTTGACTTCATCGCGGCTCGCGCAGCTCGCCTGGGTGGTATTTCAACAAAGAGTCAACCTCAACCGCCTGGTTTTGTCACGGCCAGACTGTTCCCCTGCAATGTGCTGTCAGCGTGCTCATGCACTTGAGTCTGCTCAGTTTGTTGATGCTCACAAAGTACTGGGCTTTCAGGTATGTTCTATGCAAATATCAGTAAAATAAACTTACTCTTTTTATTTTATGCTTTGACTGGCTTACATTTACATTTATTTTAAAACAAATACATATTTGAATACAAACTAAGGAATGTTTGTTTGCTGGCAAAGTTTTTTTAGGAAGTAAAAAATTATTGTAAAATATTTAGAGCTATCAATTTAAAGATTAAAGGATCGTAGTATTAGTATTTGTAAATCAGAATCTTGACATTAGCCAGTTTTCTGTCATCAAACAAATTCAACTGACAGCAACATTGTTTTGATCTTGTTTATTTACTAAAAACCCTCCCCCACATTCCAGAGAGACATTTTGAGTTGGAAAGTTTCATTGGATTGGGCCCTTGATTTCCAAGCAGGGTAGGAGGGAGTGAGGGGGCCTAAGCACCCTCCCCTGAAAATATTTGATACTTAAACTAAGGGTGTGCTTGAAAACTTGAAGTTTTCGGCATAGTTTTGTTTACTCAAGTATACTTGACTGAAACTTGAATATAGCTGCATAAGTTAATGTTGGACTAGAATAATGACTACTGTTTAAAAAATTGTTCAAATAATTCATGTAAAACCAATTGAAATACTTTGAAATTGTGTCCTAGAATGTGGGGGTTTCAAGAATTTAATGAAATAAAGTTAGGTTGTGCAAGTTCTTGAAAGTCCATGTTTTAGCTAATCCACAAATTGGCAGAAAAACTAGGTTTTAAGTGAAAATATCATTTAACCTAGGCATTGAAAATAGCTTTACTAGTCAACCTATTAAGGTAGTAATTATACTCTATTCGCAGTGGCCTATAACAGGATTTGATTGTTGCTGCCCACTAGTAGCAAAATCTGTAACTAATGACTGGCGGGCAAGTACGGTTCTCTCCGCTAGGGGCGCTGACTGACTATAAACCTAAATAACGCCGCTAGGCCACTGGTTGCTGAGTTGGCTAAGTCATGGAAACACCTTGGCCAGGTGTTGATACGAACTTTGTGGTTTCGATTCCCGCACACGACCAAAACTGTTCAGTCATGCAACTCTTAATGAGTTAAGTGGTCTGTGGCAACATTGGTGGGAGGGCCCAAATAAAATAAACGGTGGCAGGCTTGCTTGCAAGTTGACGGGATTGGTTGATTCTGTGTGAGTTGCACATGGTCAACACTGATTTTGCTACGTTTTACTTATGTCTACTGTGTGTGTGCGCCAATGTGACTCTTTAAACTGAAAGAAAACAATATTTTAATGAAAATATGCCATTAATCCATTTTAAAAACACCAATTTTCTATTCTAATTCATAGGTTTAAAAAATTATCAGAAGAGATTAACAAACCATTAATTTCCTTTAAGCCTATTGGGCATCAATGATACTGAACATACGAATTAGTAAAGAACGGGACCAGCTCTTAAGTTTTGATGCCAATGGGTTAATTGTAAATATTAATCAGTCTGTATGATTTTCTTGTGAATTAAATACAGTAGTCCGCTTAACCGGACCTCGCTAAACCGAAACCCGGATTAACCGGAACGGTCTACAAGAAATATTTAATCAATAACAGAGAAGATAAATCCAGCGCATGACTCATGGCGAACCGAGAGACCGTCTGTCACGGCGGTCACAGAACTTAAGGGTTGTTTTTACGGGTTTTGCCACATACCTGATCCGGCCTCGAGGGGGGGAGGGTTGACCCATACTGCATTTTCCTAATTCGTATTTCACACTAAAGGATCAGGACCATGAACCCTCACACCTGCTGCAAACTCCAAGATGTTTGCGTATTTTTCGGAAATTAACCTTGAAATACCGATAGTTGAATAGCCTATCCGAAAAATTGTGTTATCCGGAACGGTCCCGCCCCCATTATTTCGGTTAAGCGGGGTTTTACTGTACAGAAGTATAATTTTAGGCCTACATAACTGTTTTGAGCAAAATCACAATTTTTGAATGATTAAGTATCTTTTTAATTCACTGATATGCTTTGAAAAGTATGATAAATTCAGGCTCATTATTATTGCTGACTGTTTATTTGTTGCTCATTATTTTACTGCCAGCAAATATTAATTGTGCTAAGATGTCAGCAAGGTTGGAGAACACTGCTCTAAACATTCCCGTACCCACCCTAGTCTATTGGATTGTGAAAATTATTTTTTTTAATAAACCTCAAATGCCCATCATCATAGGCTGTTGACCTGTGCGGTGAACTAAAGACAGTTAGGTATCGTAACAGCATTAGTCACATGGACTGTTATGTTTATTTTTTAGGAAACCGCCCTGTACGGAGAGTTTCTCAAGTGTTTGCGAGCTTCGCCTGACCTCCTGGCTTCATCCCTGGTGGCCGGTGAGAGGCTGTTGCCAGAGTCCATGGGCCTGACTATCAACTCTCTGGTGTCCGGATTGTTCGGAAGCTGCCTCTTGCCTGAAGACAAAGTTATTGTTCTTCGGTTGCTAAAAAACCTAACCGAGCTTCAACTAGTTCCTTCAGATGACCCAAGAAGGTAGTGACCACAATCAAATCTTTAAAATATTTTGTATTGTTATGCAGTGTACTTACAAATTTATGACTCCAAATGTATGTTTTTTTTTCTCCGTTAGGCAATAAACTACTGGACCGATTGAGCTAAAATTTATAAATAGGAAGGCACACAGAATGAAATGTAGATCTATTCTGAGTTTGAAAATCCTTTAGGACTCCGGCTTTTTAGCTTGTAAAGTTCCATTGTTACCGTAAAACCTTCTTGACTCGGACAGGGGTTCTAGACCCGGGACACGGCGCAGACGATTTTTTAAATCGTGACTACTACGTCAGCTGATGGAATATCGCGGCAATGAATGTGTAAATAGAAACGTAAAAACATAACTTAAACAGCGATATACAGATTGTATATGTTGCTCACTTCTTTTGCTGACAGTCGCAGGAATACCAACTGCTGAAATTTTGAGAAATATATTCTTTGTCTGACTAAGATCAATAACATCCGAATTCTCCTTCAGCAGATCGTTCCATGTTTGTATTCCCCGCAGGGACGACTGGAGCGAAGGTGTTTGTCCGCTCCCACCTGGAGACCGAGAATGGTTCACGGATGGTTCCAAGTCTAGGAGCAGGTCAGGTGCTGGCATTCACGGGATGCAAGATGGTGTCAGTCTCGGGGTGCCAATGGGCTTTTTGCCCACAATGTTCCAAACGGAGATCACCGCCATCATGGAGTGTGCGGGGGAGATTCTGAGGAGGGGTCAAGAGGGCCTCTCAATCAGCATATTTTCTGATAGCCAGGCTGCTCTGAGGGCGCTGGACTCTTGTGAGTTCAGGTCTAGGGTTGTCTGGGACTGTTAAAAAACAGTGTCTTGCGCTGGCAGACACAACAAGGTCACTCTCTGTTGGGTGCCTGGCCACACAGGGATTGTGGGTCATGAGGTGGCGGACAGGTTGGCTAACTCGGCTGCCTCCTCGGCTCTCTTGGGCCCCGCCTTTTTGTGGGATATCTCGTTCTTGTGCTTCGCAGATGATCAGCGCTTGGGCTTGGGACTATCATAGAAGGAGATGGGCAGAGCTCCCTCTTCACAGGGTAAGCAAGCTTAACCTACAGAGACCATCCCAGCAGGTCACCAGGAAGCTCCAGTGTCTCAGCAGGTTGGACATCAAGCGAATCACGGGCCATGGTTACCTAAGGAAACATCTCTTGCACATGGGCGTTTTAAATGGTGACCCTGCATGCAGGATATGAGGGCAGTACAAGGAGACTGCAGATCATCTGCTCTTTTATTGCGATGAGCTTAGGGAGGTAAGGGCTTCAGCTATGGGAACTATGGCCAAGGTTGGATACCTGCCTCCTGAGGAGCTCGTCGATAGGATGATGCAGTTTATCAGGCTCTTGAACCTGAAGGAGTTCTGAAACCTCTTTTCTTTTTCGGGGGTGCGCAATAAGCCCAATGCGGCTGATGTGCCTTGGGACTCATGTCCGCCCCTTCTGATGATGATGATTATGAACATCCGAATTGACACATCTAACACGTTTTAACTAATAAAAATCGATGTAACATATTCTCGTTAACAATATTTCAATAGCTTTAAGCAAATATAAGTAACGTATACAAAACTATGATGAGCAATTCTACTTTTGACTTTAAAGGTTTTTGCTGCTCATGCAATGACAGTGTCTGATTGGGGGTTTCCCTTTACACGTATAGACATTCGTCAAATTGTTAAAATGTATCTCGACAAGGAAGATTCATGGGCAAAATCACGGGATGGTGACAAGATTGTGATTGGGGACATTCTTTCAACCCACTTCTCATGTGAAGTTTTGAAGATGTATGAGAAACTCAACATAAAGTTTGTGTGCCTTCCGCCAAATGCAACGCACATGTTACAGCCGCTAGACGTAACGTTTTTCAGACTGTTGAAGGGAGCCTGGAGACAAATTCTTCTGGGATGGAAAATGGATGCGGACCAAAGGCTCACAAACATTCCCAAACACGTTTCCTTCACTTTTGAAGAATTTGTGCGAGGCTATTGAGCCTGACCAAACCAAGAATTTAGAGGCTGGTTTCCATGCTTGTGGGATCAGTCCTCTGGATCCAAACCGCGTCCTGGGCAAATTGCTTTAAAAAAATCCAGAACGATGTTGAAGTCTCACCAACTAAGAAGCCGAGGCAACTCGTTGGCGAGGCTGTGATAGATTTCCTCTCCAACCCCTGACACAGCCCAAGCGAAAATAAGCCGAAGAGGAAGAAGAAAGGGCATTGTGGTGGATCATGGAAATTTGCGATCAACTAGCGGCATGCCTAGGAAGCTGAAACCACAGGCCAAGGAACGCTTCAAGATCCATCTAATTCAAGTGATGAGCGTATTTTAGAGGAAATGGTTGACGACCCCTATGAGCCACTAGACGAGCCCCTCGACTTCAAAGACCCGACTGCCGGTGACTGGCTGTTGGTTAAATTCGCGGAGAAAAGAGAAATAAAATACTTTGTGGGGTTTGTTGAAGAGGTCGTGCAGGATGGACTTCCTACGAACTTTGCAAGAAAAATTAACAATAAGTGTGTTTTTCGTTAGCCAGATCCAGAGGACAAGTGTGTTGTCAACTACGACCAAGTAGAACAAAACATCGGACTGCCATCGTTCAACTACAAAAATGATCGATTGGTTTCATTTAAATTTAAGTGCTCTTTTGATGGTTCCAATGTTTACTAGTATCAAAGCCACGCATATTGCTGTGCAATCCATTCATTACATTATGGTCGTATTTTTACTGTATTATGTCATCTTCTCTGTGTTTTTATAATGTGTGCCATATAAAAAGTCTGATGTATTCTGTTGTTGCTTACTCTATGCACCCCTCCCCTCCACCATTATATCTCCCAACTAATCTGTAACGTAGTAAACAAGTTGCTCTATTCAACGGCATGTGCGAGTTCAGACTGAAGAGATTAGTTTTGAAGTTATAGTGTTATTTAAACCTATGTCTGAGTCAAGAACAGTTTACTTTATCGAGTCGGACACTTTTGTTTATTTTTTTTCTGTTACATAACATTGAAAGAGGTCAAATAAGGTGGGGTTATAATGAATAAAGCACACATAATTTAATGGTAAATATTTATTTGTAATATCTTAACCTATAACTGAGACATGTCTAAAACCCATATAAAAAGGTCCGAGTCAAGACTGTTTCACGGTAACTTAACAGGTGTATTTTTTTTTTGTGGTTGCTCTCTAAGTTCAGTTCACACACCTGTTATACAGTTGTTTAATACGGTAGACCAATGAGCAAAGGAAATTCGCAAACGCAAACGAGCTTAGCAAATATACTCGTCATGAAATCACCTTTGCTGTAACAATTTACCAAAAATGTGGTTAATGGAGATGGGAAGTGGTTAAAAGTAATTGTTAGTTAATAAAACGCAATCACCATGTGAATCACACTTTCAGATTGAAAATGAACTTTTTTGTTTAATGCTTTCTACTTTATTGGTTACTTTGACATGCCCACACAACGCCAGTAGTTACCACCACAGTGCTGATGGCTGTGCCAATGGGCCATCAACAGATAAGCTGTAGGAATTGTAAAGCACAGTTTTAAGAGGGGGCTCCAGTCACCAGCTTCTACCCACTTCTCTCGTAAGGTCAATGTTACCTTTCAACGGATTATCAGACATTGTTGTTTTATAGTTCATTTAAAAGAATAAAGCAATACCTAGCAATTTCAGTGAGTAGAATTTTGATATAAAAATAGTTCACCCATAAAGAATTTGTAAATATTGAATATTTTGGAAATTTATTGAACAGTTAAAAATTTGTGATATAAAAATATGGTGTATATCAACAATATCAAATTATGGTTATAGGGGGACGGAATTTGAAAGTTAAAATTGTCCTTATGGGGAAGCAGATAGAAACATTAAATGTTTCGTGACTGGAGCCCACCTTTAACACTAATAGTCATGCCCAGCGTATCAAAGTGATCGCAGTCACTTTTATTTTACTCCAATAAATGTCACGTAGCTCAGTTCACCCCCTGATGTTGCAGGCTGCTGCGCCACGGCTCGTGCACGTTCGCTAGACTGTACTCGGCGTTCCACGAGGGCCTGTTCTCAGCCAAACTGTTCCTCACCGCCGCCCTGCACACGCCGATCATGCAACTGCTGATGGAGGACGAACAGTTCCTGGACATCGACCCTGACAAAGCAGCCATCAGGTGGATTGTTTGTTAACATTACCAAATCCAATGCTCTAATATAAAGGTTTGCTTGCTTGCATCTCTGATCTAAAAACGGCTCTTATGATTTCCTTTAAAAGTTCTAACTATCTAATTTCTGGGTTAAAAATAAGTTCTAAACAGGTCTCGTTCCCAGGAAAAATATAATTATGTAAAAAAAAAAACAAATATGAAAAGTGAAAAACATTAATATTGGGCTTATGGAGTTTCAAATCAAAAGTAAAGAGTCGTAACAGCTGTTTATAAACAATCAGTGAACTGTCAAAGTAATATACTCTTATATTTAAGTTATGTGGTTTCTGGTGGAGAACAGTGATAAAAACCAGAATGGACATATCCAAAATGGATTAAAGGGACATTGAGCTATAATAACAACTGGAGTGACCTTAAACATGCAGAAATGAGCTAAGGGAATGTAGTGAAAAATTACTCCAAGTCTTCTGTACAAATTAACTAACCTTCCCCGAGCAAAGCTCCCCCCCAGGTATTACAACCTTGTGCGGGGTTTTGAAGCTAATAAAAAAGGAAAATTAAGGGAAGTGATCAAATTCAATATAATGTTTAAATTTATTTAACAAAACAGTGAATATAACTGGCCATAATCCAATTTTGTTAAGCATTCAGTGCAGGTTGAGTTTATGAACTTGTTATTAGAATGCTGTTATAAATTAATACTGTGTCTTAGTTAGGGGTGTGCGAGTATTCAAACTTCGAGCTTTTTCGAGCCGAATATTGCAGTATTCGGCTCGGCTCGAGATTTGCAAAAAGGTTCGAAGTTCGAGCCGAATATTTAAAACGCCGACCAGTGAAAATAGTCGTCTACAAAATTCAATTTAAAAACAACTTTCCAGAATCAATATTAGAATTCTCGTAGTTTGCGTCGGTAGAGCTTCATTCCATAAAAAATATAATTCTGCAGTGCTAATGCCTTTGGTCCTTCGTAAAAAAATAACCAGACATTAAAGTACTGTAATATTTTAAACTGCCGACCTTATCAGTGATCAACCAACGCAATGGAGCTACTTTCTCTACGCTCAATCACATCAAGTGGACCTATCACACTATTCAGTTTGCAGTGCAGTGTTGCTTTTGCCCAGTTGAATTGTGCAATATTTCATGGTTAATAATAATTAATACAACAACCGTACTGCTCCAGAAAAAGTACCACAGAAAAAAACTAAAATCCATTAAAACACTTTGTCTTGTTGCATCGGTACAGTCTTTTCTATAACTTACAACTTCGTACATTACACAATAATTATATCCCCTGGAATCTGAAATTATGTCTGGCAACACTGTTGGCATACCCACTTTGCGAACTGCCTTAAGACGTTGAGTGAAGATGGTTATTATGATGTAATAATGATTTAACCTGACCAACAGCTAGGGACAAGGGTGTACGTGATGAATGAGTTGGGTGATGAACGCCTAATAAACATGACGACGTTATAATGTGCAGACGAATTAGTACCCTCCAAAAATTGGATAGTTAAAAAATTGACAAATTGCGAGGTTCGCAAAATCTAAGGATTTTACAACAATTCTGAATGGTAACGTAACGCATGTTTATAATACCGGTGGTCAATGTGGTCATATTATTTTAAAGGTTGATTATATTATTCTATGTATGCCGAAGGCCCTAACCAAGAGCAAGACGTGATCAAAATGTCGCAGTGTTTTACTACGCTACGCTACAGCTGTGCGATTAAAATCATATTGTTAACTCCGCTGGATTGTTTGAATTTATGAATAAACGTCTGTAGAAATAGAAACCATATCATTTTGTAATTGTATGCTATCAAATTGTTAAAATTGTGATGGAAGAAGAATGCATTGATGATCCTCTTCCATCTTCTAATTCTGAAACCTTCTGTTTCAGAAGCAGATATAATAGATTAAGTCTATTAGGTAATAGGTTATATAAAACATAAGCTAGGCCTACGATTATTAACTTATTACTGTGAGTACAATAAGATATAAAGACTGGTTTAACTATCTTATATTTATAAAAGGATAACCTACAATTTACTATTTACAAACAGTTGATTGAGAGATAGGCTACTGGGTTTTGGCAATTCCCAAGGGTAGGGCCTAAATCTTTGGTTACATGGAGAGTACATATTGACATAGTCAATTATTATTATTATGGCTATTAATGAATATGGTAATATCTGCATTAGTTAACCTGTGGGCTCATCAGTCGTTAAAAATTTGTAGTTCTCTTCCTTTACGTTATTTGTTCTCTATGTAGGCTACCTACTTTATATTGAAAGACAAATTGTTCGTTACCATCAAAAAGTGGTCTCAATAAATCTTCCTGCTTAGAAGCCTACCGTACTTATTTTGTTATTTCCCCACTGTAGGCCTTTAATTATTTAACGTAGGAATAATGAATCTAGAAGGAGTGAATGAAAGATGACAAATATTGAAAGTTATAAATTATTTTACATTAACATAATGGATAAAATGTTTATTCTTTTAAACACAATATAAATAAAGAATACATATAGGCCTAATCAGACATGCTCAAAGCTCGAGAACTTTGAAACAATTCTGCCTGGCGTGGCTGGAGTCAGAAAATCACTACCGGTATATTGCACACTCCTAGAGAAAATTCCTACCAAAAAAAGCTTGGCTCGAGAACTTTGAAAAAAGCTCGGCTCGAGCCTGAAATCACTATTCGCACACCCCTAGTCTTAATCAATGTGGCTGGATGAAGGGAACTTCATTACAAGTTTGTCTAGGACCATATAATGTCTGAAATATGAGGCGGGCACTCCTCGCTCGCCACTATTTTTGACTCCGCTCTTATCAGCGACTTGTTTTGGGTTTGTTTACATTTCTAGATGTAAATATGAGTTGTTTTGAAACGTTTTAAAAGGGTCAACCTTTATTTATTTTTCATTGTTTATGCGACTTTTTGCGACGTATCAGGCGGCCTCTAAATATTATTGTAACTGTGGCAAGTTTGTAGTGTGGTGGCAGAGTAACTTTTCTCTGGCATCTCAGAATTAGTGTCTCTAGGTTTACTTTACATACCTTTGAGGACAGTAATAACGTCCCCAGCTAATAAATCGTTGGTTAGGACTCGAAGGTGAAAGACTAGACAAATTTGATTTTTTTTACAAATAACATTTGGTTAACACTATATTTGAAGTTTAACTCTGTTGTGTATATCATCTTAATTATTCATGTTGAGCCCAAAGATAAGCGCTGTGTTAATAGTAAAAGTACTGTACGAGTTAAGTCATAGAACCAAAACAGCTGGGTAAATAAGGTGCATGTGTTATTACAGTAACTAGGTCAGATTATTTTCCCTCTCAGTGTGATAAACCGTACAAATATTATGTGATGTATTAGATGATCATTTAGAAAATAAAATTAATTTAATGAATTCTAGAAATCTTTTTTGTTGATTTGTATTTATTTCAAACAAAAAATGTTTTTGAATTTTTATATAAAATGTACATAGCAGGAAATTTAATATTCTCTTTTTAGGTTCCCCCCGAGCGAGAGATTGAAAAAGTTTGGGAAAGAAGGAACTGAAGAATATAGGGTGAATTTGCAAAGCTATCGAAACTGGACGATTCAGTCATTAGTAACAATTACAAAACGCTTCATACTCAGCCTACAGGAAAATCTACATTGTTTCCCAACTAGTGTTTCATGGCTTGTGCGGCAGATATTCTGTCTCCTCAAGAAATCAAACATCATTCAAGAAAGAGAGGTGAGTCAATCCTGTATTTTAGTTTTGCAGGTTTTACAAAGGTGGGATGTGCTGTTTTGTAAAGCCTTCTGGTAAAATAATGAGAGTTGTTTAGTGATTGTTTGCGTATTCCTTAAAACCCTTATAAATCCTCTTTAAAATCTGAAATTTGATGAATGTGTACCAACATTTTTTTACAGTAAGTAGCCAACAATTCATTATCTCAAATTAAAGTAATAATCATTTAACAGATTATAATTTAAGTCATAAATGCCAAAGATTTTGAGATATCTTGGAATTACGCTGTTCCATAGAAATGGTCATCAATCTTTCAGCTAATCAAATTTTCATTACCTTATGGATAAGTTTTTTTTAAATAGTCTAAAATGGAACCTTAATGCAAAAGTTAATCTACCTAATATCATGTTAACCTCCTGGATTCTGTTTTAAGTCGTATGTGCAGTAATAGCCCTTGATTAGTGTTGAGGTGCTTTATTTCTTTAATGCTGAGCGGCACTCACCGGTAAGTGCTCTAGTTCCTTGCCGCCACGCGCTCACCAGTGAGTGCCGGCATCCCGTCATTTTGCGTCCATCTGGCTTGTGCTGCTACCTGTTGGCGTTTTATGGAACTACGTCCAGTTGTGTTGTTATGTAGTACAGTACCGTAGAGCATTTTTGTCATTCTTTAGCCGGGAATTCAAAATGTGACCGCGCCAATCAGAACATTGCTGCGTGACGAGATCACACTCTCGGGTGTGCCCCGCAGTGAACGTGGTGTTAATGGTTAAATTTTAGTAAAATTATACTTAGAGATAAATCAGAATTTTGCAATATTATGAATAGTTTTATTTTAAAACTATTTAATCCGTAAATCAACAAATACTGCATATTTCAGGTGTTTGCCATCACTACAGACCTGGTGTTGACGCATTTCATCTGCCCCGCGATTGTGAACCCAGAGCCGTACGGGATCACGGACGCTCCTATCAGCTACATCGCCCGCTTCAACCTCATCCAAGTGGCGCAAATACTCCAGATGCTGGCCATGCGGCGGTACGAAGGAGTCGACCCTAAAGTCGAAGATTTGTATTCCCAGTTTGATAAGGTAGCACGCTCTGTTCTGCTTTTCACAGTTTCTGTTTAGTAACATACCTGACATAAGGGATGTGTCGGTTGTCGGTTTTACCGGTTTTTAACAAAAAAACCGAAACTGACAACTGATGGTCAAAAGTCGGTTTCGGTTTTTCACTGTCTGTAAGTGCTCGTATTGGAAATAAGCATTATTATTTTGTACAAACATCGCTTAGACTCCTAATCCAGTCAGTGAGAGTCAAAAATGATACAATAAAAGAGATACGCGTATCGCGATACATAAGCCCAATAAATGTCATTAAAAGTCATCTCGCATTGGTAAAACAATTGGTGCGTAGTAACACTTCCATGGTCAAGGCAGATTTTACTGCTTATCGATCACATGTATTCTATATCATAAGTATTACTGTATCATATCGAGGCACTGAATCGCAATACCCGTGTTGTTAGAAACGTTTCGCCTTTAGAATATCGTATTCCAAATTATTGATTTCTAAGTTAACAAATGGTTAAAACTTTAAAAAGAAGAACATATGTGATGAGTTAACTTCAACACAAATTAAAAAGAACGCCAGATTTGAGAAATTAAATACTAATCGACTGCAGTTCGAACTTAGTCTGCTAGTGACAGTGACGCATCATATGTATCGTATCATCTCTATCGCAATATTTCACTACGTTACATCTCGAACACGCACATCACATCTATAAATTACATTCATGAATTTACCACCCGTAAATTCTAGGGACAGTTACTAGGAACAATAGCGCCTCATTAGCTCTTGTGGTGAGAATACAAATTACAACCAATGCAAGAACGTCAAGAAGCACAAGATTCGACCTCCAACTGCCCGGATCACTAGTGTTCAAATCAAATCAAATCAAATCAAAACATCTTTATTTTACAATATACATGCACAGTTGTACAATAATAAATAGCGTCAAGACTTAGCCTATCTATTTCAAATACAAACATAAATATTATAACTACTTTTCAGAGTCGAAAATTCAAAACCAAAATTCAAAAATACATTAAGTTGGTCTCATTAAAAGATAATCAGTTACAGTATTCCTCAATTGAATATAATGACTTCTCTATTAAAAATCTTTTTAATTTGGTTTTAAACAATTTAGTATTATTTTCATTCTTTAAGCTTGCAGGCAATTTTCTAAAAAATAAATATCCTGCATAAGTTGGTTTTTTCTTATAAAATTCTAATTTGTGTTGATGGCGTGAGGTTACAATATCTCTTTTGAACCTAGTGTTATAGTTATGAGTTTCCAACTCCAGACACCAGGATTTTTGTGTCTTCAGGTGACAACTCACGTACAATCTTCATGAGTGTATTCGTTTATATCAGATTGTGCATATTGATATCACATCGACATCACTCACTTCACCTCTTCACTAGCAGACGACGACGCCACGCCTAATGGGGTCAACGGGATTACTGTCAATTGTACTGTGTATTTAATAAAGTCGGGAATTTTTACTAAGAAAGTTTGTTAATATCGTCGAGAATGCTAGAAGAAGAATTAGTCGACGATCTGCCATTTAGCCCAATTGACATGGCTAATAACCCCGACCCCAGTGGTAGTTCTAGTCCTACTGTTTCCGTAGCCTAAATCCAAATATAAATCCTACTGTATTTATGATTATATCCTTTCTATAGGTAGAGATTCTAGGGTTTCCAAAGTCTGCAAAACTAAAATATCAGCAAAAACTGGTAGACTTCCTTTGTTTTTAAGGTTAGGCCTACAGTGAAGTTTAGCCTAAACTTTAACATCTTAACAAAGTTTAAGCAAAATATTAGACTACGGTACTGCCCTAGGCTATCTTTCATATTATTTGGCTAAAAAAGGTTTTAAGCGTAGGAGATTAATTAATTTTGTAGTGGCCCATAATATTTAAATTCATTTGATTTATCTTTGATTGATTACTTGTGACTTTTTTCTCCTGCTTAGTGTCTATGCAGCAGTAAGTCTGAAATAGGTATTTATTTGTACATATTAAATTAAAGATTGGTAAAAACGTTTTTTGTGAGTTGTTATTGACCCTGTGATATAAGATAGGCCGAACTTCAGAATCTAGGTAGAAACTTAAATTTAAATTATGGATGAAACAGTTACTAGACAAGTTCTTTGAAAAATAACCAAAAACCGACAACCGACAATCGTTTTTTGAAAAAACTGAACCGATAAAAAATGTAACCGACCCGTCCTTACCTGATATTCAGGGATTCCTTGACAAAAGTTTGAAGCGATAACTTTTTTAAATGCCATAAGAATTGAATTGTCATAAGTGATAGTTACTAATTTCCAGTTGAAACTTAAATGGCTGATAGGCCTACAAACCAGCCAGATGATGGGAAATTAGAATACAAAGGCTGTTATTTCAACTTTTCCAATTGCATGTTATAAACAAAAATCATTATGTATAATTTTGTAAGCGAAATTTGTGAGTCAAAATTGTGGGAGTTTGGCAAATTTCATGATGATGGGAGGGAGCTCAAATTAAAGGTCTTGATCTCAAGGACTCGTGGGGGGGAGGGGGGGAATAGCAGTATTTCCAAAAAGTTATCCGCAAATGAGAAATAACGTAAAACATCCCCCATAAGAAAAGCATGGGAATTTAAAAATTACTGCTTTGTTTACTTTAAAAAATGTGATTAAGGGTCTAATTTGTTTACGAACTAACATGTGTTGCTTCTTATATTGTTTTTGTTTTCCTCAGAGCATGGAAAGAGTACAAAAAATCAGGTAAGGCAGAGTATTGGAGCAAGGTTAGGGCCTATGGCCCCTTCAAGTCACTAGTTTTATTTAAGCATATTCACAGTACGTAGCCTAGTTGTGATATGTGGAAATATTCTCTCACCTTTATGGACCTGAGAGCGAGTAAGAGTCCATTGCTCAGTCACTCGGAAGAATATCGTGCAAGTTCAAAATGGAAACTTAACTAAACAAAGTAACGTTATCAAAACACCGCTCAACTAATTACTGTGCCATGTTCTGCAGGACAGTGTATCCTCCATGTTGGATGCCATGCTGGAGGGCAACAATCTGAGCGAGGACCCGATAGTTGGGGATATCAAAGTTCAGGGTCTCACTCGCAACGCCGCTTTGCTCACCGAGGCTGAACTCAGAAATCTTGTATGTCGATGAGTCATCAAGACTGTTATTCTCCATAAGTTATCACTCTTTAAGCCAGTACTTTGACATATAGCTTTATGTGACATTTGGACTGCTTGTAAAAGTTGTAAATTTATTTCTAATATTATGAAAAGTTTTGTAAATTGTTTATAAAGTTTGGTAATAGATAAAGCTAGTTGCATTCAATTAATCTTAAATTACTCACTGAAACAGAATTTCTATCAATACGTTTTGAGTTTTATGTTCCTCATACTAAGTTTAGTAATGCCTTAAAGCTAAGTTTAAAGGATTAGTACCTTTGGTTTAGTAACTGAAGAAGAAATCACAACTCAGACTTTATCTAAAGTACTTGTTTATATAAAAGAAAGTCAATTTAATAGTATTAGACCCATCAATTTTGGATATAGGCCCTACTAGGAAAAGTTTCTGTTCACTTTCCTAAAAACAACATTTAAGTAGTCATCTATTTGTACATGTCGGGAATCATAATGAACATTTGGATATGCTTTTAATATATTTCAGTCATAAAGACACCTTCAAATTTGTATTACTTATTTATCCTTGTTTGATTACAATAAAAAATCTTGAGTTCAAGCTTGAACGCTCTTATCAGGCCCTCATACAGATTTTGATGATTCATATTTGGTATGGTGGATTTCATTTTATTTGATGGATGGATTTCAAAATTAATGTTTAAATACAGATTAAAGTCAGAAATTAATGAATAGAGGTCAAACAAGTTCAATGATTCCCTGTTAAATCCCCTTTTTAGATATATTTTGGTTGAATTCTCATTTTAGAAATGAGTTGCCCAGTTGTAAATGTCCAATTCACAAAACGCAGTTATACTTGTAACAGTTATCAACATGCCACAAATTATTTTGTACGTTGAAACCAACTCAAAAGAGCTTTAAATAACAGAATATCTGCCCAAACTGAATTGAATTTGATAAATGTTATTGATTGTGGTTCTGATAGTAACTTAATCTGCTTACCATTTGTAACATAACTTCCCTTGACAGTCTCACCAACCTTCATGTCTTCTGCAGGTATCCTTCTTCCAAACAGTCGCCAACGACCAGTCGGCCAGTTCGCACAAGGCCCACCAGAAGGAGTTGAGCAGCCTCATCTCTCCGTTGCCGCCGCAGACTGCTAACGGCCACACCAAGACTGTTAAGCGACAGCCTTCCACCAGTAAAGGTACAATTAAGTACTATTAGTACAAGTTAACCCATTGAAAGCAAAAGACGGCAGTATGTGCATCCACACAGTGAGTGGACTGAATGCTGAAATGTGCCCATTGTGTGGCGGTGATCATCAAACTTGGTTGGGTTTTATTATATTGCCGCTAGGTTGTGTGTGGATGTGTTTATAGATAAACCCGCTAGATTGTATGAGGATGTGTACCTTACAGTGGTTTTCAGTTGAATTAGACAAATTGTGTGCGGATAAGTGGTTGATATTCATGCTATTTGGTCGTATTTTTTGTTTGAGATGTGGGTGATAAATTACATTACACATGTTTTAATCTACTACATTATTCATAAATTTGCTTATTTTTATATATTTAAAAAGTTGTTAATTTGATATAAAAATTATTACTTTGTTTAAGTATAAAATAGAAACAAACAATGGCCGTGCGCAATCTTTAAGACTACATGCGTAGCTCCTGGTGCAGTAAATAACTCTGGCCGCTAGAGGGTGCACCGCCACGTATTTTACTGCCTGCAATGGGTGAAAGGTAGTTTTTATCAATAAAAACACATCAATATCACATTTGTGGAAAAGGATGAACCTAAGCTCATTATTATCTGTCTCAGCACATATAGGAACAATTAATTTTTCTATTTTTACACTAATAAAAAACCTTTAACCTAAAAATGTTAAATAATCTGATGTTTTTACTGAATACTTTAAAATTTAAACTGTTTTAGGTACAAAAACCCGCAACAGTATGAATTTAGGGAACGAAAACGAACATATTGAGGACGAAGAGCGATCAGCCAAGCCCGTTCTCGTATTACCTTTCGACATAAATTCAGAACCTGTTGTGGGACTGCTCTCTGAACAGAAGGTAAATAGTTTGATTTTTAATATAGTTCTCTTATAACGACTACCCATGGATCCTTGGTTCACAAACTGCAGCAATGTAGCAAATACATGAAGGCTCGCAGTGAATGATGCAGGGTTGTTGTACTGTAGGATGAAGACAAATTATTTTGGGCGCAGAATAGCAAGGGGAGAGCAGGAATAATTCTGAAATTATGGAATGTATGTTATAATCTGGATGAATCTTGAAAAATATAGAAATATTTGTATTTATGTTTTACAAGTTTTGTGGTTTCTGCGCCTAGTAATTTTTCTTATTATTATCTATATCTGAGATATAAAAGGCAAAGCCCTGGCTGACTGACTCACTCATCACTAATTCTCCACCTTCCCATGTAGGTAGAGAGCTGAAATTTTGTATACTGATTCTTTAGGCATAAAATAGGAAAATTAAATGGTTTCATCCTGATCTGACCTTAGGGCTCCGCCAGAGATCCCGACAAAGTTCCCATGTATTTCTTATAGACATTCATTTTTGTTTGAGCTAATGAAAATACAAACAGCTGATCTTGATTCGTAGTAGTTCCACGGGCTAACCACAGAATGCAGCACACACAACTGTCATAGTTTTTAAAAATTATTTGCGGGGAGAAAGCCTGCGGGAACAGCTAGTTTTTTTATATTATAGAATTAAAATAATTCTAATGATATTTCATAATTGGTTTGTTATTATAAATGGCACGTTTCCTCCTTTCTCTATTTTGTATTTACATTAAAGGCATACAAGGATTGACTAAAGGGTATGAAGGACCATCAGTGCAAACCATTTTTTGTTTTTCTGGGTCATCTTGATAATTAATCTGAACCAAGGACCTTGGGTCCTAGTCACCAACCTTGTGGTTAGTGAGATTCTTTATTAATTAGTGTTGAAGATATATATGTTTTCCAACATTTTATTTTCTCAGTTGCTAAATTAATTCTGAAAGCTGGCAGTAAATAAAGAGACTTGATTAACTTGAGTTTAAAATTGTACTGGGAGTCACTATGTTTTACAAACGTCTGTATCGCAGGTGTTAGCTGGGGACCTTGCCTCAGGAGACTGTGATGTTCTCATCAGCACTGACGTTGATCATACAGACAGCCAGGAGAAACGCACGAGGTTCTCTCTCTCGCACGATGATGGCTCCATTGGTAACTACTTTTGCATTTTAAACATTCCATGAACTATGATATTGTGTTCGGTTAACTTTATTAGGTAAATATTGTTCAAGCGACTTAACATTTTGTTATATGTTAGAATTTAATTTAAGTGGAGTAGCTGATCTTGTATCACAAAGATAGCTCATGGGCAGTGCTTGTACATGTACAGTTTATACATTTTTTCAGGGTAGGGGGTATGGGGTCAGCCAAAATGTTACGTAATAGTCCTAAAAAGGAAAGTTTGTGACTCTCTCCCTTTATTTGAAAGATATGGTAATGAAATATTGCTTAAATCTTAATTATGTATGCTAAATTTTTACAAGTATTTGATATTTAAAAAGTTTTTAGTTTGATGTCGGTACTAACTACAATTATTTTTAATTCTTCAAGAGAATGTATGTTATTTTGTCTTAGTGGAGAATAAAGAATACCTCTCGCCCCTTCTGGAACCTAACTAACTAATGAACAATTCTTCTATTTACCATTATTTTTTGGTAACACAAAATTCATCCTGTCAGGTACTGTTTACGTCTACTTCCACACTCCCTCTTTAAGTGGCCGTGACAAATAAGATGTTAACCAAGTGAAATAACGTTCAACACTTTGTGACAGGTAATACCAGTGACAATCTAGAAGCCGTGTCGGAAGCAGCCTCCAACCACAGTGTCGCCTCTTCGCTGGAGTTGGAGCCTGAGGACCAGAATGACAACTTGTCTGACATGGTGTCTGCCAATGTGTCTGGGAGGGGTTCTCCTAACATATCAGGTATGTTCAATAGCGAGGAGTTGAATCCAAATCGCATTATGCTATTTAATAGACCAATTAATAATGATCAATACTGATGAACTCGCTTGAAAATACTTTAACCTTAAGAATAATTGGCTCTTGGTCTCGAGATTGATGAACATCTTACATTCCATGACCATATTGGAAAAAAAAAAACTAATAATTGTGGAATGTTTATCTTGGGAAAGATTTAGTGTTTTGATCATTTCTCTACATCATTTGGTTACAGAGATATTCAAAGTACTAAACACAGTACATTGCCCAGTGTTATTCTTACAAATGTTATTCCTCATTTAATTACGAACATAAATTAATATAACTTAGTATGTAGCTTCACCTAGTTGAGTTGCATTGATATTTGTTTAAAAAGCCATAATTTGTGTTCCTTGTTGCAGCAAACCTGCGTACTCAGCCCTCCATTTTATTCTTATGGAGAATAATTAAAATTGTATAAATTGTTTATTTATTAAAGGATACGGATGAAACTTGGTATAACTTGGCTTCACCTGGTTGTAATCTGTTCATATTTGCATTAAAACCTAATATTTTCTCTTCCTTGTTGCAGCAAACCTGAGTACTCAATTCCCATGTTATTCTCATGGAGAAAAATTAAAATTGTATATATGGCTCATTTGTGAATATTAGGGGTATGCGAGTACTCAAAACTTTGAGTTTTCGGCCAAGTATTTTAATACTCGAACTCGACTCGGAAGTTTTGAAAACTACTCGAAAGTTCGAGCGAGTATTTCCCGCCGATTTCCGAACGATCGCTAACGATTGTGACCGGCCAAAACATGTAGTAACGGCCACAAAAGGCAATCGCATCACGTAAAATTGGCCGAAAATGACGACCGCGAACGACTGTGATAGACCAAAACGCCTAGTAACGGCCGCAATAGCCGATCGCATCACGTAAAATAGGCCGAAAATGACGACCGCGAACGATTGCGACCGGCCAAAACGCATAGTAACGGCCGTAAAAGGCGATCGTATCACGTTAAATCGCCCGAAAATGACGATCGGACCGCGAATTTTTGGCCGTGACTAACAATTTCGTCATTTAATATTGATTATAAGCGATGTCTGGACCAGGTGAGATTGGCCAAATGACAACCGGGCCCTGTTTCATCGGCCAGACACAAATATCAAACCTAGTTTTGTTTGTCAATACGTAATCCAGTTTGATTGTACTGGCCAAAACTTGTTATTACTACTCATGTATTAGTTAGAAACCATGTTTAGGGTGGTATCCAAATCCCATTACACTATTTTAAACTACCAACTGATGGCAAATACTCGCTCGAAAATGCTCGAAACTCGAAAATAATTAGCACTTCTCGACTCGATTAAAAAAACACTACTCGCACACCCCTAGTGAATATGTATCTATGAAACTTGGTAAGTGGCTGTACATTATGGAATATAACTCACTGAGTATGCAGGTTTGCTGCGACGGGGGTATTATATCTCAATCATGGGTTTTATTTTAACACATATTAAATAGGTAAATGTCACAATTTTTGGAGTATTTAAAAACCAATTGAATGTAATTCTCAATCAAATAGCTAACAAATAGCTCCCTTTCTTCGTATTTTTTCCATTTGGCTTTAGGAAGACACTTACAATAAATGCATATTATTATAATTGTTATCTAGCGATATTATTACTTGTACCATACCTACCTTGAATTTTAGGTACTGCAGCCCTCTGAAATCAGTGTAATGTTTGAAATTTGATTAGTGAATAATGTTTCATTGTAAACTTCATGTCACAGCATTGCCAATTTCACCCGATTTTGTTTCAGTTTTGTGTTTCCTTGCTCCTTATATTCCTTCCTTTACCTACCCACTGGCCAATTATTTTTATAAATGGGAGTCATAACGCAAGTAAGTTAATTTTGTTTATTTCAAGGCTTTTAACCTTAGTAATTTAGTATTTATTAGCTGCTTGATATGACCTTGTTCAAATAAACTCATAAACAAAACATAGGATTATTTACACGCAATGTTTAAATTATATCTTTATATATTTTCGCAGCTGATGGTTTTCACAATGTATGATTTTTTTATGTTCCTTGAAAACAAACTTTAAATGTATTGATGGCCGCTAGACTTTTCCAGAGTTCAAATCAAACTGTAAAAAAATAAAAACTTGAAATGGAAATCATGATTTTGACATTCCCTTCTAGACAAAATTGCCTTTCCTTAAAAAAAAAGAATCACGAAAATCTGTTTTGAAGTCAACTCAGAATCTTCGGATAAAAAACACTCTTTCTTTCAATATATGGGATTTTAGTGTTACTGTTTTCTGCAATTTCTCAATACATAACAAGAGGAAATCGGAAAGAACCCAGCTTTCAGACTGGATGTATTATTTAATCTGATACATTGGCGTTGATCTATCAAACGACAATTTTATGCTCGTATATTCCATACATACATCCATTCTGTTTTAAAGTTGCAGTTAAACAAATTCTAAATTATTATTGCGTATGTAAATCGTTTAGTGGAAGGCATAACTTCTGATCTTCTGATTTGTTAAAATTTGTCCAAGAGAGTAGTTATTATAAGGTCGGGCTTGACTGTGCCGCAGGTCGAGACACCCCTTCCTCCCAGATGACCGAGGGGGACGGCGGAACTGACGAGCCGAGGCAGCCACTGGAGTTTGTGCCCCCGACCCCCACAGCCAAGCAAAGCCGATTCGACCTTGACGACAAGTTTGGCAAATTTCAGATAAAGAAACTGATGGAAGGTGAGTAAAGTTTTTGCTTCTAGTTTTCTGAATAATAACTTGTTTTTCCTTTTTCAGAAATTTATTTTACTTTCTTAAACAATAAGAGTGGAATTTAAATGTTGTACAGGAGGTCTGTACAACCTACTAATTATGATAGGTTACCTAGTAAATAGCCTAGGCTATATTATATGATCTATGAACCACAGCTCATTCTTGAGAGGTGTAATATCGGCTGTGACGATATCACTGCTAAATCTTGGCTGTAAATTACGTTCGCACATCACTAAATTGAAAACCAATGACGATCGTGATTCGCCCATGGAAATCACAGATGACTGAACCACCCATCATCACTGTTTCGGGAAATAATCGGGTCCCAAAGTAATCCTGAAGTAAATTAAATTCTAGGCTACATAAAAAACTGGATTAAATTTTCCTGAAAATGTTGGGTTCTGTTCATCCCTAGTTTTACACAGATGAGACAGAAAAAGTGTTTACGTAGCTTTGAAGTCATGAAACATGCTGTATAAAAGTACTTCGAGTTAGAATTTTGTTAAAGACTATTAACTACACAACGTTATTTGTTGAGGTTTTACAGTGTAGCAAATTTAGCAACTTTTATGAATTTTAATTGGTAAAATGATCTTAGTTAAAAGCTATAGAGTTTAAAAAATCCACACTTTTGAAGTTCATTTACGTACCACACGCAATTTGAATGGCCCATCTGATATAATTTTTATATTTAAATTGTTAATGTGCCAGTTATCTTTCGGTGCACTGTACAGTTTTTATAAAAATAGAAGCATTTTTGTATTTGATATAATATGTTATCGCAAAAATAGTTCAGAATTAGCGAAATACCTCCAAGCATTCAAGTTTTCAGATTCAAGAAGTTCTAACCAACTTTTCCTTTAGTTATCCTCTGATTCAAATAGTGTCACTCATTTCCTCCCCTTGCTATATTTTTTAAATTTACACTTGAAGGCTGTACAGTAGTAGATTTCACACATCTAAGAACAAAGCCAGTTACTTACTTATCCTCTTCTTCGTAAAAGACGGAACTGAACGCGTCTGGTGTAATGCGTTAGGCTGGATTAGGCTTGGTTAGTTTTGTTTTATTCAGATGGGATACTGAGTGGGATTATATTAGGGCCAGATAGCCATCCAGGTTAAACAAAAGTTTGATTTAATATATTTTTTTAGTTCTGATTTAGATTTATCTATTTTAATTATGCCTTTAATACATCCTGGAACGGTTTGGAAAATTTTGTTTCCATTGTGTTTTGGTCACTGTTTTATAAGTTTCAATTCGTGTTGTGGAACAAACTGTCAATTGAATCTAGAGTTGTGAATGTATGTATAACTAGAGTTCTTGTATGTGTAACTTTTGTTGCTTTATGTAAGAGACCCCTTCAAAAATGTAAAGGTAGAGTACGGTAGTTATCTTAGTGTAAATGTCCATAGCTTACGAGGTAGTACAACTTGTAACTAAATCGTTGGACTCTGACATGAGTTTCAGTGAGTCAAGTGTATCAGAATCAAGTAAGTAATTATCAAGGGTTGTGTGTGACAGGTGGGGACGAGACGGTGTCCCTGGTCAGCGATACGTGGAGCACCGATGTGCTGGCTAGCGACAGTGAGACGATAGAGCAGCCCCCGCCCGAGCCCCCAGTGCAGACGCTGCCTGGACCACAGGTGAACAACAACGCTGGCACAAACCTTGACCTTAATGGACCTCAATATAACAAAATCCTTTATTTAACTAGGGATGAGTCGATTCCAAATGTCAATCCTCGATTCCACTGATTCTCAGGCTTAGAAACAGAATCGAGAATCGATGGCACAAAGTTGATTCCTATTCTATCTATTCCAGGCCGTCGATAAAAAACCACAACGTAGAAAAATACCCCCGTCGCAGCAAACCTGCGTACTCGGCGAATTTCCAGTGCATATATATGGGTATCACTACTACCTAGAGCCACTTACCTAGTTTCATACAAATACATTATTTAAAAATTGATATATAGCATTTCATTTATTATTCATAAGAATAACATGATAATTGAGTACGCAGGTTTGCTGCAACAAGGAAGATAAGAAATGTGTTTTTTTGCAATTATCAATATAACTCAACCAGGTGAAGCTACATACCAATTTTTATTAATTTAGGTTCATAACTAAGGGAGATATAAAACTTTACTTATTCTCCATATGATAAACATGGGGGCCGAGTATGCAGGTTTGTTACTACTGGGAAAAATAAAAATAAAACTTTTTTGTGCTAATATCCAATATACCACAACTGGATGAAGCTACATACCAAGTTTCATCTATATACATACATAAATAATCGAAATATAACATTTGATTTATTCTCCACATTGGATAACGTACTGTGTTTAGCACTTTGAATATCACTGCAACGGTTGGACGTAAAACAACAATTAAAACGCCAAAATGATTGTTTTGTAGAGCTAAACTGATTGGTAGAAAGATATGTGGAGTTTTTAGTGAAATTATCTGAGGAAAATCTAAAAACCGTATTCCCATAAGATTAACATGGGAAATTTTATGTACACTTTTTTTGACTTTTCTCCATAACCACTAGACGTAGCTTAATGATTCAAAATACTAAATTATTTGTTTTTTTAAGCTCTATAAAATGGCTATAACCAAAATCTAGTGTTTTTAAAATTTTTATTGTAAAAAGTTCAAAAAACAGATTTAAAAAAAATTTTAAACCCCCATAAAACCCCCTTCCCATAGACCGATCAATCTGGTTTTCGAACTTAAAGTCATAAATGCTACTCTCCACATTTGTGCCAAATTTTATCAAAATCGGGTGCTTCTTTCAAAAGTTATCGCGGTAACGGACATATATATATATATATATATAGATATACATATATATAAATTTGAACGAATATTGTTTTTAGCATCTAGGGACCTCAAAACAAAAAGTTATCATGGTCTCGGGCTTAAGTCTTACCATGCCACCTACGGTAATAGCTTCTTCCCTATAGGGGGAATTCGCTAACAAACAGAGATAAGATAAACAACGTTTGACAAAATAAGTGGTTGAAATAAGACTCCTCCTGACAACTAATTACTTTCGAAAATATGTTCGTACTTATTTTCATAAGTCTTACCAGTTCAGGGGCAATTCTCAAATATAAATAATTACTTTCTTTCTAGTCTTGGAATTGATTCATCTCTAGATTTAACAAATTTCTGAAACTCCTATTGAAATAGCCATAAGACACAATTAAAATTATATCTCTAAGTTACGAATACGTGTTTAAAACCTCAATGTAACAAATTTATAATAATAATCCCAGTAAAAATAAGTCTACCTTTGTGTAACAACTGTAAAATAAAAAATCCAGAAAAACCCGTTCCAAAACACTCAATAGAGCATAATGCAACTTTTGATGACTGCTTCACTATAAAAATAGTTATAACCCTTCCACAGAATTGCAATCCTTCCCAGCTCAGAAGATGGAGCTAGCCCACCAATGGATAACAAAATCCAGAGATCCCCCAACTTAAACATTAGATAAACAGTCATCCACATTTCTATTACCTACCATCCCATCCTTTTTCCATAGCCAGAGAACATTTAATGAACTTGAACTGTATATAGTAATAGTATATATATATACTACTTTACTATAGTATATACTTTAGAATAGTATATATGTATATATACTTTCTACATATATATATATATAGTGAAATAGTGTAAAGTTATTAAGTTGGCAAGCCTGCTTCCATTTAGGACTTACAAACACTTCCTCAACTGATTGAGAAAGGGACAAGTTGTCCCAAAAATTATCAAGTTTCTGCGTGTATTTGTCTGACTTTTTGCCAGTGAATTAGCTTTCCTGTCTTCACACTTCTTCTCAATGGGTAAGTTCTCTGGCATCTCTTTCCTTTCATAGTTTTTTCTGTAAATATTTTAATTTAAAATTTCTACTTAGCGAATTCTTTATTCATTTCTTTATATCTCGACCCCGTGTAACGAACGTAAACAAACATAATATAAAATAAATTAATAAATCAATAAATTAATCGTGACTCAACCTGAATCCTCAGGCAGTGTGTCAGTTTCCGTGGGAAGTGCGTATGGGATATAACAAGTTGCGCTGTACCGTTGGCGGGCAAACAAATACGGTGTCCGTTAATCGTTGAGATAAAATGTAACCAACTAACCTAAAACAACCCATACGATAGTAAATTACAGCATTTTAACAAGGTTAAATTCAATTCAGTTTGTTAATAAGAGGTTAATAAATAAGTTTATGAACCTCTATATAGTGAAATATTAGCTATCCTAACCTCAATTTAACGAACCTCATTGCAACACATTCCTTGATATAATATTATTCAGCCTTTTCAGATTTATTATGTTAAAGTTTGACTGTAGTTTGGATGACCTTTGTATTGTAGAAGAATTTAAAAGGTATAAACTGTGCACGAAAAAGTCTTCAACTAGGTAAAGAAAGGGTGAAACCTTTGTGTTTCGAAGTATGGCCTAAAATTATTTTCAACCTACTCTCGGATTGAAATTCTCAAGTAAAAATTATAATAATTACTCTTCAGATGAGACTCACCGACTCTGTTTTGGTCACGTAACTACTGAAAATGTTGAAATATGATTTAAAAATCTGAGATCTTTCAAACTCTTAATTGATTTATTTAAGTGTAATAATCATTTTAGGAGTAAGTTATCAAATATTATTTTTCTTCAGTGGTACATTTTTTATGCAAAAAAATACCCATTTCTATTTTTCTCAATAAAGTGTTATTTATGGTGTTTAAAAAAAGTCAAATGTGTTTAATAAGAGCACCATTGCTAATGTTTCACCTGTCACCACTCTATAGAATGCCAATCAAGTTCTATGAAGGAAAAACCATTAACATAACACATTTACTGCAGTTCAATTTTTGAAAGCTTTGATGTTTCTTGATATATTGTCATTAATGTTAGATGAATGTTGGCAGCTGCTGGATGTGTCAGAGACAGCGAGTGAGGCGTGGAGCACAGATGTTGTGGTGTCTGACTCTGAGCGGCTCACTGAGGTGGACACTGACGATACAGCAAGTGTGGCCAGGTAATGCAGGAAAACAGGAAGTGATCGTTTAAGGCGCTGTCCTGCGTGAGCAACGCGTGAGTGATCAGCGATCCGACCGACCGGCGGTTGTGTCCTGTGTGAGCGATCTAGCGTGAGGCAGAAAATAACGCCAGTCACTAAAATGTCGCTCTACCATAAAGCCATGTTGTATGAAATTTCTTACTTTAAGTTTGTGCTCGCACAAGAATTGAGTAAGAAGCTGACTCGCAATGTTTATTTGGAGAGGACTCACTATGGAGAATACCACAAACTATTTCACAAACAGAAAACCTATCAAATTGGACCTGAGTTGTTTTATTCATATAGTGCAATGCTACCAAGCACATTTTTTTATATTGTAGATACTAGGGCTGTGCGAGTACTCGAAACTTCGAGTTTTCGGCCGAGTATTTTAATACTCAAACTCGACTCGAAGTTTTGAAAACTACTCGAAAGTTTGAGCGAGTATTTCCCTCCAATTTCCGGAAGATCGCTAACGATTGTGACCGGCCAAAACGCTTAGTAACGACCGCAAAAGGCGATCGCATCACCTGAAATCAGCCGAAAATTACGACCACGAACGATTGTGACCGCCCAAAATGCGTAGTAACGGCCACAAAAGGCAATCATATCACGTAAAATTGCCCGAAAATGACGACCGCGAACGATTACGACCAGCCAAAACGTGCAGTGACGGCCGCAAAAGGCGATCGGATTTTACATCACGTAAAATCGGCCGAAAATGACGATCGGACTGTGTAATTTCGGCCGTAACTAACGTGTTTTGTTTTTCAATACGTAATCCAGTTTGATTGTAATAGCCAAAACTTTATATTGCTACTCACGTATAAATTAGAAACCATGTTTAGATTATCAAATCTAGGGTGGTATCCAAATCCCATTACACTATTTTAAACTACCAACTGATGGCAAATACTCGCTCGAAAATACTCGAAACTCGAAATTAATTGGCACTACTCGACTCGACTCGACTTGATTAAAAAAATCACTACTCGCACACCCCTAGTAGATACTATACAAAGTGAAATGAAACATATGGAGACAAATTTCTAAGAGCCAATCTCCACGGAAGAACAAGCGACTGGAGCGATAAAAACTAAAATTTTGTTCTCGTTGTGTCGCGTGGAGATCCGATTTGGTCAACGGGAAAAATGTGTGGATTATGCAGGAATTTTCGGCTGAATCAGGAATTTCAGATCGCGATTGCGTGATGCGTTCTGAATAGAAGGTGAAGTTAGCAATGCGTTCTTGATTGCCAGCGACGTTAGCGATGCGTTCTCGATGGTCGGCCACATCAACGATGCTTTCCCGATGGTTGGCGGAGTTAGCAATGCTTACCCAAAGATCGGCGACGTTAGTGATGTGTTCCTGACGGTCGGCAACGTTAGCGATGTGTTCCTGAAGATCGGCGAAGTTAGCGATGCATTCCCGATGACCGGCGACATTAGTGATGTGTTCCCAAAGATCAGCGAAGTTAGCAATTTGTTTCCCGCAGATCGACGACGTTAGCAATGCGTACCCGAAGATTGGCAAAGTTAGCGATGCGTTCTCAATTACCAGCGACATGAGCGATGCGTTCTCGATGGTCGGCGACGTTAACCATGGGAATGTGAGAGCTATTGTTGAGGAAACTTTATGAAATGCAGTCGCGACTGTCAGCGACTTTTTAAAAATATAAGATTAATTTGTAGTCCTATGTTGTTATAAGCAATGGATAATAGAAGTGGCTCATTTGTAATTGTTTGTGGTCTGGTCAAAATTATTAATCGTTGATATGGAACTCAGTTTCTAATCTATAGTCTTGGAGTTGCTTCATAAAATTTTAAAGCATAATTCGCTGGGAAGCTTTATAAGTGGTCAGGGTGGTCTCTTCATAATCTGAGATTTATTATTCGGTAGCAAAAATCTTAAAAATGTTTGGAAGGTTAAAAACTGGATCCAGCTGCCTTAATAATGCTTTCTAAGAAAATGTTTACCATAGATAGGAACGAGATCAGGGTTTGGGCCCACTACGTTTCAAGAACATTAAAAAGTGCTTTGTTGTCAATAAATACAAACAAATAGGGGTCTGCGGTACCAGAAATTTAAGGTCGGTACGGTTCGGTACGGTACATTTTTTTGTACCTCGGTTCTCGGTACAAAATCGGTACGGTACGCAGTAATAAAATAGCTGTAATTTATCATAGCCTAAGTGTATTCGGAAACCAAACAGAACAAATACAGAAAAAATATTGTTAAAGCAAAACATACTAGCAAACATAAAAAAGTATTTAGGTAAGCCTTTGATTATAATTTGTAATAGTTCACAAATATTTATATAGGCCTAGTAACAATAATAATGTGTTAAATCATGTAAATAAAGAATATATATATATATGTGTGTGTGTGTGTGTGTGTGTGTGTGTGTAAAACCCCAACAGTAATAATTCCCTTCATGTTAAATAATTATATTAGTTTAATTATGTGGGCTTATTTCATCTATAAGATTTTGTTGTTTGTATTTGTAATAATTTTCTATATATACCATTTATTCAATTTTCCCTGTATTCACTAATTATGATAGATAATTTCCTAGTTAATTTAAATTGTAAAGCTATCTCAAATACATTTCATGTATATAGTATAGATGATCAAAATTGATCTCATACAAGATAATACAAATAACAGTCATATAAAACACAAATAAGATAAATATAATTTCTTTGTAAACTTTTATTCACAAGTAAGACGATAAAATAACGAGTTTGCACGCAGCACACTGACGTGAGGGAAGTGAATTTCCACATAAAAACTTTTAAAACTCAAAATCAGTGTAAAAACATACATTTGTCCAATTTGTATTGAGATCTGAAAACATTGATTTTTTGGCTGTTCTGATACTCCTGGTTTCATTTACCTGCAATGCTGGGAATACAATTTTGTGCATTATAAGGTTAGGAGAAGGTTTAGAGAGGCTTGAAAGTAGACGTGAGGTTGCTGGAGATGTTAAAAGTACACCAACAAATGAATAAAAGGCTTTTCTAATGTAAAACCCCCATAAGACAATGTACAGTACTGTGTTTGGTCAATACACATTTTCTTTAATAACTCGGTAAATATGTATGCTAGAATGACGAGAGAGGGCTTAAAACTTTCGCCTAACTAATTCCCATCTTTTTACATGCATTAATTTTACATCTGGGGCTTTTCTGACCCTTTTTGGGCCCAAAAACTCGAAATTTGAAAGATTAATCTCCAAAAAAATGGGTTTAGAGTTTTCCGATTGTTTTGCCCAACGAACTTGTACAACAGATTATAGAAAGGAACGTCCCTACCAAATTTGAAGTAAATCGGACAAAAAATGCGACCGCTAGAGTGCATACACACATATATATATATATATATATATATGTCTATATATATATATAAAATTTTGAACGACCCCCCAAAACGTGTTCAGGGGGTCACGTTAGGAACTTCTATGGTGGTCCCGGGCTTAAGTTTCACCGTGCGGGTCATGCTAATAGTTCACTTTCCTAAGGAAATTCACTAATAATAAAAGAAAGGAAGGTATGTGTGTGTGTTTTAAAATTAAATACAGGTTGTATGAATTATAAATTATAGCCTCCAAAAAATTTTAAATCCTATAACCAAGTAACGCAACGGAATAAGAATTTGTATTGCAATCAGATGACACATACTCAGCAGACGTCAAAGTTGTAGCCTACTCGTTGTAACAGAAGTCGACGGCGATGGCGGTTCATCAAGAATCAAGAATCCATCACAATCACTCATTGTTTGTTTTAAATAGGCTAACTTAAAGGCTATCACAAAACTTGTTATCAAGGCTTGTTCAAAACATTTTGTCAACAAAGACGACGCGCGATCAGTGGAAGTGATGATTACGTCCAAACGTCATCGTCACACAAAGAGTATACCTAGAAAGAAAGTGAATATCAGAGAGAAGGAAATACGCAGTTTCCAAAATTATGATATACGCCATAAAATTATGAACCAATGTAGGCTAACCTTTTTTATTTGTTACAACAGTAGTGTGTGTACAACATTTTTTATTAACCGACGTTTTAGCAATGAAACTAATATTTAACCTAAACACTCTTCTAAACCGTTCACGGCATATTTAATATTGAATTAAAACAGTTTCTTTTGGTTGGTTTAATTTCTATCCACAAAACGTTAGGAAGTGTCATAATGCCTATTAGGAAAATGTTATGACAAGCCCGATTTGTGTTTTTGAATTGATGTGCATTTTATTATGTTTGCATATCAAAATAAGTGTCAACCATCTGCATTTTATTACTCTCTGTAACACACGATCGTAGATCAGAATGTGTTTGCCAAATGTTTGGCGATTTTAAGTATCATCAAGTACTCATTTAAGGTTAGGGGGCTTATACAATCGGCAATGTACAACACAAAACGGTGTTATAATTCCGTTGATTTAAAAAACAAACAGATATGTGTTTATAGTTTGATTTAAAAATGATTAAATGTCATACAAATTCGGTTTTAGGTTTTTGTTTACGTTTATACCGCCTCCATACACTGGCCAAGTCTAGGCGAGCAAAGACGAGTGTGACAGTGTAAATGCATAGTTGTTTGTTATTAACCTCTGTTACTCTCGATGTTTATGTTCATTATTTCATTACTCACCGAGTCGTACGTAACTCGATGAAACATTCGGCCAGTCTGTGGAGGCGGCTTTATCAATGCTGTAAAGTCATCTCGTCATCATTTGTGTTCCGATTGTGAACCTATGAACTCGCGAAAGTTGATGTCGTGAGCAAAGGCGTGTCAATAGAATTTCAACGGATGAAAAAGATGTTATGAATAAAACTGAAGGAAAAATGTGGTTGATAAACAGTGAATACTGATTTTTTGTAGTTCTAGGCTCTACCGTACCGACTTAGTACCGGCGCCGTTAGTGGTACCGAACCGAATTCGGTAATTCGTTTCAGTACCGGCGCCGTTAGTGCTACCGAACCGAATTCGGTAATTCGTTTTGTACCGAACCGGTACCGATTTTTCGGTGCACCGCAGACCCCTACAAACAAATTTTGTATGTACTATTTTCTTATTCCTATAATAGATTGTATATTGTCAAAGTTAAATGGAATTAAATATAATTGGGTGTGTCTGAAGACATCATTTCCCCCTCCTAAATCAGTTAATATAAATAATTGGCCTAGCACATATATACATTTATTGTGGAAAGCATAAAAAATATGAGATTTAACTTAAATAAAAAAAGTAATATACTTGATACAAATTTATAATGTTTTGTTAAAATAACACTTTTATTTCTATTGTAGGTTGTTGTAGATGTCGCACATATATAAAAAATGTTGTGCGAGAGTTTACTTGGAATTTTGGGATTTTTATCTGGAAAACCTGGAATTATGCATGAATTTTGAATGCAACTTTGGTGGAAAGCTGTCTTATGACCACCGCAACAAAATTGTGTTATTGCTAGGTCATGAGCGAAACCATCGTACATGGAAGCGATGTAAGAATTGTCTTACCATCACACCAGTCACAATAGCGCTACAAGCCGCTATTAAAGACGATCGGGACCTCGTGATATTCACCGTAAATGTCAGTCGCACTGTACCAAAATAATCTTGAAATAATTAAAACTCATCCTGAGAAATGGGGTGATTTTTTCCTGAGAAGTTCACTAAATAAAATCCCTAATATTTTGTTGCAAAAACTACTCTTAACCGTGAAACCTATAACTGATTTTGATTAAAAACCAAATGGAGAGTTGGAACAAGCACTACCCTAAAATAAAGATAAGAAAACACAGATACTATTTTGAAACCAAAAATAATACTTGGTGAAATTTAGGATATTTGATCACCAAAGATGGTTGGACTGTGCATTATATTATTTATACTATAGTGATTTGTTAATGATTATTATACTGCGATTGTTTCAGGTCAGATGATACTGCACGCTCTGAGGTTGAGAGTCGAGGGGATTCAGAAATGGCTGAGGAACCTCCTCCAGGCATACGTTAGTTTGACAGTATCAATCTAAAATGTCTTGGCACAAATTATTACTGTACTCACCATAACATTGAAATATTGATGTGACAAAAGATTATAGTGGTTAAAAAAACAGTAGGGTAAATTGTATAGCTTTTCAAAACTCGAACAATAGTAGGATGAATGCAAGTTAATCTTGATCTTGTTAAGTATGACAAACGTTTTTATTTAAAAAAATACTATAGTTTCTTCTTTAAACACCTGACCTCAGAAAGACATCTAGTAGCTCTCCCAGCTTAATAAAGGGTGATGGGTGATGTTCACCCAAAATATTGTGTTTTCTGGATGTAGTTGTTGTGTCAACTGCATTAAGTGGTGCAACCTGTTGATGAAACGTCAAACTAATACAGAGATGAGCTGATTTCTTCAGTATTTCACAGTGCCTGTTGACCACGGTGAAATGGTCTTATCGATATAGCTATGGGCTAGCTTCAAAATAAACCCAAAACAGATCATAAATGTCTATTTGAGAATTTAAAGAATGTCAAAATTTAGAACAATGGGTAAGGGTAAAAGGATAGTTAGGGTAAGTGGTTTCTTAACTTGTTAAGAAATAAAAACTCAATCACAGCGAGTGTTACTATTCTACCATTAATAGACCCATTTCATCTTGAACTTAATTATTTTTTTGTAGACAATTACAAATTATTAGAGAAACTTATTTCGTGGGTGATGTCCAATCAGATTTCCTCTATGTCATTGACAAATCGAGTAAACATCAACATTAGTAACTTTGATACATGCTTTCCTTAATCAGTGAATAATAGAGTAACACTTACACGGACAAGTGCTTCCTCATGTACCTGCAAAGGCCTGTATGTCTTTGTCTGCGGTAACAAAGGAAAGTTTGATGCACAGTTTGTAAACCACTGGCAAAGTAGGTATAACTGAACAACTTTTTGATTAGCATATTACGTGTTGTTATTACTCACGGGATGTAATAAAAGACGTCTTACAACACTTAAGAATATATTTACACTTATACTGATTCACATACAGACGGTAAACATATATAAAAGATGGTACAAGGCTATCGATTTCGACCAGTCACACAGGTCATCATCAGGCTAATGACAGAACAGTCATTATCAGGATAATTCATTGGAGAGCTCTCCAACTCAGTGAGAGTTTTCTCATTTGCTTGATGATGACCGACCGGTGTGACTGGTCGAAATCGATAGCCTTGTACCTTCTTTTAGCGAATTTCCCCTATAGGGAAGAAGCTATTACCGTAGGTCTCATAGTAAGACTTAAGCCCGAGACCATGATAACTTTTCATTTTGAGGTCCCCAGATGCCAAAAACACCATTCGTTCAAATTTGTACATATGTATATATATATATATTTATATATATATAAATATTTATATATATATATATATATGTGTGTGTGTGTCCGTAAGCACGATAACTCTCGTAAAAAAGGTCCGATCTTAATGAAATTTGGCACGAATGTGTAAAGTACCATTTATTTGAACGAGTTCGAAAACCAGATGAATCGCACCATCCGAAGGGGGGTTTTTGGGGGGTTTTGTACCCCAAAAATGTGTTTTTTGGGGTTTTCACATTTAATTTTAATTTAAATCCAATTTTAATTTCTACCATTGAATTCAGCTTAAAAAAACAAACAATTTGGTATTTTGATCATTGCTCTACGTCAATTGGTTACCGAGATATTGAAGTGCTAAACACAGTACGTTGTCTAATGTTATTCTTATGGAGAAAAAGAAAAATTGTATATTTCGATTATTTATGAACATAAACTGGCAAAATTTGGTATATGGCTTGATCTGGTTGTGGTTTATTGTTGTTTGCACAAAAAAATTTTTCACCTATGGTTCCTGTAGCAGCAAACCTAGGTACTTGGTCCCCATGTTATTCTTATTGAAAATAATTAAAATGTTATATATCGCTTATTTATGAATGTATATGGATGAAACTTGGTATGTGACTTCACTAAGATGAGTTCTATTGATATTTGCATAAAAACCCATTATTTTGTGTGCCTTGTTGCAGCAAACTTGCGTACTCATTCCCAATGTTATTCTTATGGAGAATAATTAATATTTTAAATATCGCTTGTTTGTGAATACATTTCTTATGAATCCTGTTAAGTGTTTTAATGTGTTATGTTATATATTCATTGGAAATTCGCTTGAGTATGCAGGTTTGCTGCAACAGGGGTATTATGTATGTTTAACGTCTGTATGTGAATCAGTATAAGTGTAAATATATTCTTAAGTGTTGTAAGATGACTTTTATTACATCCCGTAGGCGTAACTAGTATTATGAATGGTTTGGAGTTTAACTTTATATAAGACTGCCGCTTAAACTCATCTCCATGTGAACAACCTTTTATCAATCATAAATTACTATAGTTTCACATCTTTTTTGATGTAAAGTACAGTTATCGTTCATGCTTTGATTTCAGTGTTTCGCCAAGCGCCGCCGGTGTCTCCGAGCAAAGTGGAAGTCCTCCACCCTGCGTGGAACGTGACAGGCAAGGGAGGGGGGCCAGCGGACTACAGGCGGCGCACTGTGGAGTATGTCGACTCCAACTTGAGGGGCTACAAACAAGGTGAATTATCTTGGATTTTACTAATAGTAATGTCACATAACTGACAAAATTACGTCTAGCATTCCAACAGACCTAACTACCAAAAATGGTTTGTGTTTTATAAAAAGTTAATTTTGTAATGGTAGTAAACTCTACATGCACCCTCCTGAGGATTAATTTAACATTAAGTTACCAACTGTCACACATATGTAGCGCAAAGACAACAAAAATATGTAAAACAGAATCTAGAGCAGCAACTTGGTCTAGCAGACTAACGATACATGTGCATCGTTACAGTTACAGTTACAGTTTACAGGTACAGGTACAGGTTACAGGTACAGTTCGTTACAGTTACTCTGTTGTGTTAAACAGCCTGGTAACCCATATTTGGTACCACTGGTAACTAATTTTTTAAACAGTCTTAATTTAAAACATCTTGCTAGAGTATGGTAAGAAGTTATATTTACCACTTAACCCCTTAACCGCCACGCACGAGATATGCCGGGCGTTACGTGTTTTCTGCGCAACCGCCACGGACGAGTTATCTCGTGTTGAACTAATCAGCTGTTGTGTTTTATTTTAGGCAGCTCATTTCCCGCCATTTTCTGATATACGGACGTAAACAAACTGTTGACAATACTGCTTGTCTATTGCTGCATTCTGGCGGATTTTAGTGGTACTATTGGTCACGATTAGTTCAGTTTGTAGTCTCAGTAAAACTCGTGTTTGCGGAAGCTTACGTTTATTGTGCGTGTCATTATAAATGTGTTTGTGGTGGCTATTTACTTAGTAGTGTTACATGAGTGGTAACTAGTAGTTGTAATGGCCGGTGAAATGCTTGAGGATGACGATTTACTAGAGTTATTAGAACTTCCCAGTTCACAGATTGGCCCTTACGAAAACTTGTCTGACGACGGCGACTGGATCAGTGACGCCTCCATCCAAGACCGTGCGGATCGAGATGGCATTAGTATTACACAGCTAAGTGAAATAGATTCCGATAGTGTAAGTAACGAAGCTATCCCCCCTGATTTTGATGTTACCCCTAGCACCTCTAAAAGAGCTAGAAAACCCTGCCAACAAAAAGGACGTAAAAATAAAACGTTCAAACCAAAACAAAAGCGGATTTCAAAGGAAAAAAAAGAATAAAAATAAATATCCTCATGTTTGGAATAATGACGTTTTTGTTCCTCAAAATCATCATTTTGATGATTCACAGAGTGGTATAGCTAGCCCACATTTATATCCCGATCCTTGCCGTGAAATAGACTGCTTTGACAAAATGTTTCCTGATGAAACAATTCATTTTATTGTAGATCAAACAAACCGGCATTATGAATATGTGACTTCAAATCAGGCCCCAACACCTAAATCTAGACTTCAGAAATGGAAACCATTGACAGTTCAAGAGTTCAAAGTTTGTTTAGCTATTACGTTGCTTATGGTCCACAACAAAAAACATGTTTTGGAAAATTATTGGTCAACTGACAAGCTTCAGCTAAACTACATACCAACCCTTATGTCTCGAAACAGGTATTGCACCATTTTGCGCCTTTTACATTTTTCAGACAACACTCAGCAAAATCAGAACGGTAGACTTTCCAAAATAAAGGAACTGGTTGATATGTTTAGGAAAACATTTTCTACAAATTTAATTCCGTTTAGAAATTTGTGCATAGATGAAAGTTTACTGAAGTTCAAAGGCAGACTATCATTCAAACAATTTATACCATCTAAAAGAAGTAGGTTTGTATAAAAACCTACGTCTTATGCGACTGTGAGACAGGGTACGTACTGGACCTAATTGTGTACACTGGAAATGACAGTGAAATATACAATACAGAGGGCTTAGGTATTTCTGGAGCGATCGTGACTACGTTGCTTACACCGTACTTGAACAAGGGTCACTTATTATTTGTCGACAATTGGTACAGTAGCCCCGATCTATTCACGTACTTACACTTGAATAAGACCAATGCTTGTGGTACGGTTAGAGGTGAACGATCAGGGATGCCTCAGTTTCAACAAGAGTTAGAGGTTGGTCAAACGGAGACATGTAACGACACAACATGTTTAGTTGTCAGATGGGTAGATAAACGGCAAGTCTTGATGATAACAAGTGAACATGTCGATGAAATGGTAGATAGTGGCAAAGTACACTACCAAACTGGTCAAAAGATTATGAAGCCCGTTTGTGTCCAAGAGTATAATTTCAACATGGGATCTGTGGACAGATCCGATATGATGCTTAGTTATGTTGAATGTGTTAGGCGAACCCAAAAGTGGTATAACAAGTTTTTCTTGCATTTACTAGATCTTGCAATTCTCAATAGTCATGCTATATACCTCTGCAAAACTGGTAAAAAACCAACACTTCAAGAATTTCATCTTGAGATAGTTCGTCAACTTTTGGAAAACAATATGCAACCTCAGACCCCACGTCAGAAAACAGGTGGCCGCCCATCCCCTGGGAATCCCCCACTAAGACTTACGCAACGTCATTTTCCATCGTGTGTTCCTTCCACGGATAAAAAGGAATACCCAACACGTCAGTGTCACATTTGCAAACACACGTCGAGGCGGGAACAAGCAAGGCGAGAGTCGCGTTACATGTGCGAAGACTGCGGCGTTGCTTTGTGCGTCGTGCCGTGCTTCAGAGAATATCACACTCTGAAGCACTACTAAAAGGAACAAAACCAGCTTGTGTACATATTGTAAATAGTTTTGTTTTCATTTACTACAGAGGAACATTTATTTTTATCACAAGGAAAAAAAATGGTGAGTAATAAAAAATATTTTTTGTAATTTTAAATTTTAACTCTAGAAGCACCCTCCCCCGCCCCCCTCACCCCCCCCCCACTAAAAGTTAAATATTTTTAACACATTATGCTTTTTATTATGTCTACAAACAATATTGATAACTTTTTTATTTTAAAAACGCCTAGTAAAATTTTTTTATTAACAGGTAAAAATCGTCTAAAAACGGCAAAAATACGTGGCGCCGGCGGTTTTCGGCTAGGCTCGTTTGACGGCAGTTAAGGGGTTAAAAGAAGTTAAGTATAAAGTTGAGAGGAGAGCAGTTACTATCTTGAATTAGACGGGTAATAAATATCTAGAAAATAGATGTAAGGGAAGATCATGAAAAGTGAATATGAATTTTTTATGGTTACTCTGGACATAAAATGTTTATGATTTGTTGACTGAGTTTACATACCTTCTAACTACCAGCTTGATATTTTATTGGCAATAAGCTTTGTTTCTAACTAGGTGTACACTCATTCCTCGCGTATAAAGAAAATCGAAACACATGATAAAACTTAAATCGAGTCTCATAAAAAATTCAAGATCTGATTTGAGTAACATCAGAATACATTCCGGTATCATTTAACTGCCGCCAGAATCCGGGTTTTACGTCTATATAGCTATAGTCATAGTCACTTCTCCCCGAAAAACCACTTATCGCAGTAGCTCAGTGAGTATTGCCCTGGCTCTCAGAGCGAAAGGTCGCAAGATCGGATCCCGTCGCAGACCTAACTTTTTATCCGTGGAAAAATATTCATACATTTATCATTTGTTTTTATCAAAGGATATGTTGTATAAATCCGTACATTTATTTATTTTTAAAATAAATTGTAGGTTTCAGGCATGGTTTGTTGTTAGGATTGGCATGGGTGTGTTATCGTAGTACAAACAGAGTATTTTGGGCTAGGCAGTGACTTTAGCAGAGTGATTAATTTAACTTTTAAGAGAACAGCGAGTTTCCTAAATGAACTAATGTTACAATTTCTATAGGCCTAGTCAAAATATCCTTAAGCAGGGTGTCTTCCGGCCTGGAAAATCACGGAAGTCACGGAAAAGTCACAGATTTTAGTGAAGGGGCACGGATGTCAAGGAAAAATCCCTTATTTTTAATATCAAGCATGGATTTTTAATGTGTATATGACCGTGCCACTATGACTGAAACCAAAAAGACAAATTAATTATCGTCGTACTTGGTGGTAACGGACAGAAAAGCTTGTACAAATACGTTAATCCCAACTATTTTATTCGTATCCCCGTCTCTGACACTGGTCGGGGTCAAGGAATCACACGGGCTCATTACACGGCATGATTTAGTCGTAGGTGATGATGGGCAGTTCGATTCATCTTGGCGAATCGATTCATATGAATCACTCAAATCAAATGAGTCGTATATTCAACCGTCTCATTTGATTCACATTTTCTGCTCGCCGTAGAATGTCAAAAAGTCGGTTGTTATTCGATAGTTTGGCCTTCCGCTTATGCGCTCGCTATATACCTTGATACGTGAACGAAACTATAATGTTTGTCAACTCAACTCTTTCAATAACTAAAATTGACTCACACTAAAAATCGGCTCTTTCAGAAATTGAGTTGATTTCATTCGCCTTTTGATTCGTTCAGTTTGAACCGTTCGTTCGCGAATTGCCCATCACTTTGAGGAAAAATGAGTCACTGATTGTCTAAAATGGCAGTGCGGTGTTGTGTTGACTAAACAGTGTTTAGTACTTTTGTTTACCTTCTTTTGTATTTTCCCTCTCAATCAGTTTGTTTGTTAAATTGAAGTTTAGTTTAGTGTTTTAAGTATTTTCATTGGAATAAAATACCACAGGCCTAACGGGAAAGTGCCGATTTAATGAAGTATGGATTGATGAACGTGATTGGAGGTTGTGGCTACGACCCGGGAAAGATCCTCATACGGCTAATAGGCTTTTGTATATAGTTCTACTTTATACCTTATATAGGGTTATGTATGTATCAAATATGAATAAATATGGGTAGACCCTTTTAAATTTATGTTTCTGAATTTGTTTACCAAAGCCTTTTTCACAGTGCAGATAGGTTTTAAATATATTTTATTAATTAAAATAATATAGTATTGATGGGAACCAAAACACATTATTAGGCCTAATGTTTAAATCAGTTTTAACTAAACTAGCCTGCTGTCAGTTAAAAAAATATTTTGCAGAGGGACTTGTATCACTGGAAGTTAATAGAAAAATGATAATTGACTGACTTCAGTAGCCGTAAAGAAAATCCTTTACAAAAAAGTCACGAATTTTTTTAATTTTTCATCCCTCAGGGTGTCTACTGGTCACGGAAGTCACGGAAGTCCCGGGAAAGTCCCGGAATTCGGTAAACGGGCACGGATGTCACGGAAAGTCACGGATTTTAGTGCAGAAGTCACGAATTTTTAATATCACGTTATTTAATTTATTTTCCACCCCACATTACATGACGTTTTTACGGTGCATTTTGCCGAACCGATAGAGGATATTTTCGACCTCAAGATTTGCTTTCTAGACTTTAAGTTTATTTATTGATGTCTGGATATGCCGATATGTCTACGCCATTTGTGGTGCAACCAGGACATGAAACAAGAACTGTAATGTTCCATTTGTGTTTCAGTGAAATAACAACTTTCCTAAACGTAATAGGTTGGCGGTTTTTGCATTATTTTATTGAAAAACTGTGACTGTAGAACGGTTGTTTCTAGAAAATAAAGTTCCATTATATTTCCTAATTTAATGTAGCTCTAAGCAATGCATTTGGAACAAAAGCAGTATGATAATTTTATCATCGTAATACTACATAATTAATATCTGCTTGTATTAGATTAATTAAAGCTTTTTATAAAAATCTTTCATGATGTAAGTTCGATGATGGCGAAGAACTGTGATTAGAAACTGATAACTAGTTGTACAATTAACTGAGGACGCAGGACTGTTATCAGTAACTGCTACTTGGAACGGTGCAAATAACCTAGTACTAGCAAGTAACTTGCGCGATCAGTAACTGCTATTTGGAACGGTGCAAATAACCTAGTACCACGGTGCAAGTAACTTGCGCGATCGTTGTTGACTGGCTGTGGCGCTTTTTGGACAACCAGCTACTTGGCACGGGGAATAGCTACTGACCTGTACAACTATCGAATAACAGTAACTCGCGTGTCCCTTTGGTGCGCAGTTATGAAGCTACCAACGAAGTCGATCACGAAGGTTAAAATTAGTATCTTGCCTTGAAAGCACTAGCGATCCTAGTGATAGGAAGCTAAATTAATCTTTAAACAAACTTGAGTATACTAGCGAACCTGGTGGCTGGCGTTGATGTAAGTTTCATATCGTCCCCTCCAGTCGTATTGCTCCATTTAAATAAGTATGCATTGTCTATCGCTATCGCAGACATTTCGCGAACCCGCCAACCCGGTTGCCGGATGAAAGTGAGAACGTTTTACCTAGGTTAATTTGCCTTCTCGTCTAATTGTCTATAGTTTTGTTTAGTAATATAAGACTGAAACGAAATAACCCAGGAATGATATTGTGTTTTTGTTTTGCTTTTCAGTATTAATAGTTTTAGTAGTTAACTGCAGTACGGTACTTATGGTTTAATTATTTGGTGTAGGCTTGTGTTTAAGTGTTTTACCTTTAACTAAATCTCATTCTTGAAACTAAAGGTTAAAGTGATAACCTGCCAAGATTTTTCTATTGTTTACTGACCGATGCTAAAATGCCGGGAAAGTGCAAGTTTCAAATGCCTTAGCCTGCCATATGAAAGGCAAAAAACATGTCAATTTAGAAAACTTGTTGAAAAGTGGAAAGCAACTAGGCCCTAACTTTATTCTCATTTAGGCCTATTTTATTGCATGGTAAATGGTGAAATGGTGTTTTATGTTTAGTTGCAGTACTTATATAGCCTATATAAGGGTTTTATGGTAAGTTAACAGTAAATTATGGCTACACTGAGCTATGTTGTGGTACATTTTCATCTCATTAATGGCATACACTAGCCTAGCTAACTAATTTCATGACAATCTGATGATACGGTTTTGTTCAGGTTTGGGCTTGTATTGTACCCTATCATTATTCTATGACTCGCTTTTCTGTAGCCTAGGCTCTAAAGTTGTTTCGCGAATGGGTCACTGATTTTTTCCAAATGTCCCCTAAAAGTCCCCGAAAAGTCCCTGATTTTTGTTTGAATGACTGAGTAGACACCCTGTCCCTGAAAGTCCCTGAAAAGTCACAGATTTTCAAATTTGTAAACCAGTAGTCACCCTGTTAAGGATTAACAATAATTCATCAGGTATAGTTATTTAGATGACAAAATGAGATTTCAATATATTGTTTCAAAAACCTAGGCTATCATGAAATTAAATGCTATAAATATGGGTTGGTCTAAGACCGTACATGAAACTTCTAAAATGGCAAGTAGCCTAAGTGTATAGGCCTACATTTCATAGCCACAGGTCCAAGTTTAAGATGAAAACAGCTCACTGTAATCCAAACCTAGGATATGTCAAATCATTTCAGATAACCTGTAAAAAAGGCTTAGTTTGGTTAGAATAGTTTAAAGCTTTTGTTTTGGTTTGCTACAAAATTTCTGGTAATGTGTTTAAAGTATTTTACAACAGTTGTATTACCAGTTTAATGTTGGCTTACTCTTGCTGTAATCCAACCCTAGGCTATGTCAAATCATTCAAGATAACCTTCCGAAAAAGGCTGTTTGGTTAGAATAGTCTATAGCTTTTATTGTGGTTAGCTACAACATTACTGGTAATGTATTTTAGGTAATGTAGACAATTTTTATTATTAATTTAGTGAAAATATAACCTAGCAAATAATTGTCCTACAAAATAAATTTAAGGTTGGTGACTAACCTACTGTGACTAACTTGATCAAAGTTTTCTAGACAAATTGAGGCTTTGTACTTTTTACACATGACAATCACAATATTACCAATTGTCTAAGACAATGTAATAAAACAAACTATGTTATAAGTTAAGTTAATATCTCAGTATCTACAGTCATCTATTTTGAAAATTAATTTTGATTTTTTCGATCTGCCACACGCATCTTCTGCCACTGTTTCTCGTTGCCTCCGACGACTGACGATATTTACACAGAGTAGGCATACTAAGGGAATATTAACTGTATGGATATTTTTTTAATAACGTACATTTAATTACAATAAGAAATATGCTCACAACTTAAAAATATACTTTGATTTATCCCTCTTGTGTGTGTGTTTTTTTTTTGTTTTTTTTGGTAAAAACCTTTTGTTATCCAGTAAAACAAAGTATACTCTAGTAAACTACCCATGTGGAAAACATTTTTACTGGGCCATTACTGGTCTAGTACTGGCCCAGATTCTGGGATACTTCCAAAATTGGCAAGAACTGGCCAGTACCGGCCCAGTACTGGGCCAGAACTATAATTGCAGGGTCCCCACCCAACCGTGAAAACCGTGAAACCTTGAATAAGCCGTGAATTTCGTATACCGTGAAAAAACCTGGAATAAGTCGTGAATTTTGATATCAAACCTTAAAAATATATAAAACTTGAAAAACAATAAAAAAATATCTTATCAGAAAATATCACATTTGTTTTCAGATAGGGAAATGTACAACAGAATTATTACCGTTGTTAGTACGTTGTAAATATGGTGAATACCGCGTCGTCTGCCTTTGCAGCTGTGCAGATGATTTAAGATAGTGATGTGCGATACGGCGATACGATACGTATCGGAATCAGATATCGTATCGGCCGTATCGTATCGGTGCTGTGTATCGCGATACGCGTATTGTATCGCTTAAAATATTGTGCCTAAACGATACGACGTATATTGTCATTATTGCCAATATTGCCATTATTGGAGAATGGCATGAGTGGACTGTTGGTATGGGAACATGTGTTTTTGTGCTCCTTAGTATTTTACAATTATTAGTGGTAAATTTAAATGTTTTAAGTTTTTTTTTTATATGTAAGTGTGCTACAGAAATTTTTCTACAAAATAAGTAAGTAGATATTTTGAAAGAACACTTTAGTGGAAGGAAAATAGTATTTGAAGGGAAAGGGATTATTTGATTTTCATAAATATTTCCTGGAAAGAAGATTGAGCTCAGATAAGAAGGTTTCAGGTCAGGGTGCAGCAACTGACCTTTGGCCAAGTGAGATAACGCCACCGCCACTGGCTAGTCTGAGTCACCTGTCGGCCTTCAATGTTTACAAACACTTCTTGGCTGGACTAAAGCCTGGTTCATTTATACCAATCTCATAACTGTGGGGAATTATAATACATGTATGTGACAACTATTATTAATGGAATTCCAAATTGAAGAAACTAAAAATGGAAGCCTAATATTATATTTAACAATTATAAATATAGACAAAATTATGTGTCCAAAAATGGTGGGATCACATGGCGTTGCCTTGGGAGAAATTGCAACGCATCAATTAAAACTGATACAAATAAATCAGCAATTGTAGCAATAAATATAAAACACACTGGTCCTCATCCAGTAACAATGAGGTCATTGCTATCCCCTAAAACAGCAAGTCAAGAGTCCCCTGTTAAGTCACCAAAATGTGAAAAAGACTCTTTTGAGACATCAACCCCATCACAGCCTTGTGCTTCTACAGTAGAGTCTCCTATGAAGCTGTATAGAAATACACATGACATTGTATCCCCTGATGTGGTGGAACTACACGAAGAAAATAGGAGGCTCAAAGAGCTCAATGTAACTCTAGAGAAGCAACTTAAATGTGTTCTCGATCATTCAATTGAGTCTGACACTCGGCTCATGGAATTTACTGAAGAGATATTTCCCATCCCTGATTATCTCCCTAAAGCGTTCACACCGCAAATGATAGATCGTTCTGTCCAGTGTAAACCTGTAACAGCTACCTTTGCTACGTCCACCTACGATCTGGCTCAACCTGCACAAAGTAGTGTCAAAACTACTCGATCTTCGGAGGCCCAAACAGACGCTTCATCCATAAATAAAGCACTAATCATGTCTGAACTATTAGGAGCAACCTGGATATCAGATTTGACCCTTCACCCCTACTTGGATATGCTAAATAATAAACTATTAGCTACAACATCTTGTTTGATAATTGACCCAATGGTAGTTCACGCTATTAAAAACTCACCGGATTTCCACTGTTTTCTAGACCCTTTAGCTGTGAAAGACGAGAAAATAATAATCATGCCAATAAATGATTCTGAAGATTTAACTGCGTTAGTCAGCGGTACTCATTGGAGTGTATTAATCTTAGAGAGGACTGAAAATACATTTTTATATTTTGACTCTCTCAATGACTATAACTTAAGTTCTGCAAAAAAAATTGCACATAGGTTATCTGATTACTTGAGGGGAGAGGTATCTTCTGCATGTTTTTTATCACTAAA